>ML058346.1:3733267-4292993 GCA_003013855.2 Liriodendron chinense
TATGATAGTCCGGGGATTATATTACATCGTACACATGCAGCATCCACCCAGTCTTAAATCCTAGGCCCTTCTGATGGATGGGATGTTCCAATGTCAAACGAGTGGAAGATCAAACCGTCCATCTGTTTATTTTCAAGTTTTTCAGTCCATTCCTACGGCTCCCCGATTGGATGGCTCGGTTCATCTTATCAGCTAAAGCTCTGTCAAACGCTCCATCCACGAGGAAACCCACTATTTGACGGCTGGATGTCACGCATGTATAGTATATGTGTAGGGAACTTGATCCTCAGTAGTCTGCCAGAGTACGTTTCGAAAACTGGCAGGTAGACTGTATGCGTCTGAACATTTACTAGTAGCAAATCCTCACTCCACTCGTGTATTTCATGTTTGCGAATCCTGGCCGTCCAAATCGTGAAATTAATTGGTGGTCATGAATGAATGGCGGTCCCACTTTTGGGCGGTCTTCCTTTAGCCACATGTATGCCAGTTGTACGTTGCATGATTGAAATTTGGATGTGCTGTCGCAATGATACATTAGAAGGTCCGTATGTCTCGGGAAAACAAATAATGTCGTTGTGGACCCGTTTCCGGTGCACCAGCTTAATCGTTTGAGCAAGTGGGATCCATGATTAAGTGATCCCAACGTTGATATGCCGGTTCGCATTGTAATTGAGGCCAACCAGAAAGATTTACTAGTTTTAATGATGTATACTATAAACAGGTGACCTACAAAGAACGGTTGGAAAGAAAATCCAGTTCAAAGGCCATAGGGTTGTTGAATCTTACAAGCTGAAAGACTTTTCAAGTCATCCTCTGTGGTGTAGATCATTAGTTTCAACGGTCTGGATAACCTAACCATGGAGCCCACTTGATCAGACGGACCAAAAATTTCCAATAATGCTATCACCACGAAATTGTAGCAAACGCACAGGCTAGCAATCTGTAGAAGGAGAAGTTTTGATACTCTCGCAGCGTATGACGCTTGAAACGCGGCTCTGAGAAATTTATATGTGGCATAAAAATAACTCGAATCAAACCGATTAAATGTGTGAAGCCTCCGATTTTTTAACTCACGGTACAAAAATCATATTTTTAGTATGGTCCTAACCTCTGATTGGTGGATAGTTGCTTGTAGAAACAGGACCATTGAATTCTTTTCATTTTAATCGTTCAATAAATGTCCACCAGTTAAATTGTGGAAGTTTGTCTCATGGCTGATCCAAACTGCGACGCATATGATTGACAGTTTAGTTTGAATCAGAATATGCCACGTATGCTATTTTCTAAGTGCCTGCGTATCATACGTCGCTCTCTGACAGAGTATCCAAGGCCTTTTATCTTTATAAAAAAAGACTAGACATGGGGCTGTCAACGGGCCGGGCCTGGGTAGGTATCGGCCTGGACCGATCCAAAATTCTGATTTTTTCAGCCCAAGCCCGGCCCATTGACACCCCTCACTGGACAGCACCACACCTAAAACGGACGCGGATTGCTCCTGACACTGCCAGGCGACTCGCTCCTTGATGGGGCCCAGTAGGCCCCACCTTGATTAAAATGCTTATCCATGCCGTCCATCCATTTTCCTAGATCAATTTAGGGCATGAATCTAAAAAATGATGCAGATCTAAATATTCGGTGGGCCACAGCATAGGAAGAAGTGGTGATTGAATGCCCACCATTAAAAACTTCTTGCGGCAAAAAAAGTTTTCGATCAAGCTGATATTTTTGTTTTCCCTTCATCCATATTTTTTTTAATCTAATTAACAGGTTGGATGGCAAATAAACATTACAGTGGGCCCCAGGAAGTTTTTAATGGTGGTCTTTCAAACACTACTGTTAACTGTGGTGTGGTCCATTTGATATTTTGATCTATCTCATATTTGGGATCATGCAATAAAAGAAGATGGGAAAATGGATGGACGGCGTGGATAAAATACATACATCATGGTGGGTCCTACAGAGTACCTTCCAGTAATGACTGTCAGCGTGCAATCCTTGTCCCCCCCTAAAACGGGGTTTGATTCCGCCGGAATCTCTCTCCCTCACTCTCTCTCTCTCTCTCTTTCCTACTGTAGTTCTTTTCTGTCATGCATTCCCAGAAAAGCCATGCATTTTCTCCAACAACCAAAACCCTAGAAATCTCCGATCCTGCTCGCCAACTCCGCCAGATCTAGAACCTTCCAAGGTAAGATCCAACGTCCTTCCACTGTTCTCTTCAAACAGCAGCATTTTTCCCTTCCTTCCATTGGATTTTACGTTTTTTTCTCCGCATATCGATGTTAAATCTCTGAAACTGGAAAAAATGGGGGTTTTATTGCACTTGCAGCGATTTTTCTCTATAGATCGATGTAAAATGCTCTGGTTCTGGTCAAGGAATTTGCATTTTCTTCAAAATCTTCAAAATCGTTGGAAGATCCAAGGAACTGGAAAAATTTCAATTTTTTGGGTCATTTTTCAGTGTTTTTGAGTGTGTTTTGACTGTCTAGTGTAGGATAAAATGCTCTGGTTCCAGTCGAGGATCTTGCATTTTCTTCGAGATTGTTGAAATGTCTTCGCAGTTGGGGACAAGTTTTTAGGCTTTTTTGTTGATTTCTACTGATTGAAGTGTTTTGACCTTCATTTCTTCATCTCTGTGAACTCATATAGAAGTCTTTTGTTCTCGTTAAGGAACTTGCATTCTCTTTGGGGCGGCTGGAATACCTAAGAAATCGGCTGAAATAAGGGTTTTTTCTTTGAAATGCGGCGTTTTCTTTTTCTTGTGTATCTTTGAGTATTCTCTTTTAAGATCGTCTGAAATGTGTCATGAATAGGGAAAGTTTTGATTTTTTTTTTGATGGGCCGTGAGTTTTAGGTTTTCGACATTCTTGCATCAGATTTACCTTTCCTCTCTCTATGCTTTGATGTGACATGCTTCGGTTCCAGTTACAAACCTGTATTTTCTTCAAGATTGTTGAAAGAGCTCACCGATTGGAAAAAGCTAGGTCTTTTACTTGAATTCAACTATTTTTGGGGTTTTAGGCATTTCAATTGTGTTGGGGAAAGATGTAACTAAGTTTGTTAATGATAAAGTAAGGTACCTGCATTTTCTCCACAATATCTAAAATTGACTGAAATTAGGATTTCGATCCTGAAAACTACATTTTCGTCCTGGTGAAAGAAGCTGCATTTTCTTTGGAATTCATCTTGTTTTTTGTTAGAGATAGGTTTATGTGCTTCATTGAAGTGATAGCAGTCCTTTGTTTGATTTACTACAGTCTTGGAGGGTTTTAGGTGGGGATCCAGCGTCTTTTCAAAATGGAAGCTTCATCGGTGCTTTCCAGCGAAGGTCTTGCGGAAGAGCCTCAAACTTCAACTTTACCAAAGCAATCTTCTTCCAATTCAACAGAAAGTGTCAAAAGAAGTTCAAAAACTGTGAAATCAGGCATTTTGCCTGTAACAAGGGTTTCAGGACCGGTTGTTTCAAGCAGGAAAAGAGCAGAAGGAAAGGCTGTTTCAGAATCGACTTTGAATACAGTTAAGTCTACCTTAGCAAGGCCGACTCTTAGCTCAAATGCAGCTACCTTGAAGAGAAGAAACAGCACTGGAGGCGTGCTAGAGAAGAAGACAAATTCAGTTTCAAAACAACCAGATGGTGCGAATTCAGTGGCTGACAAACGAGTCACTCGTTCAATTTCTGGGCAGGGTCACCAATCTCTCACAGAAAGTAGACGGACATCTTTGCCTTCAGTTAGTGCTAAAACTCCAGCACGGGCAAGTCCCTTGGATGTGAAAAAGCCACCCCCAGTTTCACCTGCGACTAGAGTTTCGCGTACATCGCCGAGATCTGATATCAGCAAGCAAGATTCTGCTCGGAAACCTGCTGTTAAACCATCATTATCTGTTTCTACTTCGAAGAGGGTTCCTTCTTCGTCATTGGATAGTAGTGGTAGCAGCAGTAGCTTGAGAAGGATCGTTTCTAAGGTCTCTTCTCCATCAGCTCGTTCACCTTCGGTTACCAGTGGCTCAAAGTTTGGGTCTCTGTCATCATCAGTAGATAGAGGTTCTTCTTTATCTGGTCGAAGGAAGGCATCCACTCCGGACAGTCGAGATTCTCGCTTTATGATGCTCCCACAGGTGGAGGTTAAAGCTGGGGACGACGTGGTAAGCACTGTAGTCGTTAGTTTTCCCTGATGTTCAGATTATTCTACAAGCATTTGTTTTTGAGTTTGTGGTGTTCGGTTTTCTGAGTTCTGCTGGTTCATAGAAGGCTGAGTTTGAGTTTCCATTTTCTTCTTTGTCATGATTTTGATCCCTTTTCTTTGTTTCTGTTTTTGTACTTCTCCCACATTGCTATTTTGATGATTCATGTGTAGCCAGAACTATTTTAATCTGGTGCTTATTGACTTTCTTCTTTTCTTTCTTGTAGCTTAGGTTTCATTTTCAAAAGTTTGAGAGGTTTTAGGGATTGTGATCAGAAGATGCATTTTTTTTTTATATTTGTTCTGTTTTCTTTTGCTGCGGGTTTAGAGTCTATTATTGATACATTTGGTAAAAAGGTATTTTAATGGTGTTGAAAGAAAAGCGTCTCTGTACCAACATGAATAAGTCTTGCAGTAAGTTGAATAGGTTACTATCAATGGTTGAATAGGTAGCATGTTTGGGCCTAGCCCACATTGTTGAGCCCAATCCATACATGGGCCTTAGACATGCATTGTACATGGTATTTTTCTTAATAAAAGGAGAGTAGAGAGCTAGGGTTGGATCCCCTCTCACATACGTTTTCTCTCACAACCATTTCTCTCTATCTCTCTCCTTCTTTATCTATCTTCTTCTCCTCTTCCTTCTTGACAACTATTTCCATATGGTATCAGAGAACTGATACAACCTGCTACAACCCGCATTGATTGCATCTCTGTTCCACTTATTAGATGTCTCTTTTGCTCGCTGTTTTGATCAAGTAAAGAGCTTTCACCTTTTTCTTTTTGGCAAGAACCAGTTGGGTTCTGCACCTACAGCAGCCATTAATGGCATAAAACAGAATGTCCGTTCTTAACCACCAGGATCAGTTGGATCCATGTTATTTCTCCGATATTTGTTTAATGCCATGATCGGATCTGTCTGCTCCTGCTCATGGTCCATTGCTACCTCCGATTCACGGTCATATCTAATCACTACTAATTGTCCTTGTCATCACTACTAATCGTATGCTGCTGAAAGCATGATCTCTACTGTTGTTCAGATCATGTGGCCCAGAATGTGTGCTGATCGCTGCTGATCCACATCATTTGGCCTATATCAGCGTCATTGTCACTGACCACCAACCATCCAGGTGGTTAAGTGCAATCTGCATCTGATCAATCAAGTGGGTCATATCTAATCAGAAGATGCTAGGTGGACCATTCGTCATCTAATATAGGTCCATCACTGAGCCTATTTTTTTTTTTCGCTGGACATTGCGAGACTAGTGCTGATCGCTGGCCACCACTGCTACAGTGCTGAAATATCATTTTTGTTATTGGCATCTTGTTCTAGGTTGATCATTGTTGGGATCATTATTTTTATGCTGCTGCATTAGGCCCATTATTCGTGCTGTGTGATTGTTGCTCATTATCCGTTGCCAAGGAGATGTGTTGTGCTCTCTCATTGTATTGTCGTTGATTGTTGCTCCACATTGCAACGTATGGAGAATCAACAAAATGAATTCATGAAAAACTTTGAGAAGAATATACATGATAGTTTCACCCCCTTGGCTTCTCTAGCCACTTCGGGTAATGCTCTTGTTGCCTCCTCTAGATTGTCACCCTTGGTAATTGACTTCAGGGCAACAGATCATATGACAGGGACACCATCCCTTCTCACATCTCTCAATACATCAATATTTTACTCCCTAGTATCCTTGGCTAGTGGATCTTTGTCTAAGGTTCTCTTCAGGGAGTCGCCTCACTGAGTACTCACATTTTCTTACACTCAGTTTTATATGTGCCTGACTTTCCTTTAAGCTTACTCTCTGTAAGTAAACAAACCCAAACATTCTATTGCTTTGTCACCTTTTATCTTTCCCATCGTGTGTTTCAAGATCTCAAAACAAAGGAAATAATTGGTGGGGGGGCATGAATTACATGGACTGTACTACCTGGAACCTTGAGTTATTCAAGTCGCCCTCAGTGTCAACATTACCGTCCCCATTGCAATGGCATGCCCGGTTTGGTCGCCCCTCATTGACTTCCCTGAAAACTCTTGTTCTTTCATTATCTTCCGTCTCTTCTATTGAATGTGAAGCAAGTCAATTGGCCAAAAAAACTAGAGCCTCAGCCACTTTTTTACATCGTCCTGATAAGCGGAGTTTCTTTCCATTTGATTTGGTTCATACTGATGTTTGGGGTCCAATTCGAATACCTAATCTTCATAATTTCCGATATTTCATTACCTTCATTTATGACTATTCAAGAATGACATGGGTCTTTCTGATTAAAGATCGCTCAAGTACTAAAAATATTAAAATTTTTTCATTCTGAAATTTGTACATAGTTTAACACTGAAATCAAATGTCTTAGGTCCGATAATGCACTTGAGTATCTCTCCACTTCCTTCCAAGATCTCTTAAAATCGACTGGCACTACACATCAAACCTCCTGTGCATATACTCCTCAACTCACTCTCCAATTTCTCGTCCTTCTGTTCCTCCACCCTTGGCCATTCCACGCCATCTGATTGAGCCGACATCACCTGCCGAGTTCCCTCCTTTGGATGAGCCTCTTGCCACACTACCTCCACCTTTAGAACCTGAACTTCCAATCGCTCTGTGGTATTCGTTCTTGTACCCTTCACCTGCTCTCTAACTTTGTTTCTTACCATCACCTGCTTCTATCTGCCCGTTCCTTTGCCAGTCATAGGTGGTCATGCCTACATCTCATCATGAGGCATTAGCTCACCCTGGGTCGTGAATAGTCTCATCATGAGGCATTAGCTCACCCTGGGTTGTGAAGAGCAATAGAAGACGAAGTTGCCACTGTGCACCGAACTGGTATGGCAACTGGTCCCTCTACCTCCTGGTAAACATCCAGTCGGCTGTCATTGGGTTTTCTCCATCAAATACTAGCTTGATGGCATGATTGAACATCTGAAAGCTCGATTTGTAGCAAAAGGTTATACTCAGACTCGTGGCTTGGATTATGAAGAAACTCTCTCCAGTTGCTAAACTCAACTCTATTCGAGTATTAATATCTATTGCAGCAAACTGCTGCTGGCCTCTTTACCAACTAGACGTCAAGAATGCCTTCCTAAATGGTGATCGCACTGAGGAAGTATACATGGAGCAACCTCCTAGATTTGTTGCTTAGGGAGATAATGGAAATGTTTGCAAACTCAGAAAGGCCATCTATGGGCTAAAACAATCTCCAAGGGCATGGTTTGAGAAGTTTAGCCGAGTTCTGGTAGAATTTGGATTTCATAAATGTCACGTGGACCACTCCGTGTTCATGAAGCAGATGTCCAAAGGGATGGTAGCGTTGATTAGTCTATATAGATGATATAATCATTACAGGAAGTGGCAATAATGGTATAACCAAAGTCAAGCAGTACATCAAAGCACAATTTCAGACTAAGGATCTTGGCTTCCCAAGGTATTTCTTAGTTATTAAAGTAGCTTGGTCAGCTGTAGGGATAAATCTATCCTAGAGAAAATATGTGCTAGACCTATTAAAGGAGTCTGGTCTCTTGGGATGTAAACCATATGACACTCCAATGGATCCAAATAATGGGCTTTCTGATGATCAAGGAGATCCATTCGAAGACCCAGAGAGTTATAGAAGACTGGTTGGGAAACTTATCTATTTGATTGTTACCTGACCAGATATTTCGTTTGTAGTAGGAATGGTGAGCATGTTTATGCATCAACCCAAAATTCCACACTAGGAAGTAGTCATCCGTATCCTTCGATACCTGAAAAAAGCACCTGGACAAGGTTTACTCTACAAATCTCGTGGGTATCTCAAAATTGAATCCTATGCATGTGCTGATTGGGCAGGTTCTGTTACGAATCGAAAGTCCACATCTGGATATTGTTGTACCTTTGTTGGAGGAAACTTGGTGGATCGAAAGTTCACATCTGAAGCCGAGTACAGGGCCATGGGTCATGCTGTTTGTGAACTATTGTGGATAAGATCACTTCTTCAGGAACTTCAACTCTTCAATAGAGAATTAATGATTCTATATTGCGATAATCAGGCAGCTTCGCCAATAATCCAGTTTTCTGTGAACGGACAAAGCACGTAGAGGTGGACTGCCACTTCATTAGAGAGAAGATAACATCCAAAGAAGTTCTCACTCGATATGTTCCATCCAAGGTGCAGTTAGCAGACAACATATTCACAAAGCCTCTGCCACGAATACAATGATTATTCATCAGTAGCAAGCTGGGCATGTTTGATATATATGCTCTAGCTTGAGGGGGAGTGTTGAAAGAAAGGTGTCTTTGTTCCAATATGAATATGTCTTGCACTTAGTTGAATAGGTTATTATCAACAGTTGAATAGGTAGTAGTGTGTTTGGGCCTAGCACGTTGTTGAGCCCAATCCATACATGGGCCTTAGACACAGATCGTGCACGGTATTTTTCTTAATAAAAGGGGAGTTGAGGGCTAGGGTTTGATCCCATCTCTCTCACATATGTTCTCTCTCTCTCTCTCTCTCTCTCTCTCTCTCTCCTCTCTCTCTCTCTCTCTCTCTCCCCCCTCTTCTTTTTCTATCTTCTTCTCCTCTTCCTTCTTTGCAACCATTTTCCTAAGTTGCTATAACGAGCTTAGTTCGGTGTTCTTTTTCTATTTCTTGGGGTTTGGGCGAATGGCTAGCGTCGTGGGTTTGTTCCCCATAGACGCAGTTTCGATTCCCCTCCCCATGCTTTACTGGATGCACGTGGTTTGTGGGTGATTGTGTGCATCTGCAGGGAATAGTCTCACCTTCAAAAGGGCCGGGGACACCTTGTTGTCATAAAAAAAATCTTAAGCTTCCATCATAGTTATGGGCCTATGATGATGGAGATGATATTGCATTTAGTTTTTAGTTTTATCATATAATATGTTTTCTGATGTATCGCACACTTGGTATGCAGATACATATCGGTTATCGCATGGGAGATATCGGTTGTATTGTGGAATTTATCGTTGTTGTTAGGAAACATTGGGAAATTGGTCGAATTTTTCAATGAGGCTTTAAGGATTGTTAAAAAAGACACTAATGCACACCTAAAAAAATAAATAAATTAGTAAACATAATAGGTTTTCTTTGTACAGGATCCTGATCTATGCGCAGTCTGATTGAGTTGTGTAAAGTATATTTAAAGTCAATTCAAAAAATTTGTAAATGTAAGAAGGCATGTATGGAAATACCAACATTACATTCAAAAGCAAAAGAAGTAAAAACTAGAAATATACCTGTGGATTTCAAAATTTTTTAATTAACAAATTAATATTTTTTTCCCGAAAAATCCCTAAATTGCCAAGAATGTGTGGATCAGGTTGTTATATACATATTTGATTTCGTGTTTGGACGTTAAGATTGCAATTGATTTATAAAAAAATGGAGAAATTTTGATTTTTCGCAAAATTTCCGCAACTCGGTCCATTTCCACCAAAACTCAAAATCAAAGCTCCAAATCTATAAATTTTCATGCAAAACATGAAGAATCATTGATTTCTTACCATATGACACTATTTATAACATATAAAAAATGAAAAAAAAGAATCAAAATATGCACCTTTTAGAATCCGGCCCCAATAAGCTTCCGATTGCGATTTCGGAGAAATTTCAAAGATTTTCTTCCAACAAACTAGAGTGGGCTGGTCGGAATTACCTTACAATGTACGAGGAAGAAGTTCTTTTTGCAAAAAAAAAAAAAAAAAAAAAAAAATTCTATTTTTGTGATTGAGGATTTTCTAGACAAAACACCACTGGTTTCCTTTTATCTCTTTCAATATCGCACTCGGTATCAATATATCACTCGATACATTAAGAATTTATAAAAGGGGAGTGTAGATATATCACACGATTTTGTGATATTGATGATAGATTGTGATGTTGTTTGATATATTGCATGATAACATGAAAAATGGATATTAAAGCTGCGCTTCATATCACCCCGCTGGGATAAAAGATATATTGTGGGATATATCATTGATATCGCAAGATACTGATAACACTGATCATCTTAATACTTGATGTTATGATTTCATTTAGGGGATAAGGGTTCTATCATTAGAGAGCCTAGAAATGGATTCTCTCCTGGATCTACTTCCCAGGATCTGAAGATATTTTGGCTAGTTGAATCATTATTTACTTTTATTGTCACTATTCCTACCTAGCATACTTGTTTTTTTTTTTAAATTTGTTGGCAGAACTTGTTAATTAGCTGAGAGAAATATTTAAGGAAAAGTATCAAGTGTGAGCTAGAAAGGTCATTTTTTTGTTTATCATTGTTATTTTGGTTTGCCTACTCTAAATAGCTGCAATAAGGATATGATGACTGTGACGATGACAAGATTCTTGAACATGTAGATTTGAGGTTATGAGATACAGAGGAATATCTACTTGAGGTTTTTACTTAATAATCAGTGATGGTTCTGACTTTCATATTCCTTGTTTCAGAGGCTGGATCTTAGGGGTCATAGAGTTCGCAGTCTTGATGCCAGTGGGTTAAACTTGTCACCAAAGTTAGAGGTAACTATGTGCTACAATAGACATTCTTTATAATCTTTACTTGCACGAGCTTCGTCAGTTCAAAATTCAAATATATGCAATTATAGCATTGGAGGTGACAGAACACAGGATGTAGAAAGGCACATCTGTGTGGCTGGGTACTTGAAGAAAGCTTGTAAGTACAGAGGTCCTGAAAATCACTACAGCAGCCATTAATGAGATTCACAGCCTAATGTACATAATCTGCCAATGTGTAACTGCAGAAGATGAACCTTATTCTTTCATTTTGTTGTATGTGTATGAGTGTATAATACTACGATTATGTTTAGCACCACCACCACCACCACCATCAGAGCTTTGTCTTAGCTTTTGGGGTTGGCTTTACAGATCCTATTTTGCCAATCACATTTGAAGCAGGAATTCTCATGATTGCTTGGCAAAAGTTTGACAACTGGCTGGCCACTTGACGTCAAACCTACCCATTCACCAGTTCACCTGACCTTGGGTTCGGCTGGCACATCACTGTCAGGTGGGGTTTCCAATTATATGATAAGGACAACAAACGCCCAATCAAGGAAAAAAAATACAAAACAGAAATGGTCCGTAGAAAAGGCCAATCTTCAAATCTTGGAGATACTGGTGGCATCACCCATGTGTTATACCTTTATATAATCTTCAAATGGCATGGGATGCACCATGTGATGTAATTTTTTTCATGTGTTTTGTTGTTGATCTCCTTGCCATAAGTATTTTTAATTCCTTTATTGTTAATAAAATCAATCTATGTCAGGTTGATAATTTGAAATATATGTTTTTGTAGAGTGTAGTGTGCATAGGCTGCATACACCTGTTACCGATGGTAGGGAACTAGGGTTTTTTCCCCTTCCAATTACTCTATTTGTTCATTTCTTCTGGGTTTTAGCCGATCTGGATGATTCTTCTAATCTCTTCCATTAGCTTGTAGATCTGGGTGACCACCAGGCTTCTTGTCTTTATAACTTATCATTACTTTCCTGATGAACTTTAACTTCTGTCCTAAGGCTATATCGGTAGGGAGAAGGGTGTCATTTCATGATTGTACCCAAAGAATATCGAATCCATTTTCCCTGTACTAAGCTTCTAGTGCAGTTTGTTTATCTCAGGGACAATCTTTTATCATCTTTGGTGGGAATTGAGATTCTGAAGCGGGTGAAGGTTTGTTTCTTGACTTACATAGTAGAAAATATTCGTTTGCAAGTTAGGGTTGTGGCCTTCGCTCGGTCCCACTTGCAAAACCATTTTCTAAGCCTGGGTTCAGGAGATTTTGAATTTCCATTGTCCAACAAATTACTGTCTATGGACTTACTATTGAGCAGCATCAAAATTGATATGGAAAACTTACTATCTTAACAGGTTCTTGATTTGAGTTTTAATGATTTTAAAGGGCCTGGTTTTGAGCCACTTGAGAATTGCAAAGCCCTTCAGGTTTGTTTTATGATATTTTGTTAAGGTCATATGTCATGAGTTGGACTATTTTGCACAACTAGGTTGGTAATGTGTTATTCATGCAGCAACTGTATCTTGCTGGGAATCAAATCACATCACTTGCAAGTCTTCCTCAACTTCCTAATTTGGAGGTAGATTCTCTACACGTTCTTAATTTAGGTGACATCCTTATTTATATCTCCTCAGTGTACCATGCCATTGTAGTTAGTTAGGTATCGTTCTTAATGCTTCTCCTCTTCCAGTTTCTATCAGTTGCTCAAAACAGGTTGAAGTCTCTTTCCATGGCAAGTCAGCCTCGACTTCAGGTCTGTCAGCTTCAAAATCTTGTTTTATACATACAGTTAGTTATTGTCTCTTTATCTTCCATTTCTTCGCCATGGTTACAGGTACTAGCTGCGAGCAAAAACAAAATATCAACTCTGAAGGGTTTCCCACATTTACCAGTTCTCGAGGTTTGCTTTCTTGTTATGCCTAAGCCCACCTTGCATTGTCACTCATATCGAAATATATTCCAACTGCTAAAACTTAATTGGATAATGTATGCATAATCATAATCACCCTGAGAAACTCTGTTTTCTATGGAGTTCCAGTATTGAAACTAATGACTAATATATTAGGTATTCCGGAATGACCTATGATTTTTTATTTGTCAGTTAGGTGCTTACTGAAAGAACAATGAAGATTACTATACAAAGAAGAAAACAAAAGCACTGAGCCCCTATAAAAGGTCTCACAGATATTGCTACCGAAACATGTTTTCCGAGTCAAGCCAAAGTAAGAGTGAACCTGTCTTCCTCTTTGTTGGCATCTTTCCAGATCTGTTCGGAGGACATTTCCAACAATGAGCACCATTCTTAATTTAATCTCTTCTTGCCCCAGGCATTTAGGTAGTTTCCACGGAAAGCCATTCACTGTTTCACTTGTGTGATACTGTATTGATATTCAGAATTGCCTTCTACTTCAAGAAGCCCGAGGAATATCTCAAGAAAATTCATATTTAGTGAAGTGAAATGACCTTTGCATTGTTTAATTCCAAACCTGAATGGGCTTGAAAATGCTTCAAGTGATAGCATAAGGAAATGGTCTTCCTAAGCTCCCACATGATAGTGTAAGGAGTTCTTCCAAAGCACGCTCAGCTCATTAAATGGGCTGGTTGACTACTAGCAAACCAACTTCTTAAGAGAGCCGTTTAGCGTCCAACTTACCTAAACCATTGGAAGAAATGGCTCAATAGAGAAACAGGGGCAGGGTGGGCTTGGGATCAGGCCAATCGAGGTGGGTAACAAGGTTTTGTTTGGGAAATTGTGGTGGTGGATGGGAAAAGGGTGAGTCGTCTCCGGTCAGTAGGGTGCTAGTCTCTAAATACGGGGTTGTGGAGAATGCTGGGATATCTGTTAGCGTCTAGTAAAAGAGGATCTGTAGTTTAGAGGGTAATTTCTTCGGTGCAATTGGAATGTTCTGTTCATGTTCATTTTTTCGTGGGCAATGGGTCGAATATCGTGATTTTGACCGTACGGGCCCCTTAGTACGGCTAATTTCTCTGCTTGTTTGTGGGCTAGAACTAATTCCTGAAGTGCCCCCCTAGCACTTTTTGAATTTTTCTCGGGACAAAAATACCCCCGCCCTTGAGCCTTGCACCCACAGGTAATAATGACAGGAGCGGGCGTAGGTGAGATGGATGGAGGGTGTCTTGTAACGGGGCCCACTATGAGTCACGTTGTTGATCCACACCGCCCTTCCCTTTCACGAGCTAATTATAATACATAATGGCAAAATTCGGTACATGAAGTGGACCACACCACATGAAACAGGGTGATTTGTCTGAGACGGTTGAAAATTTATTGGTGGCCACAAACCGTTTGGATAAATATGATATTTGTTTTTTCCCTTTCACCCATGTATCTGTGTTACTATGAACGGTTTGGATGACATATAAACATCACTGTGGGCCCCACAGAACGTAGTATGTATCGTATCTAGTTAGTTGCAAGTGTGGACAAAAAAACAAAAGCTTTCGTCAGGAGTTTAGATAGTTACGTTTCCTGATGTAAATTTTTTGTCTATTTGACTAAGTGGCCCATCTAATGGTAGATCCAATCCGTTCATAATGTTCGTGACCCAATATTTTGTCGAGAATGTGTTGGATTCACAATGTTTCAAGGCACTAGGTGTCCACAACGATGAAAAAGGCTAAACGGTTTCTGAAACAATACATTATTCTTTATTATATTGTGGGTAACCTGATCAGATGATGTCGGTCATTTTCTGGACAATGCTAAGGTTGTCAGGTATTAAGGGTCGAGGTTTTCAGGTGTTAAAGGTCGTGGTTGTTATGTATTAAGGGTCAAGGTTGTCATGTGTTGATGATGGGGCTTTGGACACCGTCTATGGGGCCCACCATGGGGTATGTGTCGAATCCACTCCATCCATTCTCTCCGGAATTTCGAGGACTGTTATGCAGAAAATGATCGATATCTTCTGATCAGGTTACCCACAATACAATAAAGAATAATGTATTGTTTCAGAAACCGTTTAGCCTTTTTCATCATTATGGGCGACTAGTGCCTTGAAGCATTGTGAATCTAACGCATTCTTGACAAAATCCTAGGCCACGGACATTATGAACGGATTGGATCTACCATTAGATGGGCCACTTAATCAAATGGATAAAAATTTTACATCAGGAAACGTAACTGTCTAAACTCTTGACGAAAGCTTTTGTTTTTTTGTCCACACTTGCAACTAACTGGATACGGTACATACTACGTTCTGTGGGGCCCACAGTGATGTTTATATGTCATCCAACCTGTTCATAGTAACACAGATACATGGGTGAAAGGGAAAAAACAAATATCATATTTATCCAAATGGTTTGTGGCTACCAATAAATTTTCAACCGTCTCAGACAAATCACCCTGTTTCTTGTGGTGTGGTCCACTTTATGTACCGAATTTTGCCATTATGTATTATAATTAGCTTGTGAAAGGGAAGGACGGTGTGGATCAACAATGTGACTCATAGTGGGCCCTATTACAAGACACCCTCCATCCATCTCACCTACGCCCACTCCCGTCATTATTACCTGTGGGCGTAGGGCTCAAGGGCGGGGGTATTTTTGTCCAGAGAAAAATTCAAAATTGCCAGGGGGCCACTTCAGGAATTAGTTCTAGCTAGCGAACAGGCGGGGGAATTAGCCGTACTAAGAGGCTTGTATGGTCAAAATCCCGTCGAATATCAGGTTCTAGAAAGATTAATTTTGTGGAGGTTCCTCTTGATGGACAGCTTCATAGATCTGTTTGCTATTGCTTTTCTTAACGATGCTAAGGTGGCAGATTATTTCCATAACAGTAAAGTAATTTCATTGGAACTACATGTGTATGAGGTTGGAATGCCCATTCTGAAAAAAAAAGGCTTGTAATTGGTAGATACGTGGCTGATACATTTTCTTTCTTAGTTTTTTTTAACCTTTACTGCCCATATCACAATGGTCATAAGGCTGGCCATTACTGGCACCACTACCATTAAAGAATACCTTGGTTGGAACCATTGAAGGGGTAATTTCTTTATCTAGGTTGCTTGAGCTTTTATAGGTCTGTATCTCAATTAATGGAAAAGATGAACAATTCGGACCAAAGATCCTAATGGGATGTTCTCGATGAGATCATTTGCCCAGCTGCAGGAAGAGTGATGCAGGATGCCCTAATTATGATGCATGCATATGATCACATATAATCCAGCGGAATAACAAAGTAATAATAGTTAACTTTCGGCATTCACCATCATAATCTAAGAAAATTTAAAGGAAACATGCAATAATACGGGCCATCATCACAACCACATATTATAGAATTCAAGTATTGCGTGGAATGGATCCGGCGAGGGATGGAACCTCCCGATCTTGCATGGTTATATTCCAATCGTGCAATGAGATTCACTAGTTCGGGAGATCGAATGATTTCTCGGATTAGGGAATCGAAAATCTGAGAGATTAGGGTTTTCAATCAATTCTCAAATTTAGGTTGTAGAGGATGTGAAATAATGGGTTAGAAGAAAGAGGGAAATTAGAGAAATACCTTTGAAGAATGTTGGAGGGGAAATGAAGAAGAAAGAAGAAGAAGATTGGAGAGGAAGGAAGAAGATGCATAGAGAGAGAGAGAGAGAGGGAGGAGGCAACCAAAGTTGTTTTTCATTCAATAATCAAGTAATAATCCGTAATTAGGGCTTAGCTCTCTTAAATAAGCATTTAACAAAGAAGAAAAAGACTAAAATACTCCTAATATTTAAGTAAAATGAAAATAAAAAAGACTGTTTGCGCGGTCGTTGGATGCCCGATGACCAATCGGTCAGGCGCCTGATGGGGGCCAAAAATGTCCAGCGACTAAAACTTAAAAACTGATGAATTTTGGGCACCTGATGACCATCGGTCAGGCTCCCAACGACAACCAGTCGGGTCTTCTTTGTCTTCTTTCCTACTCATGCTCCATGCTCTTCTTAGGTTCTTCCTACACACGTGTCTTCTCATTGTGGGGTCTTCTACGTGCCAAATCACACGTGTAGGGTCTTCAATGCTCCTTGTGTTGTCACGAATGATCTAGGCCCTTCATCGAGCCAAAGAGATGCAGGCGTCGCTCGCCTTCTACGCTGATAAACCCTAAATGGCTTGATGTCCGCATCAAAGAGGATCTTGGCGAGCCATATGCTTCCTTCAAAAGTTCACGGAAGGTCCCTCCCCCACTAAAGATTAGAGCTTTTGAGTGCATGGCATTTCTAAAAAAATTCTTATTGTACACAACCTCATGAAGAGAGGAATAGCCATGTTTAATCGATATGTTGTGCTTGCATCAAGTAGAGTCGGTGAGCCATATTATGATTTCATGCAGGATGGTGTGGGAAATTTGGACAATGGTATTCAGAAGTTTGGTTCAAGTTGGGTTATCCTCGGCTCGGTTAGGGGCATGATTGCTGGGTGTTATATGAAAGTGTGGCGAGTGGCGGGTAAAGCTTTGTGGAAGATGGTTATTTTTTGCAACCTTTCAGGTGAGGTATTCCAAAGTGGTTACGTAATGGTCATTACAAGATGGTAACCATTACGTGTTACAGGGTCGTGACAGAGCCATTTCGGGGCCAAAATATGTTAAAAAAAAGAATAAAAGAAAAATAAGAAACTATAATGGCCATTACAGCCACCATTATCGTTATGGAATACCTTGCTTGTAGGGCATTTGGATGGAAAGTAATAACAAGGTCTTCAGGGGTAGCAAATCAGGATGCTGCAAGGGTGGCTGGGAAAGCTTTTAGTGCTCTCATGGAATAGAGCAGAGTAGTCCCATATCTGAAGAAGAGACCTTGTAGTCTTCTTGAAAGCAACTGGAATGAAGCTGTAAAGTGGAACCCAGTGTTAGAAGGCGAGAATGTCAGTGGTCCCCTCCCGCAGTTGGTCTTTCAAAGCCAACTCTGATGGGCGTTCATTTGGGAACCTGGGATACTCTGGGGTGGGGGGTTGCATATCTAATCAGGAAGGTAATAGGACTTGAGGGCTGATCGGTAGCCGATAATCCTCTTTTGCGGAAGTTGCGGCGCTGTCGTAGGTGAGCAAATCGATCATCTCAAATCAATTGTTGACTGTTGTAATCGAAGGGGCTTTGATGAATGCCATCAGGTGGGTTTTGAGTGCTAGAAGCCCGTAGAGAGTAGTTGGGATGATTTCTGAAGCGCTTGATCGTTGCATTGGTATTCCTATCTCCTTGAAACAGACAAGGAGAGAAGCTAATGCCTACCCTGATGATTTAGTGAAGGAAGGAGCATCTTGGATTACATTGCGTATGGGATAGTAGACAATTGTAATAGGCAGGGGCCCTGCTGCGTGGTTTGCATGGTCGGGAATGCCACCGTTTGGTTCTGCCTGGTGTTGTCTTTCTTAGTTTTTGCTTTCTTAATAAAATCATTATCTTTATACTTCAAGAGGGGGGAGTGGGGATTGACCTCATTTTGATATCACTGGTGGCTGTTGCTTTTAACCAACTGAATATTCTTTTAGCTTGGACAAAGTGATAATCAGCTTCTAGCTTTTTTGTAACACCAACAAGAATCCCACTCCTCCCTTAAAATCATGTTGTCATGCTATTTACATAGACTCCAAAGCTTTGCTATTTTTTGTTTGATACTCCAAACGATTGCTATTGGACACAACTAACAAAGGGTTCTTTCTTTGGGATAGTAGTGGGCCACCTGTTAGTAGTGGGATACCTGTTTAATCAACTAACAAGTCATAAATTCAAGGGTTAAACTCTTATGTTAGTTTTGAACCATTTTAAAAAGTGGATGTAACTCTTCCAATGTACACATGATATAGTTGTTGCCAAATCACTGACCCAATTGCGTTGTCGCCTTGTCGGGTTTTTCAACCTTAGATCCATGTATAGGCACGTGTACAAGGCCGAATGCAATCATACAAGCAAGAAGAGAGAATCAAAACATCATATCGATCAATGCAAAAGAATATAACAATGCTTCAGCTTCACATACCGCTTTAATAGTTTTTTTTTTTTTTTGAAGGATCATACTGCTTTAGTGGTGGAGAAACCCCTTATGGTCACTCAGAAACCCCTCACACATATTCACACGCCCCTTGGGCATGACACTCCCACATGGCGTCCAATGGGTCTGCTTAGGTTTGGTTGACGATCTTCTTTGGGCATGACACGGGGGCTACGGGGGAACTAAGGACTGAACCAGTTGGCTCCTTTCCCTGCCGGCTGTATGGTGGTTGATTTGGATGGAAAGAAATTGAAGAAGACGTTTCTGGGATACCTCTGGTTCAGTGGCGTCCGTGGCGAAGGGTGTTTTATTGCTGGTTGCCGATTGGAAAGATTCTTGTTAATTTTGGGTGTCTTTTCTAGTTGTGCGGCCGGTGGGTGGCCTTTCTGTTTCTTTTCTTTCTTTTTATTCTTTGCCGTTTGCTTTTGCTCGCAGCCTTTTTAATAAAATTCATCACCCTTCAAAAAAAGAAAAAAAAGAAGGAAAACAAAAGAAAGAACAAAACTAGAGCTATACAACTCGAAATAAGAAATAAAAGAAAGTGAAGAGGGAGCCTCGCTTAGTCCAGCAACCGAGAGATCATTGAGCCATCTTTGAGACTGATAGCGGAAGCCCAATCCTCATGTGGGACATAGGAGCATTTCTCACATAATCCATCATTCAATATGCCAACCAAAATGTTGTGCATACTCATGTACTGATATGAGTCCTCAACTCAAATTGCCAGAGACAAAGCAACACTGCTTTGGCAGTTATCAAGTACCATGACAACTGTTCACACGTGCCAGCCCAAGCGCATGATGGTTGTGAACACCCTTTTTCATGGATGAGATTCATTTGAGCCATCTCTCCTATGTCATAGGTTCATCCATATGCACATAGGTCAATGCAATATCCATGATGGACTTTTATGTTTGATCATCATGATAAACAAACAAGTATAACCCATGAATTCAAGCATGAAAACACACATGATGATAATGTATCATTGTAAACAATATTAAAAATATGTTTATCATGTCTGGATTCGGCTTTCAAGGGAACATTTCTCGACAGGTGCATGTTGCATAATTGTGAATTGCACTGAGAAACAGAAGATGTGATACTTGATATGATTTCCTACAAGAATCTTGTCCCTAATGCCAACCAACAAAATTCAATGATCCTAGGAGAAGGTGTAGTGCAGAATGACACGCAGATTTGATAATCTAAAAATCTGAAACCAGAGAAATCCCAGTAGAAGAAGCTAATTGGTAACGGTCTATGATTAACCTACTTTGCAATATATGGTTGAAATGACCAGATAGTGTGTAGGCATCTTCAAGCTTCCTTGGAAGGTTCATTTGATGTCCACTCTCTGCTTCCTCAAGTTCCAACCTTGAGAATGGATGCACACAACCCTTTCCCTCAATAGAAGCAAATACACATCCCCAACCAGTGCAATCTGTTGAAAATATGGAAACCGACATAAAAGTGCTCCCCAACATTTGCAACTATTTCTTCAAAAAAATGTATTTGCCTCATTGATTAGCCAACCCAACACCTCTTGTTCCTTGGCCTGCATACTTCACACTTGACATGGTGATATTTTTATTGGTACCACACCCCTTGGCCAAAGCTACCTTTTGAATACCTCAATACAATCCACCACCAATGCAATGAACAGGAGTCATGAAATGAGCTAACATTCTTGAAAGAAAGGTTGCGATAAGCACGATGCAACCACTAATTGACAGAAGTTAGCTTTCTGCCGCAGAACATCCGACCAACTCACCAAAAGCTCCAGAGCTGATGGGGGAGGCACGAAATATCCTTTTAATCTTATAGCCCAGTACGGGTGGGCCCCACACCAACGGGTCACCCAGGTGTCCCACACAAACGGATCACCCAGGCCCTCGGTCGATCCCTCCTATGTGGGTCTTGCACCAACGGACCCACCTCGAGTGTGCTCCCGCACCACCAACGGACCTCTCACTCGAGCCCGATGTGAAAATGCTCCCGCATTAACCACCTCCGGTGAGGAGTCTCGAACACGAGACTTCCCGCTCCGATACCAATTTGACGCAGAACGTCCGACCAACTCACCAAAGCTTTAGAGCTGATGGGGGAGGCACGGAATATCCTTTTAATGTCATAGCCCATTACGGGTGGGCCCCACACCAACGGGTCACCCAGGGATCTCACACCAACGGGTCACCCAGGCCCTTGGTTGAACCCTCCTACGTGGGTTCTGCACCAACGGACCCACCCCAAGTGTGCTCCCGCACCACCAACGGACCGCCCACTTGAGCCCGGTGTGAAAATACTCTCGCATTAATTCCATTTTGTTGGTTTCATTTCGAGTTTTTCCATGATTAAACCCTGTCAGGTTTTTAGGGTCTTATTAATGCAAAACCCCATCTACCACTGAACCACCTCTAAATTCCCATCATAATTGATCGCTGATGGGAGAGATGCGACCACTAATTGACAAAATTTGGCTTTTCCATTTTGCTGGTTTCATTTTGATTGCTTTAACTGAGGCAATTAGTTTGGTGATTTGTGATATTGCTGTATTATATGATGTTTAACTGAGTATATTGTCCTTGATAGTGGGTGGGTACCTACCCCCTTACCTGACTTTTAAGTGGTTGGAGACGGATATTACAATATCCGTAATTGTTTACTTGATTACCTGAGGGTATTTAGTAACTTGATATTTTTAACAATTTATTAAATATTAATATAATTAAAATAAAAATTCAATGGTCCTATTTTAACCAACAAGTGTCCATGAATTAGAGGTTAGAATTTTTCAAACACTGAATGGGATCGTGAATTAGAGACGACAAGTCCCACAATTTAGTTGGTTTAACTTGGGTTGTTGTACGCTTACATGTACAATTTCTACTGCTTGTGTGCTAATCCTTGTACTTTGCCAGAATACCTAAATAATGCAATAATATCTAGTTTCCTACTACTGAAATCCTCTACGAGAATAGTTTTCCTTAGTGGGTGAAACACCCGAACCCTATGGGGCCCACAGTGTTGTATATGTAACATCCACTCCTTCCATCAGGTTTTTCCTGGATTTGAGGCCCTGGGACGAAAAAAACTAGCCAGATATACAACTTGTTGGGCCACATGACAAGGAACATTGGGGATGGGATGCTAACCATAGGGTTTGTGTGCGGTGACACCATGATGTGTATCTTTCATCAAAACCATTTGTAACTTACCAAGATCAATTACAGCACCCCCCACCGCGCACGTACGCACACACAAAAAAAAAAAAAAAAAAAAAAAAACCCTTATTGAGATCAATTGAAGATAGAAAAAATCAGCCTGATCAAGACTCAGGGGGGCACACCACTTGAACTTTTGTAGGTTTTAGGGGCAATTTTACATTGTTCCCGTTGGTGTGGCTCATTAGAGTTCTCTATCAAGCTAGGATTTTGTATGTACGGTTCAAATAAGAGTTCTCACCTTATGGACATAGTGGATTTACATATAGAGATGGTGTGGTCCATAGAGCTCCGATTTTTTATGCACTGTGTAAAAGGTGTTGTAGACAATTCCGGTCTAGTTTCCTTATTCCTACTTCAAAATTATGATGTGTGTTAGAGGGAGCCTGTGTAAACAAAAGCTATGGGGCTTGCTGTGATGTTCGTGTGACATCCACTTGGTTCACCAATTTCTCCATCCCATGTTAAGCCTTGAGCCAAAAAAAAGAAAAAGAAAAGAAATCTCAAGTGGGCCACACCATAGGAAACAGTAGGAATGGAAATGCCCACCATTGCAACTTCCCTCAGGTCCACTTGATGTTTATATGCCATCCAACCCATTAATAAGGTGATTCCCATCAGCACGAGGGGGAAAAAAAAGCACATCCAAACACTTCTGTGCCTCGAGAAGGTTTCAATGGTTGGGCGTTCTATCTGATTGTTTCTTGTAGTGTGGACCTGCTTGAGTTTTGAGTCTGAGTTTATGCCAATGTCATGCATGAGCTCGAGCAATAGATGGACAGAATAGATATAACCAGTTTTGTAAATAGTGTGTAGTGTATGGTGTAGCGTTCAAATAGTATGTAATGTATAGCATAGCGTTCAACCCCCTATAGCGTGTAGCATAAAGCTATGCCAATACTCGTATCTTTTAATTAAAATAATAGGAAATATGATAAATAGTATAAAAATATTTAATGTTTCAAGTAAAAGCATGTTCAATACAAGTTATATCAAACTAAATAATTGCAACAACAATTTTCTATAAAAATTTCCTTCGTTAATGTCCAAATGAAGATATCAATCATTGACAAAACAATAAAACAGTCTCAATTTCCTAGTCGATCACCAACAAAAAAGCAGAAAGAGATTATACAGTCTCACAAGTCACAAGTATGTGAACTTCAAATCCCACAAGGCTTATTCTACAACTTTGCAGGGAATCAGCTTCCAAAAGAGGAAAAAATGAAAAAAAATATCAAAATGTACCCTAAATCAATCAAAATAAAATGAAAATAATTAAATGAGATTAAGGGTTAACAATTTTCTATAAAAATTACTTTCGTTAATGTCCAACTGAAAATATCAATCATTGACAAAACAATAAAACAGTCTTAATTTCCTAGTTGATCACCAACAAAAAAGCAGAAAGAGATTATAAAATCTCACAAGTCACAAGTATGTGAACTTCAAATCCCACAATGCTTATTCTACAACTTTGCAAGGAATCAGCTTCCAAAAGAGGAAAAATGAAAAATATATCAAAATGTACCCTAAATCAATGAAAATAATTAAATGAGATTAAGGGTTAGAAACATACCTCTATTTATCTTCAAATCAACAAAAAAATGCAAATCTCAAGCTCCACAGTTGTATGCATGTGAAATGGGTGGATCTTGATTTCTCCTTTGTTTGGGCTCCAATGCCCGTGGAATTTTAGCGAGAGGATATTCTCACAGGGATGATCAAGCCCCTGAATTTTTTTTTCAAACAGTACTATGGATTGGGAAAATCGAATTAATGGAGTTTTTGGGGCTGGGGCGGTATTTGCGTTGGAATAGTAGGGCTTTGAAAGCCCTCTTTCAAAACCTTTTGTTTTATGAAGGGGGTATTTGTTGTTAGTTTTACACCATTAAAAATGGTAATGACTCTCCAGCTGTATACTTGCATGCCCATGTATGGTTATGATTGTTTGATGGGTGTAATTATAGAGATGTTCCATCCATAATAGGACCTACAATTTGGGTGGTCTGGATTGATGTATTGCAATGTCACATGTGACGAGGATAAGTCACCACCATTTTAAAAAATGCGTTGAACTGATAGGGAAGAAAAAACCAATGTTTTCATGTAGAATACACTACATGCTATGCTACATGTAGTGTACGTTACATGCCATGTAGTGTACGCAACTTGGGGGTTACACTATTTGCATATGCTACATAGCGTTTTAGTACCCTATGCTACGTAGCATATGCTACATGAAATGTTATGTACGCTACTGAAAACACTGTATATAACACAAACTTCACGGGTGGGCCACACAACTTTTGGTTACACAATTATTCCAGAGTTGATATAAAATCCGTTGGATGCAAGGTGTTCCATAACGGTAACGGTGGCCGTAACGGCCACCACCGTTACGATATGGGCTGTAACGGCCGTTACGGACCCCGTATCGGCTGATACAATCCTTTTTTATTTTTTGAAAAATACTGTTACAGGGCCGTTACGGCCGTTTCAACCCCGTAACGCGTAACGGTCATGATCGTTTCCATTACGTATGACCCCGTAACGCGTAACGGTCATCGGCTGATACGTAACCGTTTTGGGATACCTTGGTTGGATGGGGAAGTGGACGAATTTGTGGCACTAATGTTTCATCTCCAACACCGCTTTTCGGTGAGAGAAGACTGGGACATGATGGTCTGGTTAAAGGATAAATTGGGCCACTTTTCCGTCTGGTCTTTCTATGATTTGCTTCGGTCCTCGCTGGAGGACGTGTCTTGTGTGGATACGTCTCACGTGTGGCATTATGGTGCTCTTCCAAAGTTGCGGCCTTTTGGTTGGCTAGTCGGGAGGAAGAAGGCGTAGGCCATCGACAATCTTCAAAGAAGAAAAATGGTTCTTCCAAACATGTGTGTGATGTGTATGGTGGATACTGAATCAGTTGATCACCTTTATACCCACTTGCTAGTTGCGTGGAAGGTGTGGAGTTACTTCCTTAGGCTATTCAAATGTAGCAGGTGATGCCAGGTTTGCTTGGAGATCTGTCTTTGGTAACACTAAGCTTTTTGTTGTGGAATGAGCCTCTTGTATAATATCTGTTGAGGATTGTAATTTTTCCTTTTTGCTTTTGCTGCAGTGCTTCTTTAATAAAAGTTCTGTAAGCTTTCAAAAAAAAAAAAAAAAAAAAAAAAAATCCCAATCTACTGTCAGATACACCTTCAAAAACAATAAAATTACTGTCGGATACGGATAGGGAGTTGGATATTATCCAGTGAACTCAGATGTAAGTCGTATACGGATATCAGATATCCAAGTCGGATGCAGACATTCGGATACTGCAATATCTGGCCCGTTTGCAGCCTTAATAGTGGGATAAGGATTAGATGATGACGACGATGCTATACTATAGATTCCACCAGTGTTCTGAATTGTATGATGTACAACATTTGCTAAGCATATCAAATTGTTTATTTGTTTATATTGTCAAGTTACAAGTCCAAAATGTTTGTGTATATCTTTGTTTTGATCTTTCCTTTTAAAATTTTATATTTTATCTGAATAAGAAATGTCCATATGCCCCTCAGCATTTGACACCATGTATTCATGTCCAACACTGACACATACATATCAGTGTTCATGTAAAATGGCTGAACACTACAGTTTCTTGCTTCTAATTGTATTATTTAGTTGGACCTTTTCTTATCTACTACATTATGTGCTGCAGCATTTGCGTGTGGAGGAAAATCCTATACTGGAGATGCCCCACCTAGAAGCAGCTTCCATATTGCTAGTTGGCCCTACTCTGAAAAAGTTCAATGACCGAGGTATTTTGGAGCTCTTTTGTTGTAGAACTATGCATGAATACCTCATTTTGCTAATACAAAGCAATCCTTCACTTGCAGACCATTTGATAACGTGTTTCTTGAACTAACATTTTTCTTTTTAGAATTTTCACAATTTTGTCAACTGAACTAAGTACTGTCTCTCATTCAGATTAAAGGCTCAAACACGGTTTTTATGTTTGGGGCTGTTGGACATTGGAATACGTAGACATTTAAAGGCTCAGTGGGCCACCTCAATACACGAAAATTAGGGAATCACAATTCCCAAAAGAAAAAAGAAAAGATGAAGGAATACTGGGTCTTTTAGATTTCCACTAGTGATTGCCCATCTTGAGAGGGATGGGCAATCTAAGGTGGGAAACACATGATGGTTAGGATCATCTGACTGAAGTGATTTTTTTTTGTTTTTTTGAGAAGAATGGGCAATCAAAGGTAGGACACACATGATTGAGGGTTGAAATCCCCTAGGCATTGATTGGGCAGCTAGGATCATCCAACCAAAATGACTTTTTGATAGGGATTGGAAACCAAGGGTGGGTACCACATGATCTATGGTTTAAATCAATGGTGGTACCATTTGTAGTATGATTAATATGGACTGTCCATTTCCCTAGTGTTGGAAGATTAGGATCATTCGACCAAAATGATTTTTTGGAGGGATGGGCAATCATGGGGGACTGCATGATTGATGATCAAGCTCTATGATTGGACTATTTGCAGTATCATTAATATGGACCATCCATTTCCTCTGGCACCGAATGGATGCTTAGGATCATTGGACGGAAGCATTTTTTTTTTTGTTGTTGAAAAGGATGGGTGATTAAGGGTGGGATACTACATGATGGATGGTCTAGATCAATGATTAGACCATTTGCAATATGATGAATATGGACCATCCATTTTTCTAACCATTGAATTAAATGTTAGGATCATTCTAGAAAAGTGGTTTTTGGATAGTGATGGGCAATCATGGGTGGGACCACATGATGGATGGTCTAGATCAATGATTGGACTTTTGTCTTATGACTAATATGGACGGTCCATTTCCATAACCATTGAATGGATGGTTAGGATCATTCAACAAAGTGATTTTGTTATTGTGATGGACAATCAAGGGTTGGAAGTTGGCCCAACATGATGCCCAGATCAATGATCAGACCATTTTTTAGCGTTATCCATATGACATGTTCATTTCCCTAACCATTGAATGGATTGTTAGGATCATTAGACAAATTTATTTTCTTAATAGTGAGGAGTGGTTAAGGGCGGGACATACATGATGGATGTCTACGCCAATCATCAGATTGTTTGTAGTAAGATCAATATGGATTGGTCATTGCCTAATCATTGTGGATCATCTGAGAAAAGTTATTTATTTTAAGTGGGATGGGCAATCAAGGGTTTGACCCTTCACGAAAAAAAAATAAAAATGATAAAACCTACATAATGGATGGCTTATGTAAGTGATTGGATCATTTTGTAGTCTGATCTATATTATCCAGTGTTTTCCAATTTATACGATGGAGGTATTACAAGTTCTATTAATCACAATCACCTACTTCAAGATGTTGTCCAAACACAATGATGAGAATTCCTAACAATTACAATACTTGGATATATACAATGCCTGGCTAATGGTTATTGAAATATCTAGGCCATCCATATGTCTCTCATCCAAATGACCTCTAACGGTCATTTTGATGGCACAGTCAATTATTCTTTTTATTCTGAATTTATTGATTCTTCGAAATTTTTGGTACACGCTCTCAATTTTCCACTTGTTAGAGAGAAAACAAAGTTCTGAACTTTCCCGCATTCACCATATCCATTTATGTAGATCTTTCTCGTGAGGAGCAAGAAATTGCAAAGCGTTATCCTGCTCACACAGCTTTATGCATCAGAGATGGTTGGGAGTTTTGCCGCCCAGAGCTTGCTGCAGGTGAGCTTTCTCATTTCTTCTTCTTCTTCTTTTTTGTTTTTTAACCAAGTGGTGTACATTCAGTACTTTCTCTCTTATCATGGGTGAAATTCTGCCTCTGGGCTATATACATCCACATGCATATACATGTCCTGCATGGCAACTTAGCATCGTAATCAATAATGGGTTCTCTTATTCCGTTTCTGAATTAGTTTATCTTAGTAAGTTTATTGTTTTGATAACTTATTGAGTGATCTGTCGAGTTCAACTCCACCTGGGAGCATTGCACCAGCTGGTGGATGTCTGGTAGGCGGCAGGAACTTTTGGCAAGCAATCATGATACTTCCTGCTTGATAATGTGAAACTGTTTGAATCCTTAGTTATGTTTATAGCAGTGTTTTAAATAGCGAATAGCGTGTAGCGTAGCCTTCAGCCCTCTGAAGCGTGAGGTGTAAGCTACATAACGTGTAGCGTAAGCTACACACTACTTGGATTTTTAATCAAGGTCGCACTTGGTTGCACCAAATTAGATGATTAATGATAAAATTTAACAAACTGTCATGATATTTGGTGCAACCAAATGCAACTTAAAGTAATAGAAAGGGGTAATGATTAAGTATAAAAGTGAAGAAAGAGAGTGATTTTAATGTTACAGTGAAAAGTGACTTGTAATGTGAGCTATGTAGCGTGTAGCGTATCCAAATTAATCATGTAGCATACGCTACACACAACTTAAGCTATTTTCATGAGCTACGTAGCGTTTAGGCTAAGCTACGCTACGTAGCGTAAGCTACACGCTACATAGCGTAGCTATTTAAAACACTGGTTTATAGTTGTTTATCACTGGTGTTTTACCAGCTGGTATTCTTGAAAGTCTCTGATGCGAATCATAGATCACGACATGGGATTGATTTCATCTGCTGCTGTGATTGTGCATGCATTTAATGTGGATCAGGTTATGGCTTCAGTTATTGAACCCCTTCATTTGATTTCCAACGCAGAGACTTCATTGAGATCCTACACTTGGATAGATTTTCCTCATAAAAGATTGCTTGTTTTGATGCTGAACTCCATATTCTTCTATGACCTTCCATTTACATTGAAACAAATGGTTTTGGACCCTAAATTCTTTCTGCTTTGACCCTCTGACACTGTGAGTGACATTAGCTCACCCAAGAGGGATTTTTAAGCATTTATTCCAACTACTTTTCATACCGATAATTACTAAAAATGGGGATGCTCGTTCTGATGCTTCATGGTCCCCTTCATTGTTGACTTACCATATTTTCTTTTGATTACTGGCTAACAATCTATTGCAAACCTGATTATCCTTTATAAATGATGGGTGTTCACAATCATTTTTCTTCATGTAGACCTAAAAATGCCACTATCGTTAATTCAAAGATTAGGGTGGTCTGTGAGTGCTTAATCTCTGGTTTATAAAATAAAGGTACACAAAGAAATTTATATTTTTCCTGGGAGTACCATTTTCTTGAAAATGTTGGTAAATTGGAGGCTAATGGTTGGTGTAATATTCTGATGCGTATTAAGTTGCAGCTCAAAATTCATACCATACTTGTATAGTGATACGTGATCTGTTATTTCTGTTTCATGTTTTGTTTCTGTTATTGGAACTTAACATCACAAATTTGTATAATTAATGATTGCGACCTCAGACCAACACGTGGATCGAATGTCAATAGATGCTTATCTCCAATTACAAATGACGACAATATTTGTTAGTTTTTATAAATTTCATTTACCCATAGGAGTTGTGAACCTTTTGCTATCTTCGAGCAGATTCGACTTTTCGCTTTCTTGTTGAACAATGGAAAGACCATCTGCCTCCGGGCTACATCCTCAAGGAAGCCTCTGTCGACCCACCATTTGAAGAAGATGCTTGTCGCTGCCACTTTGTTTTTGCAAAAGACCGCACGCTGAGCAGTGATTCTGAATTAGTTCTGAAATACCAATGGTTCATAGGAGAAAAAACTCCTACAAATTTTGTGGCTATCGCCGATGCAGTAGGAGAGGTATAAAATCCATGCATCATATTTGTCGTGCACTAATTGTTTGGTGGTTCTTGTTGTTAGTACACATGCTCTGTATGCCATTAATGTTGATTGATAACCAGGTTTACTGGCCGAGGCATGAGGATATTGACAAATTTCTAAAGGTTGAGTGCACTCCTGTATTGAGAGAAACTGAGTACCCCTCTATATTTGCTGTTTCTTCACCAGTTGCTCCCGGTATGCTTTCCTAGAACTCTGAATGCTGGAATAGTAACTACACGTCATGATCTGCTTTCCTAGAACTCTGAATGCTGGAATAGTAACTACACGTCATGATCTGCTCAAATTGTTACCTTTTATTAAATTACTGATGTTTTTGCATCTATATGAATTGAAAACCTATATATGCAACCAAATGGTGTATCAATTACAGTGCAAAAGATAGGTGATGTTTGTTTGAGCATACAGATCTATAAATGCACGAGGGAAACTTGAAATACAAACTACCTTTAAAGGAAAAAAGAGAAAAACTTGAAGTGCAAATTTAAGATATGAAGTTGCTCTCACTAGTACCATTTTCTGGTGTCTTTTTTTTTTTCGTTTCTTTTTTCTTTTTTCCTTTTTCTTTTTGAGAGATGGGGGCCTAGGCAAGGAGATCCTCTATGCTCCTACCTGTTCTTGGTTATTGGGGAAGCCTTCTGTAACGCCTCGAAATTTCGACTCTTGTGGATAACACGATGGGTCGAGTTCCCGTGTGTTAACTTGAATATGCTAAAGGGCATAATCCCCACATATTCCATTCATTCACATATGGGTTGTATTCTCACAACATTCATGGCATAAATGACAGAAATTAAATTCTTATTCCATATGATTTCTATTCTAGGTTCTCAATCATAAAGTTCTTAAACCAAACAATAAAGGTAAGCGCTTGTCCTCTCATGGAGGGCTTATTACATATTTAAACAAAAATTAAACTAAACCTAGAACATAAAGCAATAAAATATAAATCTCTTAAGCCAAAGCGGCTTCATCATTCACATCTACTGCCACGAACCCTCGTATTTTTTGCCTTGAAGCTCGGGTAGGGCTGTAAATGGGTCAGCGGACCCGATGGGGTACCCGGACCCAACCCATTTAGACCCGACCTAGACTCGACCCATTTGTTAAATGGTATGGGTCTGGGTCCAAAAACAGACCCGGTTGCTAAATGGGTCTGGGTCTGGTTTCCTTTCTATTAGGCCGACCCGACCCGACCCGACCCGACCCGACCCGAACCCATTTAGTAAGTGGGCAGGTTTGGTCTATGTTTCAAGGGACCCGTCCAGCCCAGCCCCATTCAAACCCGGTTTTAAACCTTGTAAAATGCTTGCATACTTGATCCAGACCCGGACCCATTAGACCCCACCCGTTTATAAATGGGTCTGGGTGGATCTCCCTCTTCCAGACCCGGACCCATTTATAAATGGGTCTGATGGGTTGACTCGGACCCAACCCGGACCCGCCCATTTACTAAACGGGTATGGGTCCAAAATTTGGACCCATACCCGTTTAGTAAATGGGCGGGTCTGGTTTTGGCTAAACCCGTCCCGAACCCGACCATTTATAGCCCTAAGCTCGGGCTCTTCTAATGGATTGTTACCTGTGTCAATTGGGTTGGTGTTTTAAAACACCGTTCCGAGAGGGAGTCAGTTGTTCGTGATCAACTCAGTGAAGGCATTCCCTCCAGGATTATCACAACAATAGCATAATCATCTCACAGATAAATCAAAGCAAAGCATCCATTATAACTCTTGATTAATGCAATACATGATATGCATGCTCTGGTGAAGGGACCCCTGACTAGGTGACGACTGTCATTACCAATACAACCTCACACTAGCCCCACTAGTCATCAGAGGATGTGAAAGTGGTCACTACCATTACAACCTTCACACTAAGAAAACCCAACTAATGGGCAGTGGTCACTACCATTACAACCTCCATTGTAACGCCCGAGGGGCAAATAAGTGAATGCATGAATTTGTTCCATCCTTTAATTAGTAGCTTAACATCCAACCGGTTAACAATGCCCACACCATAGGTCACCACCTCAACCCATACCACGGTTTACAACACCCTCTAGTTTAGATGTCCAACCACGATGGCCAATCGTGGAGGGACATACATATCCTAGCCATGAGGCTACATATGGCTTAATTTCCACATTCATCCATACATGAATCCTTTACAATTCATAATCCAACCAATGGATCCCTTATAATCAATCATAACGCATACACATGGCTATCTCACATCAATACATCAACTTGAACCACATGGGTTTCCACACTTTCCATCACATTCTCAACACATGGGAAGAGGGGCTTCCTTACGAGATGTCATTTAAATAACATAGGTCCGTTATCACACTTCACATGGGTGTTCCATGCTCATCATCAATCCAAATACATTATGAAACGTCCATAGCTTTACATAGATTCATCATGTCAGCCAACCTAGTGGGTGCACTTGTAGAATCGGTGGGTTGGCTTGTCTCCATGAATTAACTTGCTGATTTACATGAATCCATGAATTTCTACCACGTGGGATACCAATCTATAGTCCATTAATGCACACACCCAACTTAGGCGGGGCATCCATCATCAATTCAACATAGTTTAGAAACCCTACATCATGTTGTTAGGTTTTATGTTAGTGCACTTTTCTGTGGCATACTAGTGCACCTTGTTTGTCAATCACTTAGGTCAGTGGGTCTAGTGTCGGTTGAGCTTAATGAAGACGAAGACTCAAGACTCAAGACGGATCAGATGCATCAAGGAAGAAGAAACAGGTAAAAGTGATGCCTTGGTGTGCCTTGCCTTGACCAAAACCTAACCCATAACCTCTTAGATGACTTGGACCAACTAGGTATATATTTAGTCATCATCATTAGTCTTAGAACTCCATGAAAAACATGATAAGTTAGACTAATTAAAGAGGTGGAAGCTGCAGTAATCAAAACAGCTCAAATAGCAGTTTCCGATTGATCTCCGATCAATCGGACATTGGCTCCGATAGGACTCCGATCCATCGGACAGAATCTCCGATCAATCGGAATTTGTTCCAGCAAAATTTGAAAATCTACTGGACAAATTTCCGATCAATCGACATACTTCCGATCCATCGGAAGGGGTCAGTCCGATCAATCGGACCATGTTACGATCAATCGGAATATCTTCCAGAGAATCCACTGGATTGATTTCCGATCAATCGGACATGTCTCCGATCAATCGGACAGGTCTCTGATCAATCGGACCTTTTTCCGATCAATCGGAGATTCGCTAATCTGCCCGTTTTTTGACCGTTGGAGCTCGAACTTTATAAATATTGAGCTCGGTTCTTGGGCATTCATAGAGGGTTTTGAGAGCCTATTTACCATACCTTTTGTACGTCATATGGGGCCTCAAAGAGGAGGAGATTAAAGTCATATCCCTTGTGTTTAAATCACAAGCGAGGGCATTCAAATGCAAACATAGAGATGACTTGATTCCTCTCTCAATTCTAGAGGTGAGACACTATACCACATAGTTATATCTCTTGTTCAATACCTCTAGAAGACCCTCTAGGTGAATCTCCTAGTTAGGACAAGCTACATACCCCATGTAGGAGATTCAACCATTCCCTAGCACCTTGGGCATCTCCAATGGAGCATCACATGCAAGGTAGCTGATCTTGAAGCTGAAGCCTTGGCAAAGCAGCGGTGTCAAAGATCGGGGGAGCACAAGGGGAGCTGATTCAAGCACGGGAGAGCGAGAAGAAGCAACCCAAAGCGGCGCTACAAAGGGGCTCAATTCGACAAGTAAGGTTGTCTTGTTAGGAGTCCATCGACTCAATTCCCTGTGGGAGTTGAGTATAGAGTTTGTTTGACAAACTGGATCTAGGGTCGTTAGCCGATCCTTGGCCTGTTAGTCGACCTAAATTCAGGGACGTCAGCCGTTCCTTGGCTCATTAGTTGGCCTAAACAAAGTCTCCAAGGGGGAGCCACCAACACGGGTGCAAACGTGTAGGTTGGGAGGAACCTATAAACTCCCCGGTTGGGTAGATCCGAGTTAAAACACCTTGGTTGGGAGGAACCAGATTTAAACTCCCCAGTGAATGCCGGTGTGCTCAAAGGGGTTGAGTACTTGAACCGGGAGTGGAGTAGACAAGTAGTCGTACCACTATACATGCTTGTGTTTGTGATTGAATTGAGCACATTGATATCTTAGCATTGTAAGTTTAATTGTTTAATTATGAATGCTTGATAGGAATGTATGCTAGGCACTTGATAGGCACATCTACACTCACAAGATGTACTTTTACTACCTCATGTTGACTTAAGCATTTCTTGATCCATCCTCTATAGTCCACATGAGTTGTTTAGACTAGGTTGCTGATTGCACTTATCATTTGCTAGTCTTTTGATTGGACCCACTTAGGCTTGGAAGCCGAAGTGTTAATCGCTTACGTAGTTTAATTTGCTAAAATTGTTAGTAGGCGAAAATTTTTAAAAGGTCCTAATCACCCCCTCCTATAGGTTTAGCCATAATTCTAGTTGCTCTTTAAGCTTCCGCACGTGTATGCATAGGGTGTTGTGTTAGACTACCCGACGCAATTTCATTTTATGCCCCATCATGGTTCATCATATCGTCATCCATCATTTAAACATGAAATCACATCATCCACAACAAATTTTCAACCATGAATTTCAATTAAACAGAAAATAAACAAAGACAAACAAGAAATTCACAATCAACATCAACAAAACTTAGATTTGGAAAAAACTAGTCATAGATTGTATATAAGCCTAATGGGACTTCTCACCTTGGCCTTAGATGAAAACCCTAGGTAGAATTGACGGTGGAGAAGGCTTCTACGCACCACAGCTTCACAAGATCGGCGCCATGCGAGCTAAGGTCGAGGGGGAAGAAGATGGGATGGGTGTCCTCTCCTTGACGTCTTCTCTCTCTCTCTCTCCTCTCTCTTTCTCTCTCCTCCTCTCTCTCTCTCTCTCTCTCTCACCTAAGAAGGTTAGGACGTGAGAGGGTGGGCGTCCACACTATCCCACTCTTGTTTGGTTTCTTAAAAACTTCTACTTCGAGCCATTTTTCTCAAGTTTCACTCCATTCATCACGTTCCTCTTATCGAGTAGGGCCGAAATATGTACTTTTCTTGGCGATTAATAACTTAGGTAGGCCAATCTTTGAAGAAGGCTTGGTGGGTATCAAAACGGACTTGATCTCGATTTAAGGGTCCACGCATGATGATTGGGGTCCAAAATTGGAGGAAATGCGTAGTCATGATAAGAAAATGATTGGACAAAGTTTGATCATTGATTGATGGTGGGAATGGTCTAGATCTGAAATTCCATCTGTTGCGGATAACGGAAGGGTCTGCCTCTAGGATTTGACGGTGGAGGATCATAGATTGGGGTTCAAATTTGGTGTAACTTCGTAGTCATGTGAATCCAAGGTATAGTCCAATTTTGTGTTGTGATGGACAGTGGGAACATAGTTAACTTGGGGACCAAGTAATTTGATATTAATTTAAGGTGGATTTGGGGATTGGTTGCCTAATCCCAGAGCAATTAACCTATGAAGGAGTAATTCTTTGAATTTGGCTAGGATCTTTGGGATCTAAGACGTTCACTAGATAGGGAACGAGTGACTACGGGTAATGGTTAAGTTTTCTCCCACGATGGCCACCAAAATCAAGGGTTAAGGGGCGGATTTGCTAATTGGGCCACTTTTACTATGATCTAAGGGCTGAAATTCGATGTGGATGGTTAATTTATGATAGCTAGGCATGGTATAAAGTTTCACACCAATCAGATCATGGGAACCATGTGAACTAAAAATCAAGGATCTAAGTTAAGGTAAGCCATTTACATTTTTGGACACTCAAGATTTCATATTTATACACCTTGGATAATCACACAAATCCTAGGATAAGGGTTTACCACTAAGATGATCCGTTTGGTACGGTTACTTTCCCGACTAGCTTCCTCGATCAACGGCCACGGACGCTCCTAGGTTAAGATCTTTATGATCTCACGGTCACTTAAAAATCTAAATTCATGGCATCGTTACGCACTTAAAACTACGCCTATCTTTTGGACAGATTCGAAAACTACCTGCCCGATTGATCAGAAATCGTGAATCTGGGGTCCAAGGTCATTATCGTAATTATTTTTAATTGGAGACTTTTGGGCAAACTAGTGGATCTTCCTTGTCCTAGGCATGTTTCTAGCAATTCTTACAAGAGAACCCATATCTAATTCATCATGTATCATAAGTTATTCACAAATCAAGTTAAAATTCACGTTAATTAAGGGAAACACACATAACTACTAATATGATAAGTTAAGCTAATAATAAAAAATCTGGGGCATTACACCTTCAGTCGTATTCTCTCCAAGGCCCAGGATACTGGCCTTTTCAGGGGTTTCAGGGTGGACCAGTTGGGGGATAGGGTTTCCCATCTTCAGTTTGTCGAAGATACTATTATATTCTGTGAGGTAGACTTATATATGATTGAAGACTTGTGGAAAGTTATTCTTTGCTTCGAAGCGGTTTCAAGGATCAAGGTCAATGTAGAGAAGAGTTAGATGTTGGGCACACACCTTTCTCGGGACGATACAACGCGTATGGCTTCTATTTTCGAGTGCAAAGAGGGAGCTTTCCCTTCTCATTACTTGGGCCTCCCCCTTTGCATTGGCAAACTGGCAAAGCATTTGTGGGTCAAGGCGCCAGAGAGAATCGATAGCAAGTTGTCCTGGTGGAAAGGTCGTTAAATGTTGCCAGGAGGTTGTTTAACTCTTGTGAAGAATGCCTTCTCCTCTATTCCTTTGTACTTTATGTCCCCATTTAAATGCCCCCAGTCTATTATTGTTGATAGATTGGACAAAATGCGCAGGAACTTCTTTTGGGAAGGGTCAGATGAAGGCAAAAAATTTCACCTATTGAGATGGGAAGGAGTGTGCAAGCTGACGAATCTAGGAGGTGTGGGGATTCGAACGTTGGACGTGATGAATGATGCGCTACTTGGCAATTGGCTTTGGCGGGAGATTGTGGCTAGAAAATATGGCCTCTAGGAAGGGGGTTGGGAGACTAGAAATTCTTCCTTGTATAGAGCATCTTATGTGTGGAAGTCCGTTTCATCCATGAGGGTGCATTTTAGAAGAGGCATTTCTTTCTTGGTGGGTGACAGATCCAAAATTAACTTTAGGAAGGATATCTGGTGCAATGACTCTTCCCATTAATCTCTCTTTCCGAATTTAGCCACTCTTGCTCCCCATGCTAGCCTTACAGTGGGCGATTGTTTCTCTTATAGTGGGGCCAATGTATCTTGGTTCCCACCTTGTAGGAGAGCGTTGCCATATTCTGAGATGGAAGAGTATGCTAATTTGTTGGGTCGTTTAAAACCCTATTGTCCTTCAGGAGAAAAAGATTCCTTGTCTTGGAAGTAAAATAGATCTGGGCGGTTCTCGGTTAAATCCTTCTACAAGCTTCTTACATGGGAGGAATCAACCATCGAAGAGAAGTTTGCCTTTCACTTTTGGTTTTATGGGGCTCCCTCATAGGTTGCAGCCTTTACTTGGTTGGCAGGAAGGAAAAAGGGTCTTGACGATTGACATTTTACAAAAGAGAGTTATGATTATCCCGAACATGTGTAGCTTGTGCTGGCAGGACGCAGAGTCAATTAATCATATGTTCATCTTTTGTCCTTTCACAAGTTCAGTTTGGGATTTCTTTATTGCTAGCGCAAGGGAATATTGGGCCACGCCGGGATCAGTTTCAGATCTTCTGTGGTCTTGGCGTGGGGGATCCTGGAGGTAAGATAGGTAAGCCCAGTTGGGTGCTCTTCCTCCCGGCTATTTGGTGGGCTATTTGGGGAGAAAGGAACAATCGGTGCCTTCGAAATTCCTTGCGTACGGTGAACGCGGTCATTGCAACAGTCATGTCTTCGGTTGTTGAGTGGAGTTCCCTTTCCACCCCTTGTAGTTAGTGGGCTGTCTTTCTTTTGGTTTGTTTTGTATTCTTTTGCTGCTTCTCGTAGCCTTCTTAATAAAATTTTCATCACCCTTAAAAAAAAACAACTTTATTAGAAAGCTTGCCAAAAGCGAGAAAAGAATACGAAGCCATAAAGAAAAACTCAGAAAGAGGGTTAGCTGAAGCGGCTTTTACATAGACAACCCAACTTGCAACGAGGCCTTTGACTTTACTAATAACCTCTCCAACATCCACATACTCATTTATGAAACAACGCCCATTCCTAGATACCCAAATAATGCACATAATTACCATTACGAGCAATCTCCAAATGGCTTTCTTGGCTTTACCGACTCTTCCATGCCACGCCCAAAGGAGATCCTCCACCGACTTAGGCATAACCCAATCGGTGTGAAACAAACCAAGGAAATGACCCTAAACTCTAGCCACAACAGGGCAGTGAATGAATAAGTGATCAATCAATTTCCCATCCTCCGTGCACATTAGACAAATATTGGGAAGAACTCGGGTCCTTTGGAGCTTGTCAACCATGAGAATTGTCTTATGAGCCACAAGCCAAACGAAGACAAACATGTGAGGTGGAACTCTGTAGAACCACTAATGGAACAAGTGAGACGGGCCAATACTGCAAGGCACCACTGGAACCAAGCTGAAAAGAGATTTGACCAAGAACGTTTTGGAGTAGTGCCATGACTCGCTGATGTGGCACCCCGGATGTCAAGGGTCGAGGGCATCCTCGGCCCCCAATATCCCAGGCCCCACTTTATGCAAAACATGCAATGAAATAGGCAAGCTACTGGAATCAGAATAATGCTCAGCTAGAAGCAAACACATGAGATATCTATATCCAAAAGAAGAAGTGAGCATATATATATATAAGCCAAAAGAATTAAGTAACATCAACAACTCACTCGACGGGACCCACTAGGGGCCCCGATCACCAGGCTCCAAAAACTAGCAAAAACCTATACATTGCGCCAACCCGGCGCTATCCCTCATAACAAGGATCCCCTATCACCCTCTATACAGGTCGTCTGCATACTGAATGTATGGATCCTTGCCAGCGGTTAACTCCTCGTATTCTGCCGCTTCGCTCTCCTCCTGTAAACCTGGGTCACATGCGGCGTCTGGGTGGTGTTTTATGACACTGTTCCCAGAATGGGGAGTGAGTGGCCAACTCAGTGGTAACATTACATACAAGTTATCAATGCACAAATGGAAGCATACATAAATAATGGATTCTATTACACATCATTCTTAACTAAGATATCGACAACAATAAAGCACGGTTATTTAGTGCATGAGTGCATGAAATGCATATGTGCATGCCCCAAACACCAGTTTGTCACAGCTAACAGTGTGTGGCACCACCACAACACTCGCACAGACTGGGCCACCATGACAGGGGCACCACCCCAGTCACCCACCCGATGAATGTCATGCCGGACCATGAATGATTATCCAAATCCTTAATTATACCAGTTTAACATCCAGCCGGTTGGCGAAGCAAACATACCATTACCTCATCACTCGGCCGATCAGGGATCATCTGGCTCCCTGCGGGCGAGTACATATCATCGCCAGTAACCCCAAGGATCCCAGCTCGGATAAACAGTCCGAGCGTCTGATTCGGCCATGACTCGTCAGCCATGTCCGACTCAGACGGGGGTAGCTCAGTCATGCCATTACCCCATAGTCAAACAAATGGATGGCTCACTGCCTCCATGGGTGCTCAAGGACACTACGGAGGAGCACCACCCCGGCGTAGGCCGACAGCGCGAGCATAGGTCCCATACCACCATGCTCGGCTCATGAGTCTTTAGGGATCGTTCGCCATGTAATTATTAGTGGGCCTATCCAATGGTCGTGCTGGTATGTGGATTCGAATATAGGCGTTTATCCAAACATTATACCTGAACCGGGTTTGTTGAGTTGGTGGTCCTTAGTCAAGGGGATGACGGAAGACTGTCCTTGGGTATTATACCCCATGTGGTTCATGAACCACGGACAGCACCCGCATTACCCCACGCCTGAGGATTCCAACTCCGGGGATACGGCCAACCTACGTGGCCGACCCAAACTCTATGAATTTCCTGATCCGGCAACATACAGAACCATGGGACTATGCTAGGAGCTAAACTTTAACTATTCTACTACATATATGTTACATACAGGTGATGTTATTTCAAAATTTCAAGCAACCAGAAGAAATTACCAATTTCCCCCAAAGATGCAACAGCAACATACACATGCATCTCAGGGAATCATAATAGTGCACAAACAATTAAGCAATTCTTTCCAATTTAAGATAAATATGTGAATACTAATATATACTTATGTAATACTAAACATGCATGATGATTAAACAATATAAACAGGAAATTCCTAGCTTTAAAGACATCTAGAGAACTAATCCCTAAGGGATTCTACATCTATCTAGCAAGTCTACCTAGAATTAGGGATATTATTCATGTGGGCTTGCATTTAATGCAAGACAACCTGTAGGGAATGATACACACCTCATATTTCCGAAATCCCTTGCAATTCCTGCAAGAGAGGGGCTGCATGTTAGGAAATTGCATGGATTCAGCAGAAAATTTGACAGCTCCAGGTGTATACTTCATTCCAATTACCTGTGAGGCTGGATGAAGCTGAATCCGGCACTCTCCTAGCCCTATGAAGCGAAGGCGGCGAAGGAATCGCCCCAAATGGACATGCAGAAGCCCTCCTTGGGCTGATCTCCCTCTCCTCCAACTTCTCTACCTCACTCTCTCTCTCCTTTCTCAGCTAGATGTAGGTAGAAATGAGAGTGGCTGAGAGAAAAGGAGCTTTTATAACCTTGGAAAATCAGGATATATAGCCCTCAACTTTTTAAGTGGCTATAAGTAGCCTCTTGGGTCTACTTTTGATTGTGTGGGGCCCAGCGAGCCCATCTAACCCGATCTGGACCGAGGGATAGTCCTCCTGGCCTAGGATATGGCTACATGCGCGATCCTACGAGAATATAGTGCGGCAATTGTGAACTATGGCGACGGATCAGTTCGACGGTCACCGACCGTCGATCGGGGCTGCAAGTTTGGGATTGTGGTGGATGTTATATTTAAGTTCTAAGTCCCTAAATCTCAACGCCATGCAAGGGTGCAGAAGGGCCACATAAGAAAAGTATGTGTTGTAATGATTGGTTTACTTAAGGCTGGTGAGAGTACACTCACGCCTAGGGTGTAATCGTAGTGTTGTGCAGTTTTACGGTTTCAGATATCAATTTTTAGTGTGCGGATCCAACAAAATACCAGGCCCGACATGGGGGTCGACTTACTTAAGTCTTAGACCCACCTAACTCGGATTGGTTAGCGCAAAGACCCGATGGGTGCGCACGTGGAGCCTGGATTAGGGAAGCCTTGGTTTCAAGAAGCTACTATTGGCCAATTAAACGCCCTGGAGTGACGTAAGCGTGACATGGCCCGAGGATATGTTCAGGTTCGAGGGCCAGTTGTTTTACGGGGCGTTACAGCTGATCAAGGAGTCGACTTGAATGGTAGGCTTGACATTCTTGAGCATATTTAATAACCTAACAAACTTAGCGATCTCGGCCTCCAACATATTTCTACGAACATAAGGGGCCCAAACTACCGATCCCCAAACAATAGAAAAACTCTCTGCCACAAAAAGGAGTGATTTGGAGCAAGGAGACCAACTCTCGGGAAGAGGTCCTAAAGCCTATCACCACACCAAATATCAACCTAGAAACGAATACGGTGTCCATTACTAAGCATGAAAGAGATACCCTTTTAAACTAAATATTTAGTGTCCGCCACCGCTTTCCATAATGCCGATACCTTGTATAGAGAAGAGATCTCCACAAACCAACCACCAACCTAGATACCATACTTGGAAGCTATCAGCTTCCTCCAAAGTCTACCCTCTTCAATAGAAAACCTCCAAATACATTTCCTGAGAAGTGCTGTGTTCATTTCGCCTAAAAGCTTGAGGCCGACCTCCTCCTTCATTAGCTTGCACACCTCTTCCCATCTTAGAAGATGGAACTTTCTACCATCACTGGCGCCCCTCCAAAGAAAATCTCTCCCCAACTTTTCAAGCCTAACCAAAACTGATTTAAGTCATTTGGAAAGAGACAAGAAATACATAGGCATGTTGGCGAAAGCTGCCTTGATAAGAGTAAGACGACCTCCCAAGTATAAATACTAGCACTATCTTGAAGCCAATTTTCCCTCAATTCTCTCAATGACCTTATCCCGAAGGTGCTTGGCTGGCTTTCCGATGCAAAGAGGCAACCCTAAACACGTCGAAGGGAAAGATCTGGGCTTGCATCTGTAAATACTCGTAAAGCAAATGAGATACTCATCCCCAACATGAATCCCTAGCATTTCAGACTTCACCACATTAATCTTTAGTCTAGAAATAGCTTCGAAGCACATTGTAAATTTCCAAAGATTATTTTTTTTTGAAAGATATTTCCAAAGATTATCAACTGGCACTGCCTTTGCATTACAAAAAAAAGCAACGTGTCATCGGTGTATTGCAAATGGCTAATATGCTTTGCCTCTGCTGACGCTTTAAAACCATTGGAAAGCCCATGCTCTACACCTTTGTGAAACATCATGCTGAGGGCCTCTCCGATAACAACAAACAAGGAGACAAGGGATCTCCCTGCCTGAGACCTCTTGATGCTTTGAAGAACCCTTTAGGAGATTGCACACAAGACCTTATCCACTCTCTCCACTTCCAGCTGCAACCTAGGCTTTCCAGCATATAATCCAAAAACTTTCAGTCTACATGATCATAAGCCTTCTCAATATCAAGCTTGTATACCAACCCACTTATCTTTTCTCTGTATCTGGAATCAATGCATTAATGAGCCACTAATGCACTATCCAATATCAGTCTTCCCGCCACAAAGGCGACTTGATTAGCCAATATGACATTTGATAGAATTTCCTTTAATCATCAATCAACTGGAAATGCAAACAACAAGATACAATTTCCTCTGATTATTACTGGTGTCAGCAGTTTCTTTAACTGTTTGTCAAGCTCTGCCACTATGCCGTTTGTACTGTTTCTGTTTCTTGCTGAATGATTTTTTGTTTTGTTTTTTGGTTTTGTATTTTTTCCTCAATAGAGGAATGAATGCATTTGAGGGAAATCAGGACTAGCACTAAAAGGAAATAAGATGAGGGAAAATACTTAGATGGTTTGGCCATGTGCAACAGTGACCAAGAAGTTCACCTGTTAGGAGTTGGTTCAAGTTGAAGGCTCTAAAAGGGCAATAGGAAGGCTCAAAAGGACATGGGTAGCGTGGGTAAGAAAAGACTTGATGATGACTTGTGGTTTAACTGAGGATATTGTCCTTGATAGAGTGGAATGGCAGGACAGGAATCATGTAGCCAGCCCCAATTAGTTGGGGTAACTGATAAGGCTTATTAGATGATGGTGATGATGACTTTTTTCCTGAATCAAGTGAAAATTATTTTTCTCTCTCTATTGTGTAAGAACTCTGCATAGGACCTGTGAGGACCCGCTCTATATGACAAATTTGGCATGTAGTTTGAGATCCTAAGGATCACACTATCCAATTCCAGACCATGATGAGCGAGATCTTCTACATTTGAGCTGACATCTCTCTGAAGGAGAGTGAACTGACATACAACGGTGAAAGTATCCTCCGGATAATTCCTAGGCTAACAGATCAAGGTGACCTTCAGTGATGTAATCATGTGGATTGGGTCTCCCTCCTTCAATGAGTTTTGGTTGCAATCTCAAATAATTTGATGCTAGAGGCTTAGGGTGTAGTCTTGCCCTCTCTTGCATCAATGATTTCTGTTTCTAAGCTTCCAAAAAAATAAATTTTTTTATGATTTCTGCTTGTCTCTTTCTTTTTGTGTTTCCTTTCCTTTGTTTTCTTTTCCGCCTTCGGGCGGCTTTTCAATAAATATATTTGTTGCCTCTCAAAAAAAAAAAAAAAAAAAAAAATCTGTTTCTTCTCTCCTTTGTTGTTTTTCCTTTATCTGTTGCCTCTTCTTTTGGTTTTTTTTTTGGTCTGCCTTTTTCTTTTGGCTTCTGGCCCTAATATGCTTCATCTTTCAAAAAAGAAAAAAGAAAAAAAAAAAACCAATGCCAAACAGCATAGCATGGGCAATGCGATCACATTCTAATGCATTTTTTTCATTTTCTTTCTATAAATTTCAGTCGATCAGATGATCTTGATTGTCAAAATTACTTGCCATAATAAGAAAGTGTACTTGCTAATCTTGCATTTGGTGCAATATAAATTATATAACATATCTCACCTTGAAGTTTTCCTTTCTTCTTTTCATTGAGAAAAAAAAGAAATTCAGAATCTGAAGGTTTAGAATATCCTTCCAAACCCCTTTAACCATTTTATAAACCCTGGTTCAGTGTTCTGTTTGCAATCATGGTTCCTTTCACACTCTTATGGAAAAATTATAACCTCTGACTTATATATGGCACTAGAAGTCATGTCAAACGTTGAAGCAAATTTTTATTGTGGCAGTACCTTACCGCAAGCTGTTTTAAATGAAGCGATGCCTGTCTTCTCATGGTCTCTAACCTCCGCAACCATAATATGTACAATCTCAAGCAGCTAATATAATCCCCACAAGGAATCTTTGTGAAATGTTGTTGTTGTGTTACTGTAATTCTTTGGTTTGTGTTAAATCAAAACAAGTTCAAATGGTCTTGTCAGCTGCTTCTGCTTTTACCCATATATTACAAGGCGCTACCTTAACATAAAACTGTAGAAGAAACTCATTGTAAGTGTGGGTTTTGGAATTGGTCCTTCAATACTCTATCGTGAACATCAAATGTTTATGAATCTATTGATGTTTGTCACAATAATGATTCCGTGGTAATTTCAAGGCATTTTAATCATTTTTGAAATGAATCTATATTTCCCATATATGGAAAACCTGATAGCTGGGACCAGTGTTTGAAATATCGGTATCACATTACGTATCACATCCTTGGGATACAGATACGTATTGGTTATCGCAGGGGGATTATATCGTTTGTATCGGGTAATTTATCGAACTTTTTGGGAAACATGGGAAAACATGAGAAAATGGTTGAATTTTTCTATGAAACTTCAGGGATTATTAAAAAAACCTTAATGCACACTTTTAAATTATAACATCTTGAAAAAGAAGTGCACATAATAGGTTTCCTTTGTATAGGGTCCTAAGCTATGCGCTGTTTGATTGAACTAATGCAACTATATTCAAATTGAATGCATAACATTTAGAGTGTATGTAATGCTCATTTCATCAAACACTCCTAAATACTTAGAAATTATTCTCAATTGACAGCTAGTTGAAGGGAAATTTCAAAAAAAATATAATATTTTAATAATTTTTATTAAATTTTAATTAAAAATGATTTTTATTTTTCGAAAATTGACAAGGACTTGACAAAGCAGTAGATCAACCCTCATACATGCTTGATTTCATGTTTGGAGTGCAACATTGCAAGCGATTTGGGAGAAATTGAGGAAATTTCGAATTTCCCCCAATTTTCCCCAAATTAGATCGCCTATGCTCAAATTTCGAAATTAAAGTGTATGTGATGATCATTTCATCAAATACTCCTAAATACTTTAGAATTGGTCTCAATTGACAGCTGGTTGAAGGAAAATTTTGAAAAAAACACGGAGAACATGAAGAACCAATGGATATCGAAATCAAAGCTCAATTCCATGATTTTTCATGCAAAACAAGAAGAACCAATGGATTTATAACCATTTGACACTGTTTTAACATAATTTCAATAAAAAAAAGGGATCGGAAATTGAAAATGCTCATTGGATCGAACATGTGGTATGTATCGGCACTACCTAACGCACAGGTGGGATACAAGATATATTGTGGGATATATTGGCCGATATTGTCGATATTTAAAACATTGGCTGGGACAAGCTACGAGCGTATTATGATGATAGAAAATTGGATGTTATTCTAATAAAGAATGAAAAATGAGGAGAAAGGAATAAGATGACGATGATGATGGAAAATTGGATGTTATCCTAATAAAGAAGAGAGAATGAGGTCATCTTTGTCACAATGGTCGAACACCAACAAACCTACATGACAAAACTTGGTAGAGAGACTCATTCGAGAGGCCAATTTTAAGAATTTGTTATAGTCTAGATATCAAACAAAAGAAACCTAGATGCGACTACTTTACAGTATCAGGGTGCTGCTCTAGATAAGAAGGCTGGAAGTCTCGACTCTCTAGTCCGTGGCATTGTTGAAATTCAGAAGCTCATAATGAGCTCAATCATCCAGAGGGTAAGCTAAAGCATAACATTATAACCTGAAGCACAGGGAGAGAGCATTGTGTGTGAAAATACACAATTTCTGCATCTCCATCTTGAGTCAACATTTCCAGATTTTGTATTGCGTCAGACTCTTGCTTTACCTCTTACTTGGAATCCGGGTCTGAATATTCAACAAAATCTTGTCTTTAACCAGTGAAACAGAACTAAAATGCTCCTTGCTTCACTTGTTCAGTTTAGCCTTCAGCATCTGGAGCTTATAACCAGGTCAACCTTCCACCTAGAAAGACTGCTACCACCCTTGAATCAATTCTACAAATCTCTTACTCTCCAGCCACATTAACTCAAATCTAAAAAGAGAAGGGCCCCACGAGTCTATCTGAGAGTCAAGACCAATAGTATAATGATCTGACACTGGTCGATTCACTGGCTTAGTCAAATTTATCAAACTTATGATGTTTATTTGCTTACTCAGATTATTTTTATTCAAATTAGTTGGTGTTTGACGTGTTGATTAATTATCACGTCTCTGTTAGCTTGTTCTGACTGCAAGGCCTTGATCAGGAACTGGATATCCAAAGGTTCTCAATCTGAGTGTGCAAGGGGAACTTGTGGAGGGAAATGTTATAAAGGGCTTTGCCGAGGTTGCGTGGTGTGGTGGGACTCCTGGGAAAGGTGTTGCCAGGTGAGAATTTTCTGCCATTCCTGTTTATACTGGTCCTTTACAATACGTTTCACTATATCTAAAACTACTAGATGAAGATCTTTTTATGCAGTCAACTTTTCATTATTGTCAAGAAAGAAAGACTGATTTTTTTAATCTTCCAGCTGGTTGAGGCGAAGATGGAACAGTAGTCCTGTGGTAATAGTTGGGGCTGAAGATGAAGAGTATCGGTTGACTGTAGATGACATTGATTCAAGTCTGGTTTTCATGTACACTCCAGTGACAGAAGAAGGGGCTAAGGGAGAACCTCAGTATGCAATGACAGATTTTGTAAAAGCAGGTGGTAGCTTGGATACTTATAATGTGTTATTTATTATTAGTACTCATAGAACTCCTTTCTGAGGAACTTTTTGCAGTGTATGCTAGAAAATCTGTATACTAACTCTGTCATTTTGTGCTTGTACATGTGCTTACATATGTAAACTGACAATCTTCAGTAACAGCTAATCATTTTCCAGTCATCAACATGAAAATCCAACGTATAAATGCATTTTGGAAGTTGAGATTAGTGAAATCATATTGCAAACTTCATGTCCATCCCTATCCAAAGCCCTAAACAACTGGCTGTTTCCATAGACATTTCATTAATCATATTTAGTGGTCTATCTGCACAAGGACACCCTTGTACCAACTACCATAACAGTTCCTTTGGGATTGGAGGGTGGGGGAAGCAGGAAGGGATGATGTGAAAAGCGAAAACCAACAATCATTTGAATTTCACCTCTCTAAATTTCAACAATACATGTATAGATAAATAAGCATGCATAATCTATATACACCCATGTACATATCGGACATTAATCAAGATGCCTAAACATTGATATATAATCAGGGATGGTTTCCTACTTTACCTTTTCAAACCTTTATTTCATTCTTCATATCTTTTTCTATTGTTGTGTTGGTTTAACAAGATAATGTCATCGTAGGGCACTAACTTAGTTTAGATGGACATGTGAATCACTTGTTTTCAGCTGCTCCATCAGTCAGTAATGTACACATTCTTGGAGATGCTGTTGAAGGAAATACAATCAAAGGGACTGGGGAATACTTCGGAGGAAGAGAAGGTCCCAGCAAATTTGAGTGGCTACGTGAGAACAAGGAAACTGGGTCTGTACTTCTAGATTAACACTGGTTGCAGTACCTTTTTTTTTTTTTTTTTTTTTTTCCTTCAAAGAAAATGTTTTATAATGTTGCTTCTTTCCTGTGAATGTTTCTTGCTCACATCTCAAAGTTTATCTTTAAGATCTCATTGTTAAGGAAGCTTTAGCTATATGTGGAGTATTCTCTCTTTAGTAGATGTTTTAGGTTTAAGATAGATTTAGTTTCTTTTTATTCTCCCCCTCTCAAGTCTATGGTTTTTATTATTTTTTAAAATGCAAGTTCCATCTCCATTCCAGCTGTGGGCTGATGGAATTAGTCTGATCCTCATCGTTCATGGACTGCCCATTTCAGAAGGTTTCTAGTCACCGATTGCTTGAATTGCTCACAGGGGACGAAACTTAATGGTTCCGCTTTGAAGCCAGCCGAGGATTCCTGTCTACTTTTCTTGTGCTGTTTGGAATTTCTTGTTTGGAAGATTTGGAGTTATCCTTGAGATCTCTTTGTTTTGGAACTTAAGCTATACGTGGAGTATTCTCTTTTAGTAGATTTGTTAGGTTTTAGTTAGATTTAGTTTTCTTTTATTGTCTTCGTCTCAAGCCTATGAGTTTCATCTCAGTTTCAGCGTTGGGTTGTCCGATCGTTGCTAATTTACTCACGAATCGCCCGTTTTAGAAGATTTTTGGTCACCTGTTGCTTGATTTACTCGAGGGGATGAAACTTATTTATCTTATGTTGAAGGTGGCTGAGGATTCCTGAATTCTTCGTATCGTTTTACCAAAGCTGTGCACGTCATGGATTTGTTGCGTTTGACTATGAGCTTGTGTTAACAATGCTTGTCCTATATGAAGTTAGCACCTTTCCTCATTAGGTGAGTGAACTGCTTGCAACAGCTAGGAAGGTTTGAAATAAACCTCCTGATGCACAGAAGGCGACCCTGTTGTCCTTGCTCCTCGCTTAAGGCATTTCTATAATTGCCTTGATTCTGTCTGAATCAATTGATATTCCATCAAGCATGTTGTCCAAGCCCGTGGAAGATTTCTGTAGATCACCTGGATGATCTGCGATTATCTTGCTTCTGACAACAAGGTCATGAATATAGGCTGATATCGTTGATACATTAAACATTACCTTAGGCTTGTTTTTGCCTCTGCTGCCATTTCTCATTGTATTTACAACCATGCATAAGGGGTTCTGGCTGTTTAGTATTAATTTTGAAACCAATTGGCATCTTGTGTTGAAGAGGCTTCTTTTTGGAGATCCCATCTCCATCAATTTCGCTCACCCTGTCAATAGGTCTGAAATTGGAGACAGTTGGAGGTGACGTTATCATCTTCTTTGGCGAGCGAAATCACCCACTATAGATGACTTCTTGGACTGTCTTTACTGTTGTAGTTCTTGATATTATGGTCCATGATTTGGTGATAGGAGCAGTATATGAGTTCATTTGTCTTACCCTCATTAGTCTGCTTGCATTTCGGCAACTAAATCTTGCCTTTCGCTAACAATTCTAGAAAATTGTCTCTATTTGATCGACACAAAATGCATATTTTCTTGTCATTCGGTTTTGCTTGAACAATTTGTTCGAGATGCACCTTTCTGTACGAGTTGCATGCCCATGCCAACCTTTTTTGAAAAATTTAGGTTTCATTGGGCTGCTTGACTCTCTCTAATGTTTCCTTGTGCTTAAAAAATGCTTCCACCTTCTTGATCACTTCTCAATTTGCTTCCTGTTAAGAGTGTTGCTGTTAGTCTTTATACCTATTTGGATTTCAGGAGTTCGAAGAGCTGCGATGAGGGCAATTAGCTCATTAATGTCTTCATTCCTACATAGCTCTTAAAGTTCTTTTTTTTTTTTTTTTTGATTGTCTTCCTTGAATCTTTCTAGAATGGTTGAAAGTGCAGGCGTACCCTCACCTGTGGGCCTGTTACCATTGGCTTGATCATGTTGGGGCTATGTGGTAAGGTCCAAAATGGAGCCACTGTATGTTACATCTAATCCATTAGACAGGTGTGCCCCATCATTAAAATGGCTGTCCCAAAAATCAGGCTAATCGAATTATTGGGTGGGCCCACCTCACCATTGGATTCTGCTGATCTTCAGGGCTTCCCATCATCATTGTGGGGCACATATGATGTATGGGCTGGATGACATGCACATACCTTGTTGGGCCCATTGTTCGAAGTTTCGGTATCGCTACAAGTTTCGCTAGTCGGGGATACGGAAACAATATCGATATCGTTGATAATATCGTTGATAACCGGAAATGCAGGGAAAATGGGAAAAACAGTGGAATTTTTCAATGAAACCTCAGGAGTTGATAAAATACACATAGTTACATATTTAGGAATAAAAAATTTGCATAAAGAATGCATACATAATAGGTTTCTATTTAATGGGGGCCTAAAAGCATGTGCTACAGTAAGAAGTCAGTCCAATCATCTCATCCATCCAAAATCTGAACTTCCATTCAAACATCCATTGATATTTCAGAATATCGGCAACACATGAAATATCCAAACAAATCGTTAACAACTAAAAAAGAAGCTAAAGATTGTGGTCTCGTTATTGTCATGTTGTGATAATGATAATATTGTGATATTATCAATGTTATCATCAACAAATTGAGTGCTGCATACAACCATGCACCCATAAAAAATATGAAATGGGAATTTTTTAAATATATAGATTTTTGGTGATATTATCGATACATTGGTAATATTATCGAAATACTGCAAATAAATTGACGATACAAGTGACACTTGGAATTTACACGGTAAAAATTATTGGCGATACACCGAGGGGATCAATGTATTGACAATACAAACGACGCCTGGAATTTACGCAATTGAAAATATTGCCGATATCGATACATTGGCAATATTTAGTGATACATCACCGATATCAAGAATTTTTAATACTATTAGTGTTATCGGTATCGCTACCAGTGTTATCGGTGTCGCTGAGCTAGAAATAGAGATAATATCGGGGATATTTTGATAATATCGGAGATAATACAAACACTGGTTGGGCCCACAGCGTAGAAAAGAATGCAACAATGCCCGTTTCTATACAAGTCAAGGGTGCAGTTTGGGTGGATCCCCGGATCCACTGAGGTCGGTGGATCCCCAACTGTGGGGCCACTGTGATGTATGTACCTTACATCTACACCGTCCTTGGATTTTGAAAGTTCATTTTAGGGCATTATCCCAAAAATGAAGCAGATCCAAATCTTAGGTGGACCATACCACATGAAATAGTAGTGATTGAATCCACACCATTAAAAACTTCATGGGGGCCACTGGAATGTTTATTTTCCATCCTACCCGTTGAAAAGGTCACAAAGACCTGGACAAAGATACAAAACCAATATCAGCTTGACCCAAAACTTTTGTGACCCACGAGAAGCTTTTAATGGTTGAGTACCATTGTTTACTGTACTATGGTCCACCTGAGGTTTGGATCTACTTCATTTTTTGAATCATGCTCTAAAATGAGTTTTCAAAATGAATGGATGGCGTGCATGTAATAAACACATATCACACAGTGGATGGCATGGTAAGGGATCCACCCACCTCAGTGGATCCGGGAATCCAGTGAAGCCGTGCCCACAAGTCAAGTGGTGGGGACTATTTGATGGCTGGATTGAGCTGATTTTTTGGGTGTCGCATCATCCTGGTGGGCGACATCTAATGCACAGGCTCAATATCCGTTGAATTGTGCTGATTTTTGGGATGTCTCATCGTCATGGTGGGGGTTACATTTGATGCACGGGCTGGATGACATAGACATACACACGCCACATTGGTTCCCACCCCATAGAAAATAATGTAAAAACACCCATATAATACACACAAATCAAGTGAGTGGAGACAATCTGATGGTTGGACTAGGCCCACACATTGTCTCCCCCCAAATACACCTACAGTTCCTCATGGTGTGGGCCACCTAATGATTAAGGTTGGATTGGCTTACCTTACCCCCACACCCACACACACACACACAACAAAAAAAAAAAAAAAAAAAAAAACCACGATTGGGTGCATCTGTACATTGCACACGCCATGTTGGGCCTATTTTCAACCTGTTCGTTACCACCATACTCAATAGTGTTAATGTTACCACTGGAGTGGGGCACTTTCCTAAATGTATGCTTGTTATTTGCTAACCCAAATAGCCTGGACAAGTCTATGATGACATACACACAAACACCCCTGACCTGTGGGTTTGATTGTAACAATTCATATTTATTTATGAGTATTTCCTCTCCACATTTTAAGCTATCCATCTATCAACAACATATGCCAAGAAGTACAAGATACATCCTTCAGTCAATGAAGTTCAACTAATTGGATGAGAACTTGTTTCTTTCAGAAAGTTGTTTTCCATCTGGCCTTTTAGGGCACCTTTTTGTTTATGCAGGTTCGGTTGGGGACCGTTGATTGGTTTTGTTAGGAAGATTTTCACCAAAATATATTCTTAGAAGTGCATACCATGCTCTCCAGAGAATAAGTTGGCATTATTTTATTATCTAATCTCTAAATGGTTCTGTTTTGCTTGTGTCGAGGATCTTGCATTTTTCTGTTCTTTGCTACCATATGGTTTTGTAGGACATACTTATATTATGTCTTTACCAGGTCACAAACCTTGAAAAATATTTATGTGCCCTGGGCAGAAACATCCAATTCTTTGTGGCCATGTAGGGCATTCCTTCATACCTATTTAGAGAATCTTGTGGCATTGATATGGTCGAGGGATAGGTGCAATTGTTTGTTAAAGCAGCGGTGTGTACACTTTTTTTTTTTTTTTGTTGTAAGTATACACTATACAGTGTGCATGCTTGAGGAAGTAAGATGTTAAGTTAGTAGGGGGCATGATTATTTCTCAAAATATATATTTTCATTGCTAGTTGGATTTCTATCTGTTACTACTTACAACATTGTTGCATATGGCGTTATTTCTTTCTTTATTTTTTTTAGAGGTAACTGAAATTATTAAGAATGCTCAGCAAAAGGCGAAAAAAGAACAAACCCTGACTTTGCAACTTAAAAAAAGAGGAGAGATTGGCAGATTTGGATGCCTTTACATTATAAGCCCATCCCAACATACTAAACTTAGTTTTTCTGATAATCTCTTCTACTGGGGAGCTCCAATTTTGAAAACATTGGCTATTCCCATCTCCCTAGATTGACCAAAGGACTGCCATAATAATGAGCCTCCACACCGCTTTCCCTACTTCCCTGCCCCCTATCCATGCTAGGCCCACAAAAGGTCCTTAATAGACTTCGACATCACCAATGAGGCGTTGAAGAAATTTAGGAAATGCTCCCACACCTTTTGAGCAAAAGGGCAGTGTATGAAGAAATGATCAATTGACTCCGCATCTCCTATACATATCAAAGAAATATTGGGAAGAACAGGGGATCTCTTTTGCAGGTTGTCAATTGTTAGTACTCTCTTCCTTCCTACTTATCCAAAATGAAGGCCAGACTCTTGGAGGGGCTCCATAAGACCTGGTCAAAAGGGTAGTTGGCATCCGAAATACATGGCAACTTGCGCATCATTCTGTAAAATGATCGAATAGTAAAGTAACCTGAGCTATGAACATGCCACACTGTAGAGTCCTCTATTTCCGAGGGAGAATAAATCTTCAAATGGTCCAACAAGCGGGCCAAATTTGCTATCTCCTCATCCGTCATGTCTTTACGGCAATGAGGAGACCACACGGCGGAGTCACCACAAATGGAGCAACAACCATTCATTGTGATGTTCTTATCCGATGCAAGGCAGGCCACTCTAGGGAAGACTTCCTGCAGCGTCCGGTCTCTGCACCACACGTCCTCCCGAAAACGGACACAGCTTCCGACACTAAGTGAGAAGGAGATCCCCTTACAAAGCATAGGATATGTCAACGCTACCTCTTTCCAAAGAATAAAGGCATGATAGAGAGAGGATCTCTTTACTCCCCACCCTCTCACCTGCGTACCATTTTTTCCTTGATGAAGCTCCCTCCATAATCTTCCTTCTTCTGTACCAAATCTCTAAAGTCACTTCCTTCAGAGCACAAGGTTCATGGTTTCCAATATGGCCTTATTTCTTGGGATGCAATTTTGTTAAATAAGTGATGAGTGTTGCATTCATCATATGCGTATAACTTTTACATTCACCTATTCATTTTGTTTCGACGAGTTACTATGGGACTGGTGTTTCCTTGAATGTTTGGATGTTGACGGCTTGGGATCTTTGCTTTCTTTCTTTCTTTCTTTCTTTCTTTTCCATTCTTGTATGTTATATGCGTTATGCTTCTGTAGAAGGCCCTTTTGAAAGTGATGAAATCCTTTCTTTATGAATCTGCTCTGTGCTGTATGCTTCTTCAACTATCCTTTTTCAAAATTTACCAATTTAGACTAGTACTGTAACTTTTTGGAGAATGGTCATATACAATTTTAGTTCCTTTCCATTTATGGATGTTCCAGTTCAACATTTTATTCAACATTTATGGCTCTCTATGGCAGTGATTTTGTGTTGGTGTCATCTGGAACTGCTGAGTATACTTTGACCAAAAAGGATGTAGGCCGTCGCTTGGCATTTGTATACATACCTATCAACTTCGAGGGTGACAATTCCTCTTCTTCCATTGCCAATCTGACCATTTTTCTGTAGTGTTCTTGTGTATGGACATTACACATTTATCATTGCTCGGCTTTTCTGTGTATTTTTTCAGGGCAGGAAGGGGAATCTGTATCTGATACTACTGAGATTTGTGAAGCAAGGTACTTTCAAGTTGATCCAACATACACAGTATTGTTTGTGTAGGCCTTGGATCATTTGTCGTTTAAACGCTCTTGAACTGAATTTTAGATTTTAATGATGTGAAAATATTTGTCCTACCACGGATAGATTTAAGTCTTTTTCTTGGTCAATTACCTTGGGAAATCTATTCTTCTTTCAGTTTATCTCATCTTACTCTTACTCCCAGTAGTAATCTTATAATCTAGGATGACAAACACTTCAGGTAACATGTATCAGACACTTTCATGATACTTGTTTTGCTTAGTGTTCATTTGTGCTTGTCATATATCTAAGCGAATGAGATCCCCTTTTTTGATCCATTACCTTGGAAAGTCATTAATTCATGCCCTCAGGAAGGCCACATTATTTTGCTTTAGTGTTCATCTGAGATTGGGTTTCCTAAAAGGCTAAAACTACTGGTTTTTCATCTAGTTTCTTTAGTTGCAACATACATAAAAGTAGATTTCCTTTAGGGGGCTTTTGGATGCATGGAACTCTCCATTTAAGAACTTGAATTCCATGGAACTTGAGAGTTGTAGCATTTGGATGCCTCCATGGAGCTCATCACTTGGGAACTTGAGTTTCACAAAAAAGAAAAAAGAAAAAAAAAAGGCTTAAAATAGAGGAGAGTTCTCTCAACAAAGTAATTATTTCTCTATTGGTGGAACTCTCTTCTTGGGATCCAGGTTCCATGGAACTTTCAAGGGAGTTCTATGTATCCAAACTATGAATTCGAGGAATACTCCACTTAAGTTCCATTGGACCCTGGTTCTAAGAAAGTGATTTCTATGGAATAGAGAAATCTTTTCTTTTCTGAAAGAATTATCTTCCCCATTTTAGGCCTTTCTTGGGGAACTTGAGTTCTTAGGTGATGAGTTGCTTGGAGCATCCAAATGCTGGAACTCTCAAGTAACATGTTTTTTAGAAGAGAGTTCCATGCACCCAATCAACTCCTTGCAAAGCAACATATCAGATTTTTTTTCCACTTGTTCATATTAGGGTTATTTGTTGTTTTGGATTTCTCTGTATCCAAATTTCAGCCCCTCCAAAAGTAACTCATCTTAAGATAATTGGAGACCTGAGGGAAGGGAATAAAGTCACTGTAGCTGCTACTGTCACTGGGGGAACTGAAGGATCTAGTCGAGTTCAGTGGTTTAAAACAAGATCTTCAGAGTTGGAAGCTGAGAATGATCTTGAAGCTGTAAGCACATCCAAAATCGCGAAGGTGAGAAAAACATGACATCATCTTTATCATTTTTTTTTAACAGGTGATCCTATTCTATGGATTTAGTTCTTGCCACTTTTTTTCTGTTCTATTTTCTGGGAGATATATGCAGGATTTATGTTTCAATATATCTAGTCAGGTTGATTATCCACTAAAACTTGGTGCAGGCTTTCCGCATCCCCCTAAGTGCTGTTGGTTACTATATTGTTGCGAAGTTTACACCTATGGCTCCAGATGGAGAATGCGGTGACCCAGCATATGTTATTTCTGAAAAGGCAGTTGAAAGTAAGTTCATCAGTACTTGCCTTTGGTGACATTAGGGGACTTATGTTCTGTATTGTAGAGGATATATTCAATGGGAAAGGAATCTTAATTAAGGTACCTAAAAAGACAGTTTATTTAAAGCTAGCAAATATTGTCGATTATAAAGAACTTCTCAGAAAAAAAAGTTATAATCATTAGTTTTTATATGCTACAATTTGGTCCTCTGTTGATGAAGAATTGCCAACTCAGACACTTAGTAGAAGTCTCACAACATCTTTCAAAGGATTGCCCAATAATTATCTGCAAGAGGTCGACTTAGTCTGTGCTTTTCTATAATCAGTGGCACTAAGTTTATGGTTTTTCTTTTAATTAGCGATAGTTTCATACTGTTGATGAAGAATTGCCAACTCAGACACTTAGTAGAAGTCTGACAACATCTTTCAAAGGATTGCCCAATAATTATCTGCAAGATTCAACTGAGTCTGTGCTTTTCTATAATCAGTGGGCACTAATTTTATGGTTTTTCTTTTAATTAGCGATAGTTTCATTTATAAATCTGGTGTCTAGTTGGATGGGAGTAATTGTATTTATTTTTTATGAGTAAGAAATGTGGCCTTCACTTATCTACTCATCACTGATAAGATTATAGGAGTTGAAAAGGGATTCTAGTTATCGTCTGTTTGGCAAATTGACTTGAAAATTGTAAATGCAGGAAGTAAGTTGTTCATATTTCTAAGATATCCAATAAAATGGTTTGTAAAAATTGCAAAATTTGCTATATTTGCACTGAACTTTTTATTTATCCTGGAGGGCATTAATTTGATATCACTAGGTAAATACAAGAGGATATGGGGCTTACATTGTCTTGCATGAACCTGGGCACCCGGTATATTTTAGTTTTTTCTGGCTTTCACTCACTGTTGCTAATATAATCTGATTTTTGATATATATGTTCCATGTCAAGTGTGTTGCACGGTTTGCACTTGCACTACCATTGAGTTGTTCTGAATCACATCTGAACTTTTATTCTGAAGGAAGATATTTATTGGCAACTTCTCTGTGCCGTTGAATGTCTATTGTACTATTTGCCTTTTGCATGTGCTCCATGGTAATTGCACCATATGGGCTGTTCATTTTGCGTCCAGTTTTAAGATATGTCAGTTTATCACTGTTTTGTTGATTTGTCTTTGTCATCTTTGCAGCTCTTCCTCCAAGCCTAAATTTCCTGTCTGTAACTGGTGATTATTCTGAAGGTGAAATATTGACAGCATCATATGGGTATATAGGGGGTCATGAAGGCAAAAGTCTCTACAATTGGTATCTTCATGAGGTATTAACTTTATTAGTTTGATTACCTTCCTCATGGTCTGGGGCCTATGACTAGCTATCTTTTTTATTTTATTTTATTTTATTTTAAATTGCTTCTTGTGAATTTGTTATCTCAACTGTCAAGTATCATATGGATGATGTCTTCTCCCTACCATATGCTTAACCTGAAGTGAAAAGTTAAAAGAACGTGTATTCTGTCTTAATTCACTATCATTACATGTTGGCATTCTGCAGATTGAAACTGACATAGGTGCTTTAATACCCGAAGCATCTGGACACCTTCAATATCGGATAACAAAAGACGCTATCGGCAAGTTCATTTCTTTTAAATGTACTCCGGTACGGGATGATGGAACTGTGGGTGAGCCAAGGACGTGCTTGGGACAGGAGCGGGTTCGTCCTGGTGATTACATTTCCTTTGGTTAAAAATTTTCTTATAAGATTTTACCAGTGTTTTGAAAAGCATAAGAATTAGCCAAGTCTTTCAGACCCGACGTGTCAAAGCTTGGCCTTTTCCATGAAGAATTCTAAAGTGACACAACTGTAAGGATAATAAAGAAAATAGTAGTAAAGTTTATGGAGATTTTAGACAAAGCAAACCATATGCTGTTGTTGTGCTTGCCAGAATGGCCGTAGTGATATAACTGGACATCTGCTAGCTTTTTTCATCCTTTCTCGATTCTCATTTCCTTAAAGTTATAGGGCCATTTTCTCTTTGTTTTAGACATACTGAAACAGCGCAGTTTCTAAGTTTAGGTATTTTGCTTTAGAGAGGGGCCTCCTAGTCCAGACTGGAATAAAATATAAAAATCTCATGGCACCCACATCAGCCGGGTCTTATGCGGGTTCAACTAGAGGCCTGTATATCTTGTTCGTCACTCTGACATCCTGTAGAAGTGCCTGCTCATACTTAGTAGCATTAGACTTTTAACAAAAGCTTTTACAACACTAGTTGTTTCTTTAAATGCTGACTGATGCATTTCTGTGATGACATGCAATTCAACCAATAGGAAGCCCAAGACTTCTTTCCCTGCAGATATTGGGGAAGGGAATTGAAGGGTCCACTCTGCACGTCGAGAAGAAATATTGGGGAGGGGAAGAGGGAGATTCAATTTTCCGTTGGTTTTTGGTATGTTGATTAATCCTTGCTCAGAAGTTTTTTATGTGATTACTCTGTAAGATGGAGGAATTGGCATTTACTCATGCTGTTGTTGATCTATTGGTAACTGGAAGAACACAGATTAGGCACTGTAATGATTAATCTATGTAGAAATCTGAAGCTAGTTATGTGTGCTTAGCAGGCTTGCCTAGCACTGGATGCCCTAGATAGGATTTATTTATCTTTTATTTTATTTTATTTTTTATTTTTTTGAAAATTCCCCATCATGAGTGCTGTGCAATAACCGTCCTTAGGTGCAGCATGGGGTATGTCTGTGTTGGCAGGTAGTGGTGTTGGTAATCATATATTGATGGGGTCCCTGCCATTTGTGCAGCCAATCATTCGAGCATGACCCTTCAAGTGTGCAAGCTTGTTACGAGCTGTCTGCCTAGCAGCTGTGCCTCCATGACCCTACTTTTCTTGCCTGCGCTTTTGGGGCCTACACATAGTACAGGGTGACTGTGCTGGCATCTTAGTGGTGTCAATGTGAGCCTTTGCCATCGATGGTTTCAAGAGCCTGGGCGAAATGGAAAGGTTGATGACTAGTGGCAGCCAATGGTAGAATTTTGCCAATCTAACATATAAAATCAAATTTCAAATTGCTGGGAGAAAGGCTAAGATGATGACCACGATAAAAAAAAAAAATCTGAAATTAGCTGAGTGGCAGCCAATGGTAGAATTTTGCCGATCTAACATTTAAAATCAAATTTCAAATTGCTGGGAGAAAGGCTAAGATGATGACCACGATAAAAAAAAAATCTGAAATTAGCTGGCATTCCCTTGTGGAGCAGTTTTTTTTTCCCCCTGTTGTATTGCCTTTATCTTGGTAATTGTGCTAGTTTGTTAGGTTTTAATCTCCATCTCAATAAATAACACATTTTACTGGTTTACAGATTGGTCCAGATGGAACACAAAATGAAATCAAAGATGCAACAACCGCATCATATACCCTATCAAGGGATGATATTGGCTTCCTGATTTCTGTTTCCTGTGAACCTATCAGAAGTGACTGGGCCCGTGGTCCTACTGTTCTTTCTGAGCAAATTGGACCTATTTTACCTGGTAAGCATTTGTTTCTATGCAAACTTCATGAAAAGCTTGCATGTGAATAGGTTCTGAGGATACAGTCGGTTCATTCTATCTTTAAATGAGATGCCAAGGGGGGGTTACTTCTTTCGTAGCTTCCAATTTTCATATGTTTTAAGGTTGTTAGAAACTTGATCACAATGACTTTTTTTATTTGTTTTTCGAAGCCGATATAAGCTTTAAAGACAATTTAACCCTTCTACATATGGGTGCTGCAGGTCCACCAACTTGTCAGTCTCTACAATTTGATGGATCATTGATGGAAGGACATTCTCTAAGCTTTGTTGCCACATACAGTGGGGGGTGAGATGTTTGCTCTCTTCAATCCATTGGATTTAACCATTTAACCTTTAGTTCTATGTAATTGTACCTGAACTTTTATTTTACCATTCAGCGAAAGAGGCAAGTGTACCCATGAATGGTTTAGGGTGAAAAGTAACGGTGCAAAGGACAAGCTAAGTGGCAATGGTGAGCATATCAGTTATCAGATAATGTGTCTGGTTTAACCTATAAGAAAATTTGACACTGGTAAGGTTAGATGCTTACTAGAACTACTCTCTTTGCAGAGTTTCTGGATTTGACTTTAGAGGATGTGGGTAAATGCATTGAGCTTGTGTACACCCCTGTCCGTATGGATGGATTGAGAGGAGTTCCTAAGAGCATTGTCTCGGATGCCATTGCTCCTGGTAAGAGCTGCTTTTCATCTGAATATGTTCCATATTTTTGGGCTTTATTTTCCTAATATCTAAGAATTGATCAGTCTCATTTATGTAAAAACCTAAATGTGAGTTTTTTCTGCTATTTATTTTTCAGTTGTGGCCTCAATAATCAGAAGAAAGAAATTTAACCAATAGCTAGTCAGAGAATCCTTTGAATTTTGTAGCAGCTTGAAATATAGCAATAAATGAAAAAAAAGGGAAGCAAAATCCCAAATAGGGGCTCAACTAGTTATTATAGGGTACAATATGGCATTCACACTTTTACATTCCTAATGTATAAGCCACCATTCAGGTCCATGTCGGTACTTGCTAAAGACCTACTTCTCTTACTTTCATACCTTGTGGCTGTTTCATAAACCTGTATCATATTGGTTTTCAGGCAGGCTGATACACCTCTGATACCAATATTCGGAACCATGTAGTAATTACTAGCACATATTATCCTGTAGCACTCATTATTCTTGTAATAATCTTTCGTATCTCATACTATTCTTTTCAACAGCGGATCCTCTGGGTATTGAACTTGTCATTCTGGATAGTTGCGAGGACAAAGAAGTGGTTCCACAGAAATCATATTATGGTGGCCAGGAAGGCAAGGGAGAGTATGCCTGGTACAGAAGTAGGAGAAAGTTGCAGGGATCTGAGCTGATGAATATATCTGATGCTTCTGAAGATGTACTCTATAAAGGAAAAACTTTGTAAGTTCTTTACTATTCTTTAACAAATTTTATATTGACTTTCTCAAAACAAATTATTATATTAAATTTCTCATATTGGAGGTATCTTTTGTGATTATCTTTTTCATTATGGATGGGTTACTCAAACAGGTTGTATAAACCATCGCTGGAAGATGTGGGAGCTTATTTAGCCTTGTATTGGGTGCCCACTCGTGCTGATGGGAAACGTGGAGAACCACTGGTGGCAATTAGTGACCATCCAGTCACACCTGGTATGTTCTAGTTCAGGTCTTGATTCTCTTTATCAATTTGACTCATCCTCCAACACCTACTAACTGATTTATATGATGCAGCTCTTCCTGTAGTTTCCAATGTTCGTATTACTGAGTTGTCTTCTGGTGTATATTCTGGAGAAGGAGAGTATTATGGTGGATATGAGGGATCTAGCCTATTTAGCTGGTACAGAGAAACTAATGAAGGGACCATTATTCTCATTAATGGAGCTAACGCTAACACCTACAAAGTTACTGATGAGGACTACAATTGTCGTTTGTTGTTTGGGTAACTATTCCTTCCCACTTTTTACTCTCAGTTAGAAAGTTGTTGTTTGTCCGGTTAGTATTACGACCTTGTTACTAGTGAAAATGCCATCTGATGTTTAGTTTGTTGTCCCTTTGAAAGTTAGCATTTTAAACTGTATACAATAGCCAATAGGTTGATTAGCTGTAGGATGTAATTAAGTTTATAACATTTTTGATGGATAACTGGAACTTTAATTACAATAATTCAAAGGTACAAGACCAGGATACAAAGATATAGCAATGATGCCAGAAGCAAAATCAGGCCACAACAAGACTATCCACAAACCACCACCTGATTATTTTGCTCGCAATACTGAGAGAGACTTTAGAATTCCATCCATAGCCAAGGAATCGGCATCAATTTTGGCTTCTCTATGCACATGAGAAAAGGATACCATGACAGTAGCACATAAGTCTTTGATTCCTCTGCCAAATCGATGACTGCTCAAGGCCCTAGCCTAAATTGGCAAAATCACCTTCTGCGATCATGGTGGTGAAGAGATGGGCTTTGCTGTCCAAGAATGTGCAGACTGGCTTTATTGTCTATCAGCATTTTTGTTATCAGATGCTAGTGTTTTTATTATGGGGGTTTTGACGTATTGCGCCCTCCCCTTTCTTTATAAGTCAAATAACTCCCTTATTCATATTCCCAAATAAACCCTTCCATTTTCCATATATAGTAAAAAAATACCCTCCATTGACAAATTATGATATATTTGTTACATTGCCATTTAATCAACTTCTACTATCTAAAAGAATCTTTTGCCCCTGTGCTATATGAGGAGAAGTGACTTTTTTGCACTTATTGTGGGTGCTTGCCAAGCTAGAGAAGCGACCTCTGATTTTTGGGAGATATAACCAATGTTATCAAATCATAAATCATATCGTAAATCGTTTTCTTGTCTGAATCGTATCGTATTGTAAATCGTAAGATTTTTTCAGATTTTCATAAAAAAATCATAAAAAAAAATACAAAAAAATTATATGTATATAAAAAAAATTAAAAAACATATCAATCATCCATTTTCTCATGAATATGCTAAAAACACAATTTAACCATGACATTAATCTAGTGATAAATTGTATGTATAAATGATAATGTATGATGTATCTATGTATAAATGTATCATTGTGTTGTAATCATTCAAAAAATAACCCTTTGCCTATCCCATTCAAAAAATAATCTTTCCCCATCCCCATTTACATGTATTGCATTTGCATTCAATTGTTTGTATAAACAAAAAAGAAAAGAAAACGTCCAAACTCCAAATAAATCTATTCTTCATCAGCCTCGAACGCGTCATCATTAGATTCATCACGATCATCTCGGACCCCATCAACATCAATATCATCTTCAGAATTTGATGTTGAAATAAACTCTTCTTCCTCCTCTTCGACCACTTTAACTTTCCCCTTCGCTTTACTTCCTATTGTAAGTTTTCTAGGACCTACAAAATGGTTTATGCATTATGCTTATTAGTTTAGCAATTTAGGATAATTACATGAAGAAAGTAATAATTAAAATAGTACTAGAGTATAAGACTAAACAATAAGTATATAGTTTACAACATGCAATCATGCCACGTCGCCTATCTGGTCGTTGGGTAGACCCGCCTACAACTTTGACATGCTCCAATCCCTCGGCAAAGCATTCACCCATGTCCATCCAGATGTTATTTGTAGGAAGGGCAGGATCCTCCTTCTCGGTGATCCACTCATAATCGAATTCTATATCCGATAAGCAGATAGGATCAAGCCCTTAGTCTTTCTCTTTCTTTGCATGACAGACTTCAAGCTAGAGATTGTATTTTACGAAAACCAGAGCGTTCAATCTCTATTGCTCGAGTCTTTTTTTTTTTTTTTTTTGAATGTATCTACACTGATCACATAATTCCACAAAGACCAATAGCAATACATCTACATGTGAATTCTAAAAATAAGCAATGAATTCTAAAAATTTCATCTGCTCAAAAGTACTCCAATTGCGCTCACAGCCTGTGGCACTACATGTCAAACTTAAAATACGGATAGCAAACTTTTGTAATTCTGGACATTCGTCTCCATCACTCTCCCACTACAAACATTTGAATCAATCATATATAATTAATTAATTATATTTATATAAATAAACTAAATAACCTAGGCTGAAACTACTTACTTAAAGAAGTCAAACAAGCCAAATAATAGAAAAATTACCTAGTTGCTTCGTCGTTCTTGTTAATTTTGCAGTCTCTCGTCCAAATAAACCATATGCCTTTTTGAACTTATCTATTTGTTCATCAATGATTACCCGTTGCCTTGAATCTGGGATCATTCTTTCAATGCAGTCATATATGCCGGTTTTTATTTCTAAATCCGGATGGAAACTCTCATCGTACTGAAATCTTGGATTTAGAAAGTAAGCTGCCTCATGTAAGGGCCTACGTAGTTGAAGATACCACCGCTTGTCTATGATTTCCCATATAGCCGAATACCGCTTCTTCACATCTCCCAAGTTCTTTGCGATTGCTTCTTTCGCTCGATCCATCGCTTCATAAATATATCCCATGGCCGGTCTCTCATCTGAATCAACTAGCTATAAAACCTTAACCAATGGGAGAGTGGTCTTCAAGCACAACTTGATCGATGGCCAAAAATCTACATCGGACAACACTATATTTTCAGCATACTTTCCCTTTGTGTTCTTTGAGAAACTGCTATCTTCCCATTCCTTTAAAGTGAACATCGACCTTAAGCCAATCCTATTCTTATGGATGCTTTTAAATGTCAAGTAACATGTAGCAAATCTTGTTACTGCCGATCTTGTCAACTCTCCCTTTGTATGCTTCCTCATTAAGCTTAAGACCCAACAATGCTTATAAATGTAGACCGCTATAGCTCTTGCTTTCGCCATGGTTTCAGAATGAACTTGCAACTTTTTAATGTTTGCAAGCATAAGATCTATATAATGAGCCGCACATGGAGACCAAAACAACGCCTTTCTCTTCTCCATTAACATTTGACCCGCTTTTACATAAGCGGATGCGCTATCTGTAACAACTTGAACTACATTTTCTTCACCCACCTCGTCTATAATCGACTCAAGTAAACCAAACAAATTGTTCGCATTCTTTGAAATATCAGACATGTCTACAGATCTTAAAAAAATTGTGCCACTTGGACTATTTACCAAAAAATTTGTAATAGATTGATTCACTCCATCGGTCCACCCATCCTACATTACCGTGCATCCAGTCTTGGCCCATTCCTTCTTGTAAACTTCAATTGTCTTTTTTATGGATTCAACTTCAAACTTAAAAAATTTGTTCCTTACTTCATGTAATGATGGAAGCTTCAACCCAGGCCTAAACGCAGCAACTGCTTCCATCATAGGTGCAAAGAAGGGGCTCTTCATTCGATTAAATGGTAAAGCATTCACATATAAAAATCTAAAAATGGAAAGACATACGCTCTATCTATCTCTTTTCTTCCAAATTTTATTAAGAGTGGCTTGTTGCTTTTCTTTTGGCCCACTATTTCTTCCAATAAATTCATCCATGGTCCTTTTCCTTTTTCCTCCACCCATTTCATCCACATCTTCGATGATGGGAACTCTTCCAACATCGTATTCCTGTTCTTCTTGTTGTTTCTTTACATTCACATTACCCTCCAACAACTTCTTAAATTTTTCCGCAACATCATCGCCCACTTGAGAACACAATGCAACGTTCTTCTTGGTTTGAGCAAGGTGACGTTTCATTCGAAACACACCTCCCCAATAAGACTTTCCACAAAAATTTCATTTTAAATTGAGATCATTATTCTCATCTACCTTTGAACAATAATCCCATGTAGGGTCATTCTCTTTCGTCTTTGACTTCTTTTCCCATCTCCAATGCTCATACCAAATCAACACGACAATTCGGCAACACACAACTACACAAGTGACAAGCCTACCTACATTAAGAAAAAAAAATATTTATGTTAGGAACTTAGGCCCCTATACAAACAAAGATTATAAATTGATTAAAAATGTGAAAACTATTGAAAACCAACTATTTAGGCCCACATAAACACCAAATCTCACCACTATTTCTCCAAAGATAGAAAATAAGTGATATTATAATGTATGTGGGGCATAAATAACTTTTTAACACAAAAGCCCTAAAAAAGAATTATAAAAAAGTGAAAAAAAAATGAAAAAAATAGAAATATTGTATTTTCTTTTCCAAAAAACCCATATTTTCACCTATATATGAAATAAATGAAATAGAAAAGAATAATAGAATATTTTACATGTATTCTTACTTATTTCAACCTAGAAATCGAATGCAACAAGCGGTGTTTGATTCCGTTGAGCAATGAAAGGGATATCTTGATTTCTTTTCTCTAGGTTTTCTATGGCCCACGAGCTCCAAAAGTCTCCAAAATCTCTTAAAAGTTGTAAAAAATAGGTTTTTTTTTTTAACCTTGGGTGGGGCCTAAATAGGTTTTAAAACAAAAATAACAAAATTTTTTTGCAAAAAACAAAAAAAAAAGAAAAGAAAAATTACGTTTTTTGCACCGGCTGCTACCGGTTTTGACGTGCGTTGGTCGAATCATACGATTCACGATTCATATAACCACTATTTACTTAGGCTCACAGATCTTGCGAGATCTGAACCACTTTCAACATGGGTCCACCAATGTTAGATGATTTGGACTTTCACATGGATGAGGATCTGAACAGTTCGTAATCTGGGTCTCTCACTCTTTGGTGACTAGAACTGTTCATTTTAGATCTAACCTTTAATTTCCAAGCCACACATCGGAAGGCTAAGTCCTATGAGAAGGATCTTTAGGGTGTGATCTAACCATATGGGGGGGGTATCAGATCAACGGCTTGGATCATTGAACCATGTTCCCTTAGATAAGAGCTTTAACATGATAAAAAATATCACTTTTGAAATATGCTTTGATAACCTAACCATGGTTAGTTTTTTCATTCGAAAAGTTAAGGGCTGTTAGTGCTATGTGCTTTGAAAAGCCAATACGGATATTATCCATTGATAAATGATAATCTTGGCCATTGATATTGATTATCTGGTCTATTAATGGTGATGATCGTGAGTCTTATGCGGACGAGTTATCAATGCCACAATTAATGTGGGTTTACCTCATATGTGAACATGGGTTAATAGAGAGGGTTTCCTCTATTGTCCTTGGATACTTGAGTTTCTGCTCAACAATCGCTAGCCAAGGGAGAGTTGTGTTCTATGGATCTTGGTACCCTACTATTCCATGACCACCTAACATGTTTTTGGAGGAGCCTGTGGTAATTCTTTTTTGGTCATCTTATGTGAGGGGGACCGATGATGATTCAGGATGGACAGTCTCCACAATTGGGCTCAACGATGAATGGGTGCCTTTGCCCTACCCCATATAGGAGTGTGAGCAAGGTATTCAATAACGGGAATGGTGGTCGTCACGGCCTTGTATCGCCCAAAATTTTCTTAAAGGAAGAAAGTGTATAAGTCCATTTTGGGCTTGTAATGGCTGTTACAATCGTCCCAGGCCTATTCTAGACCCCCCCCCCCCCCCCTTAAGAATGTGTGTTACAAACCTGTATTGTGTAATGGTTCCCACTGTTACTGTTATTGTTTTTGAATGCCATGAATTTGACTGTTCATAGATATGGGATCTTTTAAACCCGTTGTTTGCTTACGTTGGAGAATCAATTGAAGTCTCTACCAGAAGACCCATCATTACTAGATTAGATCGACTTTTGCACATACCGGCTTTGACTATCATTAGACATGAGGGACATATGAAGACTTCAAGTTCCTAATATGGTGTGCTTTGACTCGTTGTACGAAGTTAAATGTAGTGGCTCATATGTATGTGTGGTTGGGTGCATGCGTTACGATACATTGAAGGTCCATATGATCCAAAGTGGGATCCACTGGTTGCCTAAGAACACTCATATGGCTTAGATCTTGTTGATCTGACCATCTGTCAAGTTGTTTTCTTGCTAGGCCCAACACTTAAATGGTTTTAAATGTTTTAGCCTTTGATCTTTTGTTTTAACCATTAAAAAGGTCTTAAGTGTGCTTGATGGTAATCCGATGGTGGAGATCTATAGTCCACCACTTGATTTGCATGGGTATTGAATCGAGGGTGGGTAGCCATGATTAGTAAAGGGATTGGGTTAATTTGGGTACACAAATAGGCAAGATCACAAACTTCAGATGTAGTAGGCAATATCGGAGTTGTAGGGTGGTCAAGCACAGTAATACAATCTCTTCTTGAAACCCTAACGGTTAAATTCTTTGTAAATAGATCCTATGCTAGAGGGAGATGAGAGAGAGCCCTGGACATCCAAACCCCCCTTGGCGTCGCCATTAGAGAGAGAGAGAGAGAGAGAGAGAGAGAGAGAGAGGAGAAGAAGTGAGGTAGAACCTTCTCCTCTTTCACATTCACACGTTCACTTATGGCATCCATGATGGTTTTTCACGTGTATGCTTAATGAAATCGAACATATTTTCACAAAAACCATCTAATAATGTCCAGTAGGATCTCCCATGTACATCCTATTAGATTTCTAAATCAATATAATGAAAAGAACAATTTAGATATTAGCTTGAATGGACTGCTTGTGATGTGGAACGATTCAATGGTCGATGACAATCCTCCAAGCTAGTATATCTCTTCTTGATCTATTCTAGGTGGAAGAGGCTAGAGAGCGGTCGTCTTCACCTTTGGTAGGGGCTGAAGAAAACTCCGCCTTCCACACATGTGGACCTCACATGATAACACATGTGTGAACGAGATGGGAGAAAACTCCCTAAGGCACTCACACACTCTCGATGCATGAAAGATGATCAATTCTTAGACCTGAGGGCACGTAAGGGTCACGATTCTGATTGATTAGTTTTGGCTCTGTTAGAGTATATTAGGTAGATTAGGATATTGTCTCTTTTGTTAATTCGTATCTATTAGGATCTCCTAGATATGTAGAGATCTCCAATCTCTTCTATATATTTTTTTTCGTATTGTTATAAAATAAACAAATTTTAGTTTTCCACAATGTATTCTCTCTTATCTAACATGGTATCAGAGGGAAGGTTGAGTGTTTGATTCCCGGGGGCAGCAAATATGCTTCCGTCATATGTTCTCCCACTGGGGGCCATTGAGCCATGTGAATTGTTTCTGGGCCACTCATCATTTTGTCGTCCCATGCTACAGTTGAAGTTTTCTTTTGCGCCAAATAAATGTTCATCTTATCTTTCAAACTCAAGTTCCTCCTTTCAGAACACCTTGAGTTTGTGGGGGGGGATGTTAGAGTATATTAGGTACATTAGGATACTGCCTATTTTGTTAATATGTATCTATTAGAATCATATCTGTTAGGATCTCCTAGATATTTAGAGATCTCCAATCTCTTCTATACATTCTCCGCATTGTTAATGAAATAAAGAAGTTATGGTTTTCCACAATGTAGTCTCTTTTGTCTAACAAGCTCTTCTTAAAAGGTCCATTCCCTAATGGGGCCCCTAGGCTATTGACTTGAACTCGATCCTACTAATGTAAGTATCCAAAGGTCCAACCCTGGATCCTTTATCCATGGCACACATACACTCCTATGTGGGCTAAGGGAAAATGTACACCAACACGAAGTTGGTCCTGATGGTGGAGATTGTCCATCTTGACCCAAGTTAGTCATCTCACACAAGATGATCAGGACATCTCATAATCCGATCCACAAACATGTCCTAAGTATTTGTGATGGTTATGGGATATCAGGGTACTAAGATCCATGAACCTCGACTCTCCTCGGTCATCAGCCATATGTCAAATCTCAAGTTCACAAGGACATCTCTGGGGCTCTCTTGTGTCTGCACCCTCCTATATGGAATATGATCTTATATAAGGAGTTAGCATTTCAAGGGTGTACTCTGTATGATGATATGCCGCTTTAAGAACTTTGGTGTACCCTATTGTGAAGGAAGTCCATCAAAACACCTTATCCATGCATGTACCCATGATGTAAACCTACCACTATCGTGTCCATGGTATTCCATGATGGTGTGGCCATAACAACCTTTTTTTCTTCGAAAAAAAAAAAAAAAAATCTATTTTGGCCCCATTATGGGCCATTTTTTTTTTTCTTTTTATAACAGCTGTTTCAGCCCTGTACTATGTAACAGCCACTGCTACGGTTTTGTAACAACTATTGTAGTCGTTACCTAACCGTTTTGGCATACCTTGGTTATGGCCATCCAATGGAGATTTATATCCTATGCTGATCAAATAATAGACCATCAAATCTAGGTCATTAGATCATCATTAAGTGTGCTTGAAAACATTTTAATTGTTAAAAGAAAACACGAACAATTGAAAACCTTTGAAAAGCTGTTAAAAACCTTTTAAGTGTTGGGCCCAACGATATTACCACTTGGCGAGTCTCAATCTAATCAGATCTAGCCGTATTTATGTCCCTAGGTAAACCTTGTGGATCCCTTGTTGGCCCGTGCAAAAATTAATGCATCATGATGGAAGAACCTAGCTACGTCTACTTTTAATGGCCTTGGAATGGGCCTCTTAAGAAGAGCTAAAACTGATCAATCATGATCGTGACCCTTACCCGCCCTCAGTTCTAGGGACTGATCATCTTTCATGCCTCATCGTGTCCTTGATCGCTTCGATCATATAGTTCAATCTAATGTGCCCCCCAGGCTATGGACTTGAACTCAATCCTACCAGTGTAAATGTCCAAACATCCAACGCTGGATCTTCTATCCATGGCACACATACGCTCCTATGTGGGGTTAGGAAAAAGGCACTTCAACACGTTGATCCCAATGGTGGAGACTGTCCATCTTGACCCAAGTCAGTCTCCTGACACAGGATGACCATACATCTCATAATCCGATGTCCACAGATGCATCCTATGTATTTGTGACAGTCAGTATATCGGGGTATTGAGATCCATGGACCACAACTCTTCTCGGTCATCGACCATGTGTCCAATCTCAAGTTCCCAAGGACACCTTGTGGAACCATTCCTTTGGTCAACCCATGCTCATATGTGCTTAAGGTGACATTATTGATTGATTAAGGCATCACAACTTGTCCACTAAAGACATCTGGTCATCATGATTTGTAGCATAAATTGTCTCAATTACATTCATATGGCTAGTGGATTTAAGGCTCACATTGGTTTTCCAGGGCCCTAGTTCAACAGTCCACACCTTTGACGGCTCTCTTGTATATCCCTAGCGATGCTAGAGGGTTAGTGTTTTGGTTCTCATCATTGTTCTTCATCTAGGATAGATCTGTGAGAAACCTTCTAGTTTGGATGATCAACATCAGTCAAAGGTAATTATAGCCGTAGGATTTTTCTGTTTATTGTATAAACTTGATGATATCTAGATGGTATCCATAGATTAGGGTTTTACTAAAATATGTTTTGCTAAAAAAATATCTTATTTCAATTTCTACAAGTGGAAATGTGCTGTGTTAACATATTTTATGATGCTTAGAATTACTTTAGAAGCTAGCTGCAGTGACTTAGCTATTTGTGGGACTTCTGATGTCTGGTTGAAAGCATGTTGTTCCAAATAGCTTCAATCATGAATTTTGAATTGTAGTTAATTGCTATTCTTAATTTCTGCCAAGTAACACCTTATTAAATGTCACTTGCAGCTACACACCTGTTCGCTCAGATTCAGTTGTGGGGGAACTTAGATTATCTGAGCCTACTGATATTATTCTCCCAGGTAAACTTTTTGTTTTTTTTTTGAAGAGTAATGGGAATTTTATTAAAGGCCAGCTGCAAAACCTAGCGAGAAAAGAATACAGCGAAAAGGAAAAAAAAAAACACCAAATTACAGGTAAACTTAAATAGTTAGGTTCACAAAGCCTCAGCTCTATAACAACATCTGTACCCTTTAAATATAGAGAGGTACTTTCTAGAGTTGAAAAAAAGGTTTTTAAATGATTCAGGGTCCATTTGCTTGGAATGCGTAACTCAAATGGAGTGGAAGTGTTCCACTCAAATTGTCACTAGAATAATTTCTGGTCAGACTAAATGATTCTCCTAATGATAATGGGCAGAAAATCCCCCTTTTTGGTTTGCCCTTTTGGGAAATATGTTTGCTCAAGTTCCTTTATTATTATTATTATTTTTTGCGTAATGCACCTGTAGGGATTAGTTCCATCCCCTAAGGGAGGTGTGGGGATACCCTGTAGGGAATAATATGTTTGCTCAAGTTCCCATTTTTTTTTTTTTTTTTTTGTTTTTCTTTTTTATTCAGAAGCACCATTTGAAAATGTGGCTCTGTTCTTGATTTGTAATTCATTCTAACGGGCTCTCAAGTTGTTAGTCTTGCTTTGTTCATTGTCACTTCTGTTTTCACTAAAGAAAACGAATTGAATTCCCTATCTTTAAATGTAGCAATATGGCCTGCATATCCTCTTGTTATTTGAAAAAAGAAAAAAAAAACGCATCCTATGGATCTGTGTAGTGTGCAAAGTGTTCAGTCTTTCATGCTCTCTCGCTGTTGAATTCACTAGGCAAACTATGAACCTTCTATAGTTCAAACCAATCATGGCCAGTTAATTAATTTTCATTGTAATATGTAAAGATGGACTCATTTGTGTACTTTCAAACCCTGCCATCTGGCTTAAATGTCATATAACTGCTCAAATAATTGAGTGGTTAGTGATTATAGTCTGTAGGTTCTGAAGATGTCTATTTACTGACACAAAAATCACCATTATATTGAATGTTTCCATCTGAGAACTGTTATACCTGCCTGGTTTCTTGTCAATTTCCAGTCACTTTCATGGTTTATTTGTTCTCTTCTTTTCTTCCATGAAGTTGGAATCAATCTAATGTTTTTCCTCAACTTCTTCAAAGGTTAATGATATTTTATGTCAGTTTATCGCAACCTCCTTGAAAAAAAAAGGTCCATAGTCTTCACATTTGCTTATTATGTGAAGCAGCTGGCGAGCTACTCCAAATCAGGTCTCATTGGACATTGTCTACCTGTCAACTTACCTGCTGTCTTGTTTGTCTGGTACAAACAGTCCAAATCTTGTTTAATATAATTGTACTACTACACATCTTTTTTTTCTTTTTTCTTTTTTTTTTAATGAGAGGTAACTGAAATTTTATTAGAAAACCGTCCGAGGGCAGAAAAGAATACAACCCAGTAGTTAAGACAAACCAAGAGTCAAGATTAGCAGGCAGACTTTACGAATGAGGCCCATTCCAAGACTGCAAATTTCACTAAACAGAATCTTTTCAATGGTGGGGCTCTTGTTTTAGCATCGGATGTTGCGGCTCTTCCAAATGAACCATAATATCACAAAAGAGAAGCCTCCAGATAACTTTCTGGGAGTTCCAATTAGCAACTCCGTGCAAAGGCCATAAGAGGAGATCTACAGATTTCTGCATCGCCGAAGATATTTGAAATATAAAAAAGAAGTGGTTCCACACTTTATGCACAAAGGAACAATGTATGAAGAGGTGATCGACTGACTCCATGTCTTCCATGCACATCAGACATTTGTCGGGGAGAACAAGGGATCTTCTGTGAAGGTTATCTACCGTTAAAACTCTCTTCCTCCCAACAAGTCAAATGAAGGCTACGATCCTCAGGGAGCACTGTAAGACCACTGGTGGAACAAAAAAGAAGGCATGGTGGTTGGCTTAGAGATCAAACCATAGAAGATCTAACCGAGAATACGCCGGAGCTATGAACTTTCCAAATCATCGATTTTTCTTCTTTAGGCGATGGTATGAAGGGCTTCAAGAAGTTAAGGAGACTTAAGGAACTTGTCGAATTCTGCGTCCGACATATTTCTTTGACATGGGGGAGACCATTCAACCGATCCGCCCACTTTGGAGTAGCAGCGATTGACAAGGATAAAAGGGTCCGTGGCGATATTGGCAATGCTTGGAAATCTCTCTTACAAAGGCGTGTCCCCACACCAATGGTCAACCCAAAAGCGAATCCAATTTCCCTTTCCAAGAGAAAAGGAGACAACTTCTCAAAACTTATGCTTTCTGGAGACGATTGGCTTCCAAACATGAGTGGTTCGATAGAGAGAGGAAGGTTTTAGTCTCCATTCTCCTACAAGAGTGCCTCCGACAAGAAGATCCCTCCATAACTTCACAACCTTCGACATGAACCTCCAATGCCACTTACCAAGAAGAGCATTGTTCATAAGGCCCAGATCTTTCGGACCAGTACCACCCTCATCAATAGGCTTACACCTCCCTGTCAAGGTTTTGGTTCCTGCACTCTCCAGAAACATTTCTGCACATGCCAATCCACTAGGTAGTATGATGATTGGACAGGTGTACTGAAATAACGTTTTCAGTTTGGAGTCACTTCATTGAGGAGCCTAAATTTTCTATACATTCGTATAATAATTTCCAGTTTAAAGCACACATAATCCATTCCAGGTTATGGATTTCTCCACCTTTCATGGTTCTGAACATCAGTATTGGGGGGAGTATCAGCCTGGCCAAAAGTACGTTATGATATGGGTGTCGTGTATTGATGTCAACTTGTATCGGACTGTGTTGGCCCATACAGTCATTTCTTTTCTGAAGCCAAAGAATTAAGGAAAAATATCAGAAAAAGGAAAAAGAGATAATTCAAGAATATATCATTTTTGTTGACATATGAATATTGTATTTCAGCTTGAACTGTTGAAACTCAATAAAATGGGCCCTAATTGAACACAAATCATGCATGATTTGGGAAATTACGGCCCATTATATTGAGAACAACAACGGAAGATGAAAACATGAAAAAAAAAAAAAAAGGTGAGGTTTACTCTTTCTTGTGATTTTTCCCATAATGGTCTGTTTTCACTTCAATTTGTGAAATTCCACTCAAGTTTTTTTTTTAATTTTTCGATCTCCAAAGTAGGCCTAGATCTAGTCTAAAATGACTTTTCAAGCTTCCTCCATGGTTGAAATGATATAAAGAAGAGGAAAAATGATAGAAAATTTTGGAAAAAAATTGAAATTTGGGCCTTTGTGGTTGTATCAGCTCTGTATATGCTGTTATGGCCCTTTTTTTAGTGTGGGCCAGTTTGGCCCCTTATCACGTATCGTATCAAAAGCCAATACAAATAAGATACAGCCGTATTGGCTGATATGATACCTGTGTTCAAAACTATGCCACTTGTACTTTGATCATGTTTGCAAGCTGATGAAGTGTTCCATTCATTCTAAAAAAATGGGGATTGTTTGGATATTCCTGCAGTAAGGCACTTTTGCTCATTTCCATTTCAATATCATCATTTGTTTTGATTAAAACATATGTATGATTCTATTTCTTTCTTCACATATATGTTGTCCTTCAGAGCTTCCAAAAATTGAAATGCTAGCTCTAACTGGAAAGGCAGTAGAAAGAGAAATACTAACAGCAGTGGAAGTGATCCCAAAGAGTGATACTCAACAGCATGTTTGGGACAAGTATAAGAAAGATGTTCGATACCAATGGTATGTAGGCCCCTCTGTCCTTGTCTTTTGTAACCATATTGTTTTCATTCACTATTTCTTGTTTGATGCAAGTAACTGTGCGACACAGGTTATCTTCATCAGGAACAGGGGAGGAGTCCTATGAACCATTACCCTCACAGCGTTCCTGCTCATATAAGGTGCGTTTGGAGGATATAGGTCGATGCCTGAGATGCGAATGCATTGTTACAGATGTGTTTGGGAGGTCAAGTGAGCCATCGTCAGCAGTGACTGCTTCCATTTTGCCAGGTCTTGCTTCATTTCTATGGTTGATATGTAAATTCTATCATCATTTTATTATTGTGCTAAGCCATATCTTTAGAATTTGCTTACAGTGCTGTTTCCGTATGCCCACCCCCTTTGGCCGCACAGAGACAAATGCATAATGAAGTTCCTCTTTCCTTATCTCTCTAGCTGCACCATGCTAAATGTCAATTGGATATTTTCAGTTAGATACTACCATTTTGGGAGAGTTGATTCATGGAATATTAGTCATATTTGATTCTCATAATTTGAATGCCCCCTGTTTCTCTAATCTGAAGTCTGTGTAAACTCATTGTCCTTGCATTTGAAAGGAATATGTAATAGTAATTTTATCACTAGAAATATCTGAAAGGAAAAGCCAATGATTTTTCTAGCTTCAATGCCTTCCAGGATTAGATGTTTTCAAATGTACACTCACATATGTGCATGTGTATGTGTATGAACATGCTTTTGTAGTTTCTTTGAATTAATTCTGGTACTGTCCTCCCAACTTTTTTGTTCAGATTTCCTGTCCGGTTGATAATATCAACATGTTTTACACTGCACTGATTCTGCTTACCATGACTCATTATTATTATTATTATTATTATTATTATTTTTTTAAATTTAAGTTGTTGCTGTTTTGCAGGAATGCCCAAGATTGATAAGCTGGAGATCGAGGGCAGGGGTTTCCACACGAATTTATATGCTGTTCGTGGCATATACAGTGGAGGAAAGGAAGGCAAAAGCAGAATTCAGTGGCTTAGATCGATGGTTGGAAGTCCTGATCTTATCTCTATACCTGGTATGCTTTCCCTGTGAAGGAAATTATGGTTGTCCTTGTCATGTGCAGTACTGTTTCATTGTTTCATTACTCTATATTGTACAGTTTTGGGTAGTCATGTGGAGTACCATACCAAACTGCTATTACTAATAACAGCGTTAGTCATTTCTCATTAGAACTAATGAACCTTTTCGCCCTAATCTTCTTTTCCTTTTTTCTTTCCCCTTCATATTCTCCACTTTCCTTGATTCCTGCATCATTTTTTCTTATTCTTGAATATTCAAGTTGAGATCAGAGCAGGAGAGCATAGAGCTGATCGAAGGCTGAAATAGCGGGGTCCACCGCTGACATCATCAGGCTATACAGTTGTTCTCTTGAAAAAAGTACATCTTTTGGTAGAGGATGATTTTAGAGGATTTGCTATAGTTTTTTCAAGACTTTTTGAAAGTTTTGGGGGTGTTTTATCAAATCTAAAAATATTCGAAAATACATTCAATTTGAGTTGTGATCCATATAGTTTGTGTCTGTGTGTATGTGTCTTTGTTGTTGTTGTTTGTTTTAAGGTGTGCCACATCTATTTGAGCCATGCGAAGATTTGCAAAGCCCGGGATATCAAATTGCTAGATCCATGGAGTTTTGATTGAGTTATGATGCCTTTTTTGTGTACGGCCCAAGGCTCTGGGATTGCTTTTTTGTGTTCCTGCTTAATTCAAGCTCTAGCATTGTTGTGTTTGGTGATGTTAAATCATATAAATAAAGTTCAGGGGGTATTTGGGTAGTTGTATTCTATCTATAAGTGATTGGAAAGTGGTATTTGACTTGTAGAAGTCTAGATTTGAAATTCTGGTCTTTCGTGGATATTTGTGGCTGACTATTGGTATTTATGCACAATGAAAAGGAGTGATAGTTCATTGGATGGCACATCCTCTATTGTAGTGGTTCCTTGGGTATGATATTGAGCTTGAAGGGAACCTTAGCTTCTGATTACTGCAATAAAGTTTGATGCTGAAATTACGAGTTGTCTAAGCTTGCCAGGAAGTTTACTAGGGGTAGAGGGATAGTGTGGTATCTAGATGGTAGAACTTTGGAGCCAACATCTGATAACCCTTTGTGTGCAGTTTGGGAAGCAGGTAATATGGCAATTTTCATGGTTCATTCACTCAATGAAGCTGGATGCAAGCAGGTATTGCCAGACCACAAAAGAAATATGGGATCCTATTGCATCTCAGAAGAGGAATATTGCTATAACACTAGTTGACCAGTGAAATTTCTCATTTTCAGCAGCGTGAGTCATCATAGGCTATAACATGACCCTTCATGGAAAGTGGCTTGCGCTGAATCATCATAGGCCTATAAGACCATGTTGTGATAAAGGTTCTAGAGCTGAAACTAAACAACACAATAAATATTTGATTATCTTGCAAGCCTCAATCCAGAGTATGAAACGATTCATACTGAATTCTTAGTAGGGAGCCTGTTCCATCCCGAGGTTCAGTTTTCTCATTATTACAGTGAGAAGATGGTTGTCGGGAACTAATATTATCAGCAGATGATATCATCCTCAAAAGATAAGCTCTTGTAGGTTCTAATCGTCGTAGTCATGGGATGGGGGAAAGAGGTGATTATCTTGCAAGCCTCAATCCAGAATATGAAACGATTCATACTGAGTTCTTAGTAGGGAGCCTGTTCCATCCCGCGGTTAAGTTTTCTCATTATTACAGTGAGAAAATGGTTGTCGGGAACTAATATTATCTGCAGATGATATCATCCACAAAAGATAAGTTCATGTAGGTTCTAATCATTGTAGTCATGGGATGGGGGAAAGAGGTGACGGTGATATATTTCAGGGCCATGAGGAACATGGCGGTTGGTTCAGAGGGGGCTGTAGTGATATTCTGTGGTCATGGTAGTTTCTGTAATGATGATATGCGCTTTATTTTGTAAATTATGAGCAAACACATCATTGGACAGAAATGTTGGAACTTAGTTGGACAGAAATGTTGGAACTTAGTTGGACAACCCCCATTGAAGGCATATTCTTCCTCTGATGAAGTTGAGAGGCCTGCCTACAACGAATCATATGATGTCTTCTTGGATCACGGTGTTTTTTTTTTTCGTCTTTTCTTTTCCTTGAGAAATGAAGGAAATGAGCAAATAATTAGTCTTGGACCATAGATTCTGGTGCTTCAAATCATATTACTAGCACGGACCATCAGTAATCCTTCTTCACTGGGTTGGACTTCTGTGATTCATTTTTTAAAACTGTCTACTATGTGTTGAGTAGTCTTACTAATCCTCTTATCTGTAGTGAACTTTTTTTTTACCCTTGTCCTTGTGTGCTTCAAGATATGCTTACTTGACAGACGATTCGGGGTGGCCATGAGCGTGGTGGCATTATTTGTTTGATCCTTCAAGCAATGTTAAATTTGCATTTCAATCTTCTCGTGGGCATTATTGATCAATGATCATGTCCTGTGTGGACATCGATGACTAGAACATATCGATACCTAGTTTGAAATTGTTACTTTCCCCTTTGTGTACTCTAATTATTTGAGTGAAGATTCAACGTCAGACAAATCAGTTAGAAAGCATTGATCTTCTTATCCCAATAGTTTCAACAAAAGTTCTGATTTTTTGTTTTTTCGTTACTCCATTTGTGTTTGGGGTCCATCTGGTGGAAATTTGAAAATGGTTCCTTTCTAGTCAAATTTTCTACAGGGTGATCAAATGTGGTCAAAGAGATGTTCTTCTCATCCTGATTGCACTCATCTGGTGGTTATTGGGACTGGTGAAGGTTGTTGCTTTTTTGTGAATGGCAGCAAAAGGAAAAATTCTTACCATTGATCAACTCTGGAAATAATGATTATTCTAAATATGTGCATGCTGTGCAAGAATGCTGAGGAGTCCATTAATCATCTTCTCATTCATTATGAAGTCTCTTCCATCTTTTGGAGAAGTATACTGTGTCTCTTTGGAGTTAGTTGGGTGATGCTGGAGCCATATTCTCCTCATTCCAAGCTTGGAGAGGTACAGTATTCGGTAAGAAAAAAGATGATTCTATGCCATTTGACTATTCTTGCAACATTATGGTCCTTGTGGAGAGAACGTAATGATAGAGCTTTAACGATAGATCAGATGCGGCAGAATTATTGTTCCAAAGAATCAAAGAATGGATATTTTTCTGGGCATCGGGGGCCTAACTTTTTAACGGGTGTATTGGAAGACCGAGGTCTCTTTGAGGATAGATGCCATAGCCTTGGAGGGGCGGCAAACCCAAGTCCTCCCACTTGTATACCTTTCTAAATATGATGTACTTATGAGTTTTTCTTTAATAAAACTTATTCGCCTTCGCAAAATAGTTTGGGACCATGCCCAGTTATGTCCATATTTGGTTTTAAATAATTTGTATCTTTTATTGCTGACTATCTTATGAAATCTGAAGACAATTTTCTCCATCTTTAACATATTCATAAGATAGTTTCTTGTCAGTTGATGGAGTACATATCCATCTTACTTCCAATCATACTTGCCAGAAAATGTTATTGAATCTCAATCAACATGTGCATATGCTCCTCAGAAGAATGGTGTTGTAGAGAGAGAACAAACATCCCCTTAAAGTGGCAGTTGACCTTCTTCTTGAGTGTTTCTGGTCTGATGCTGTTCTCACTGTGCATACTTGATAATTGCATGCCTCGAAGAAGCTTAATGGGGAAATCACATGTTCAAGCTCTTTAGTAAACCAAGCCTTTGTTTTTTTTTTATTTCTCCAAAGTATTTGGGTGTGCGTGCTGTTTTCATGTACCTAACACTTACTGTAATAAGGTGGATGCGGAGGCTATAAGATGTGTCTTCTTAGGTTACTCAAATTTTGCTAAGGTATACAAGTGCTATTTACTTGGTATATGTGGCAAACATATTATTTGTATGGTTGTCACTCTCTTTGAAATATTCCTTTCTACTCACAAGCAATGTTTGAAATATCGGTATTGCACCATGTATCGCACACTTGGGATATTGATATGTATCGGGATATATCGTTTTTATCAGGTAATTTATTGCACTTTTTGGGAAGCATGGGGAAACATTGAGTTATTTATTGAATTTTTCAATGAAACTTCAGGGAATGTTAATTTATACTTTAATAACACACTTGTAAATCATAACATCTCAAAAAATAAGTGCACCTAATAGGTTTCCTTTGTAAACTGTCCTAAACTATGCGCTAGTTGACTAAACTAATGCTAGTATATTAAAATTGAATGCATAATATTTATAAATGTATCAAGGCATGTATGACAGCGCAATTAATTCATTCAAAAGCAAGAAAAGGAAGTTGAAATTATAAAACATACCCTTCAATAATGTGAATGGCTATATGGCTTAGATCCATAGAGTTTTGGAAAAATTTCGATTTTTCCCCAATTCCCCCAAATCGGCCCACCTACATTCGAACTTCGAAATTAGTGTATGTGATGCTAAATTCATCATACACTACTAAATACTTTGCAATTAGTCTCAATTCACAGCTAATTGAAGGTAAATTTCGATTTTTTTAATATTTTAATATTTATTAATTAAAAAATAATCCTTTTTAGAAATTTGATAAAGACTTCACAAATTGGTAGATCAGGCCTCATGCATGCTTTGATTTCATGTGTGGTGTGCAACATTGCAATTAATTTTGGCCAATTTGAGGAAATTTTGATTTTTCCCCAATTTTCCCCAAATCGGCCCACCAACAACCAAATCTCCAAATTGAAGATGGAAATCCTTGATTTTCCATGCACTTCATGAAGAATCAAGGATTTCATTTTAATTTACACTCATTTTACATGATTTAAACCAAAATAAATGGATCGAAATGAAAAAAATCTCACCAATTGAGCAATGGCCCCAAATCGGAGAAGATGATGATTCCGGCTTCAAAATCTCATTTTCTTCCGAAAATCTTACACAAGATGGAACGAAATCCACCTAAGATTGACTTAGAAGGAAGAAATTCGAACGAAATTACGATTTTTTTTGGGTTTTTAGAGGGGGGAAGAGGTTCTTGCGTGATATCCTTGATATCGACGATATTAGCTATAAATACAACTCAAACGTGTGCGATATATCGCCGATATTTTGCGATATCAGGAAATTGTTGGCATCCTAGTGTATCTTCAGCGGGGTTTCGTATCGGGCACCTACGATACCGATAGTATCAGCCGATATATCCGGCCAATTCTATCGATATTGCAAACACTGCTCACAAGGTTAAGTCTCTTTCACGTTCACTTTATTCATCGATAGATTTCCACTAGTGATAGTATATCTCTTCCTATTCTTGAGACCCTTGTCATTTTATAACGATTCTCGACCTTTATCTTTATCAGTTGCTCCTTTACCTCCTTAACATTGTAATCTACAAATCATATGCAAGAAGGAAAGATAGGGAAAGGACTGCCTTTTGATGCCATTATTTAATAAGATGTTCCCGAATTGGGTATTGATTCACTCAAAGTGAGCTTCCCATTACCTTACATAAAGGGAGGCATTCTTGTAGTGATCATCCTATTTTCAATTTCATCTTATATTACTCCCTTTCACCTTCATATCATATTTCTCCGTTTGTTAGTTCTTTTTGTTTTTTTGCCTTTTAGAGTCAGTCAAACATTATCGCATCTCAAGTGGAGAGAATCAATGTTGGACAAAATGTGAGTTCTTGAAAAAATCAGACATGTTGTAGCTGTAAGTGGGTATTCATGTAGGACTTTTCACATGACATGGAAGCATAAAACTTTTCAAAACTTCAGATATTAGAAACCCTAGGATCCCCATCTAAATATAGTCTAGTTCCAAAACATATAAGCCAATGTTAGAAGCCTACCATAGATTTGTATCATACGATTGTTGCAGAAGCCTGTGGCGATCTTCTAAAGTAGGGAGTCCCTCCTTGATTTATCCCAGATGAGCATAGAGCACAGAGACCGGCGAATGCCTTGAGGTAGGGCTAGGGCGTTCATATAACTAAGAGAAGTCCACAGGGTGAACCCCACATGTGCAAGAACGTATGATGGGAGGAGGAGAGAGATTTCTCTCTTCCTTTTCTCTTCTCCCTTCTTTACACCAGTGCCCCTAGGGGGTGAGAACTTCCAATGCTCTCTCTAACATGGGATTAGATCTATTTATAAGTAGAAATTAGAGGTTTAGAGGGATTCACCCGTATGGTGCTCCTCACCCCTACAAACTTTAGTATGTATCCCCACATAAAAAGTTTGTATGCCTTGCTTACCAATGTATCCAAAATTAACCCAGTCCCTTCTCCGTCCATTAGAATCCACTCTGGACTATAATCCCATGTCGGTATAAGAGGTGGACCGCAAGATCTCAACCATCAAATGTCCATCAAGCATGATAAGACACTTTTAGTTGTTAAATCAAAATATCAACGGTTAAAATCCTTTGATTAAACATTTAAGACCTTTTAAGTCCAGCCCCAGCTAGAAAACCACTTGATGGATGGTCTAATCGCTAAGATCTAAGCCACTAATAAATTCCGCGAGGTAACCAGTAGATCACTTGTTGGAGCATATGGACCATGACCAGATCCTTGATCCATGTATCTAGCTACACCTGTTTATTAGCCACCACTATAACCTTGCAAGGTGATCTAAAGCACAAAAAGTCAGTAGCTCATTTTCCCCATCCAATTTCTGGTCTAAGATTAGTCAAAGCTAGTACATGATCAAATCGATCCGATTTGCTCATGATAGGTCTCCCAAATTAAAGACTCGATGTGGTCCTCCAATGCAAGTGTTCAGTCAGACCTAAACACAATGACCTGCAATTGTGAACGCTCACACTCCTATGTGGGGTAGGGCCATGACACAATTATACTAATGATGGAGACCTTCCATCCCAAGTTATCACTAGTTCCCACACATAGGAATACACATTTAACCTTTCATGGCTGGCCCTCTTCTACTTCTATGGTCATGGAATTTAAGATATTGAGAATCATGAAAAACAACTTTGCCTTAGTCAGTGGCCGTTGTGTCCAAACTCACCTTCCCTTAGGATAGTCGCCCTCCTTGTCACCCGTAAAATCATAATTAATAGAAGTTCCCAATATAACTCTCCCTTAGCCCGTGGCCGTTGTGTCCAGACTCACCTTCCCCTAGGACAATCACCCTCCTTGTAACCCTAAAATCATAATTAATAGAAGTTCCCCATATATTATTTATGGTATCCATGTTTAAACCAAACACACGTGGTCATCTATATATGATCGTAGTCATCATCATTGGCTTTCTAGGGCACACTATCAACAATTCACACTCTTAGTGAAGTCTAAACTAGATTGAGAGAGGGAGTGGTATAGAACATGTTTAGGTGACTAAAGTCTTTTCTCAATCAAACACATGGCTTGACCTTCCTGAGACTTTTGAACTTGTGAAAAATTGAATGTCGTGTCTTTGTTATTCTCTTGTTGCTCATATCTCCTAACTGTTACATTGACTAGATGTCAAGAATGTAGATCTTCATGGAGATCTGTATGTCTCCGTTGCCAAGGCTTCTTCCGTCCATCGGTGTTAGTATGGTATGCTAGCTTACAAAAGGATATTTATGGCCTAAACCAATCTCCTTGTGCATGATATGAACACTTAGAAAATACCACGTCAAAATTTGGTTACATAGTAGTGTTGATCAAGCCTTTTCTTCAAGCGGAATGATGGAAACTTGGAATCACCCTTGTAATTGTTTATATTAATGATATCATGGTTATAGAAAATGACATTGAGAGGATTCAGTCCTCGAAAAGGTTTCTTAGTCAAGAATTTGATACCAAAGATCCTTTGAGATATTTCTACTTGAGGTGGTTGCGTCACAAAGGTGAATAATTATTTTCAAAGGGTGTTTGTTCTAGATCTATCACATGACTCTGGTCAGGTAGGTGTGGGCTGGCTGAAACTCCAATTGAGCATAATCACCAGCTTTAGTTACTGGAGATTCTTTATCAGATGAGGGGCTGTATCGTCAGCTGATTGGTAAGCTCCCTATTTGATGATTACTTTTTATGCAATTAGTGTTGCTAGACAATTTTTGCATGTTCCTCATACATGCCATTTAGGGCCTGTTTGTTTTGCTATAAATGAAGGTAAATGCATGTAAATATATGTAAGTGGGTAATTATTATTATTGACCTCTGTTCGATGGAACGTGTATTTTCTCCTTGTAAAAAGCCTTTGAAAAGGATTGACATACATTCGTGGGCCCCACTGTGATGTCTGTGACATATCCACGCTGTCCATCCATTTTACCGAAACATTTTAGGGCATGGGCCAAAAAATGAGGCAGATCCGAAGCTCAAGTGGCCCACACCACAGGAAATTGTGGTTGTAAAAGGTTTTTAACGGTAGGCATTCAACCCACTGTTTTGTGCGGTGTGGTCCACTTGAGCTTTGGATTTGCCTCAATTTTGGGTTCATGCCCTAAAATCACCTGACAAAATGGATGGACGGCGTGGATAAGCCACATGTATTACAGTGGGCCCCATGTGAAATTCACTCTCTCCTCGGTTTTAGCGTACAAAAAGCAAACTATCGCTGTCAGCTTTGAAAACCGTGAAGGGAATTATATTGTAAATAATCATTACCAATTTACTTGTATTTACACCATGTAAATGCGAAACAAACAGGCCCTTAGATACATCATATCTTGAGGTTTTAAGAAATCTCATGGTTGAGGTCTCTTATATTCCAAGCATGATCATGTTGATGTTGAAGTATGCACAGATGACGGACAAGCGATCTACAAGTGGCTAATGTACTCTTGTTGGTTTAATTCTGGTTACATTAAAGGGTAATAAGCAATAGGTTATTGCTCGGTCCAATGCCATAGCTGAGTATTGCACCATGGCCTTGAGGTCTGTGAGCTACTTTGATCAGTTTTTTAAATAGCTACGCTATGTAGTATGGCTTAGCCTTAATGCTGCGTAGCTCATGAAAATGGCTTAAGTAGTGTGTAGCCTACGCTACATGATAATTTGCACACGCTACACACTATATAGACTATGCTACACGCTATGTGGCTCACATTACAAGTTATTTTTCGCTACAACATTAAAATCAATTAATGTTTTCAATGATTTGTTACATTTTTCTATTTTCAATAAAAATTAGTTAATCTTTTCAATGCTTTAGTGAAAATATTATAAAAAATTAGTTAATCTTTTCAATGCTTTAGTGAAAATATTACAAGTAAACAGTATGAAATCAGTTTCGCTGCTCTTTCTTTACCTTTATATACCTAATTCTTACCCTTTCCTATTACTTTAGGTTGCGTTAATTGCACCAAATATCATGAAATTTAACTTAAATTTCATTGTTAATCTGTCTAATTTAGTGCAGAATATCGTGAAATTGGTGCAAGGAAGCACACCCTTCATTAAAAATCTGGCTTACGCTACATGCTATGTAGCTTACGCCTCACACTTTGGAGGGGTGAACGCTATGCTACATGCTATTCGTTATTTAAAACACTGGGTTGGGAATTACCGTGTCTTTGATTTCTTGTTGTGATAACTTAGTTGCTATTCACATCTCTTCCAATATGGTATATTGTGAATGTACTGAACATATCAAGGTAGATAGTCACTTTCTTCACGAAAGTGTGGCTTCAAAGGAGGTTAATATGTCATATTGAAAGCTTGAAGATCAACTTGTAGATTTTGAAACCAAGGGAATCTGTTCGTCATTAACTTCATTGGAATTGTCAAAGCTAGGCATGATTGATATCCATCTCCCGCATGAGGAGTGTAGAGATATGTGTAGTCAAGTGGAGTATTGTTTCAATGTTTTATTAGCCATTGTTGTACAATTCGTGTCGCCGTGTCTAGTACCATACTAGATTCTTTTTATTACTAATCATAGTTTGTCAGTTGTTAGAACTAATCATACTGGACACTGCTCTCTCTCTCTCTCTCCTCCATATTTAATTTTTCTTCTTGTCCCTTCCCTTCTTGATTCCTACACCATTTTTTTCTTCTTCTTGTAGATTCAAGTTATGCCACTGGGGGATTCTGTTACTTTGGTATTTTAGTGTACTGTATTTTTTTTTCCCCAACCAAAAGGTCCATTTTTTTCCTGTAATTATTCATTCTTCTCATCCTTTGATTTCCACAAAATCAGGCTTTTCTATGCGTTAGTTACTTTTTTTTTTTTTTTTAAATTTCATTTTCATTTTTTTTTCTTTTTGGTGCTAATTATCAGTACCGTTGCGTGGATGTATCTTGGGTGATTCTACTGTTGTGAATGCTGCATTATTTCTTGCTTTTTCCATATTATTTGTGTTGTTTTGCGCCTCATGCGATTTCACTTAAGACTTTGGTAAGACAAAGCATCTTAGAATATTTATGATTGGGACTGGAGGCTTGTTTGTTGTGTGCATATCTGCTTTCTAGATGTTTTGAGGGTAAAAAATTGTTTGGCAAATTTTCACTCGCACTGTTCTTCTAATTTTGATTCTGCTCTGATTTGCGAAACATCAGTTCTCTTTTTTTTTTTTTTTTGACAATTGATTACATCAAATTATTGTGCTTGCTGATACAATACAACTTAATTCCAGCTTTCTTTGTGCCGCTAGGTGCCCCTTGCCATCATCCCCTTGCACTTGTTTGACCCATGAAAATGATGCATTGGTGCAGGTGAGGAAGGGAGGATGTACGAAGCTAATGTTGACGATGTGGGTTATAGGCTTGTTGCTATTTATACTCCAGTAAGAGAGGATGGAGTTGAGGGACAGCCTGTTTCTGCGTCAACAGAGCCAATTGCAGTTGGTAAGAGTTGCAATCACTATTTTGAAACAATGCATTGCGTTGGAGTGTTTAGTTTTAACCAGTTTGTTTATTTATTTAGGTAACAGTGTGTTATGATGATATGATCAGTCTATTGAACTTTGTTGATCTTCACTACTACACAATAATCATAATCTAAGCATGACTTTTCTGTTCAAGCTTTTGTGTTACCTTGTGTTATGTTAGGCAGACCAGCTCATCCTTCCTGATTCGATCAACAACAGCTATGATTCCAGATTTCCCTATTGCCAATGATCTCTCTCTCTCTCTCTCTCTCTCTCTCTCTCTCTCTCTCTCTCTCTCTCTCTCTCCCCTTCTTCTTCTTCTTCTTCTTGTAATTAGGTTTTCTCTAGCACTTCAACGATAACATCAGACCCTTTCATTCCCCTCTTAGAAGCGGACAGTAATAGTACATCTCAGACTTGGCAGTGTTTCCGAACTTGCGGCTGTGGTGGAAGAAGGGGAGGAAGAATATGGCATTGGTGCCACATGAAGAATAGATATCTGATTTCGATATGGTCAATCCAGAGTGGCAGGACCTCTTTATGAAGCACTGAACGTCTATCCCATTCAGGAAGTAAGAGGACAGGTTGCCAAGCTGGGTGGAAGTGAAGGAGTGATGGAAACGGAGATAGAGTCTTTGTCTATGCATGATGAAGACTCTGTAGTAGAGTAGAGAGAAATAAGATGAAGTAAAGGGGTGATTAATCTTGTAAGGAAAACAGAAAAGAGTCTCATTTGGAGACAGTGATGAGGATTATATTGCTCTTTTCAAATTTGTTGAGCATGGTGCCAGAAGGCCAGGCTGTAGAACCAGGGTATGATTATCCTGTCTACAAGGGGAAGGAGAGAGCTTGCAAGGCTATAGTCTTTTCTCAATTACGATGTAGGAACCTCATCCAGAACTGGAAAGAAAGGGAAAGGCATACTAGCAATGTCTAGATGAAGATGCTTAGCTGGAGCGTTAGGGGATTAGGTTGTAGGGAGAAGAGGGTACAGATTAAGGATTTGTGCAAATAGGCCAAGGTTCAACTGGTGATTCTCCACGAAACCAAAATGCAAAAGGTTGATAAGAAGTTCCTTGATTCTATATGGGGTATGAAAGAAAAGGAATGGTTGCATTAGATGCTGAATGTGCGGCAGGGGGAATAGTGGTAACTGTGGGATTCGAAAATGTGGAAGAAAGGATGCACAGTGTGGGAAATTCTCAGTATCAGTACAATTAGAAGGAGAGGCATGATGGGATTCTCAGTATCAGTACAATCTTCACCTCTGTGTATGGACCGAACTCGACAGCCCTAAGGTTTGAATTTTGGGAGGAGCTAGATGGGATTCGAAACAAATGGCAGCTACCATGCGTAGTAGGGGGTGATTTTAATGTAGTCAGATTTACGTTGGAAAGATCAATTGGAGGAAATAGAACAAGAAGCATGCGGGATTTCTCGAGCTGGGTGGAAAGAAATGAGATGGTTGATATCCCAATGGGCGATGTCAAATTTACATTCCAAGTAAATTTACATTGGAAGCAGATGAGGATAATTGGGGATCAAAACCCTTTAGATTTGAGTTGATGTGGGCTCAAGATAGTGGGATTCGTGGAGCGGGTACAAGAATGGTGGAGTTCATTCCAAGTTTAAGGCTTTGTGGTGTTTAAATTATTAAAAATCTGCAGCCACTCAAAAGAAAATTGGTTGAATGGAAACGGGAGGTATTGAGGGAAAGGGTAGCGAAAATGGAAGCCATATTGCAAGAAATTCAAGCATTAGATGTAAAGGAAGAAGGTGGTGTATTAACGACAGAAGAATGGGCAGAAAGGGTTAAGCTTTCCAAGATTACATGAGTTCGCCAATGGAAGACGAGATAAAACAGAGACAAAGATAGCACTCCATGTAGTTGAAGGAAGGGGATAAAAACACTAAAGTTTTTTTTTACAGCATTGCAAGTGCACTCGCTAGGAACAATGTGATTCATAGTGTATTGGTGAATAACAAGTGAATAGAAGATCAATCTCAAGTGGGAAACACCATTGTACAATTCTATAAAAATCTATTGTCGGTTGAGGGCTGAAAGAGACCTCATTTGGACCAGCAATGTGTTAAGCAATTAACACCATTGGAAGCGGAAAGCTTGGAGAAGCTAATCTTGGCAGAGAAGATCAAGGCATGGCAGTTTCTATGGAAGGGGACAAAGCTCTAGGCCTGGATGGATTACTTTTGAGCTTTCTTGCAAACTTTATGGGAGTTAGTAAAGGAAGACCTTTGTTATTTTATTCCCGAATTCTCAAGAAGACGCTTTTCCTTGGAGTTAGGAGCTTCTTTCATTTTCTCTTATCCCGCAAATTGAAAGGGTGGAGTTTCTTTGGGATTTTCGTAATTTTAGCTTAATTGGTGGGCTGTACAAAATACTTGCCACAAGATTCTGGGCAGTATTGGACAAGGTCATATCAGGAAACCCAATGAGTGTTTATATTGAAAAGACAAATTCTCGATAGTGCTCTTATTGCCAGTGAATGTCTAGATGTAAGGCACAAGGAATGGAAGGAATAACTTGCAAGCTGGATATTGAAAAGGTGTATGACCATGTCGATTGGGTTTTCATGACTATATGTTGGGAAGGCTGGGATGTGGTCAAAAGTGGAGAAAGTGGATTAAAGAGTGTGTGAGCTTGTGAAAATTCTTGGTATTGGTGAATGGTTTGCCAAATCATTTCTTTCGGGCTTCAAAAGGCTTAAGACAAGGAGATATGCTCTCTTCCTTTTCTCTTCTTGGTGGTGGTAGAAGTGTTGAGACATAAAGTGGGTCTCATCAAAGGCTTTGAGGTAGGAGGTGAGGTGCCTCTGATCTCCCACTTGTAGTTTGCGAATGAAACTTTGTGAAGTAGAATCTGGAATGGTGGATAATTTGAGGAAGTTAAGTTGATTTGAAGTTAAGTCTCGGGTTTAAGAGTCAACATAGATAAGAGCGAGCTGTTTGGTGGGTGCACATCCAATGAGGAGGTAGAGGCTTGGGTGAGAATTTTCTAGTGTGTGGCGGGTTCTTTACCATCAGCATGCCTAGGGATGCCTTTGTACTGGTAAATTGGCTAAACACCTTCGGGACAAGGTAATTGAAAGAATAAAAAGGAAATTATCTAGATGGAAACGCAGACACTAATTTTTGGGGGCTAGGCTAACGTTGATAAAAGGTTGTAATGTCAAATCTACCAGTGTACTTAATGCCATTTTTCCAGTGCTCGGCATTTGTGTTGGAAAAAAATGGAGCAGTTAAGAAGAAACTTCTTATGGCAAGGAGTCGAGGAGAAGCACAAGTTCCATCATTTTAGGTGAGAAGAGGTATGCAATGTTGGGTGTTCATGGACAGCTTGGCGGGTTAGGCCCATTGATATAAGTATGGACCAAATGACGCGATTACGCGACCGTATTGAGAGCCGAAACACGCAAATCGGTGGCCCGCTCAAATCAACTACAAAGGGAAGATGAGCCTCTTCACTTACCTGATCCAATGGTGTTGATGGTATGCCGATGAACACAACCTCAATCAATCACTGGAGCAGACGCTTCTTTATTTCAAAACTCGTGCACCATGTATCGCATGTATTCACCACACACGAAAGAATTTTCTATTTTCTTTTTCTCTTTTTCGCTTTTTCTCTCTCTTTTTTCTCCCTCTCTCTCTCTCTCATTTTCTCTTTCTTTTTCTCTCTCTTCTTATCTTGGTGAGTTTCCCGTGCTTTAAAATGCACCTCACAGCCCCCTTAAATAAAGAGGGTGGTTGATGCCACGTGCATGGTGGGCCCCACTAGGGGTTGCCACTGGCTGACATGTGTCAGCTATGTGGCTGTCATGCATGCATCTGGTGCCACTGGCTGACATGTGTCAGCTATGTGCCTATCATGCATACATCTAATGCCACCTGCTGACACATGTCAGGTAGGTGGCTGCAGAGATTATGACTAACATGCAAGCCATTCAAGGAAGGGGGAGTTAATGTAAGATGGTTGGAACGGATAAACAAAGCCCTCCTAGGAAAATGGCTATAGAGATTAGGGAGGGAAGAAAAAAGTATGTGGAGGAACGTAGTAGCATGCAAATACGGCCTATAGGATGGTGGGTGGTGGGTAAAATCATCTTCACTCTATAGGACGTCCGGGTTATGGAAGGGATTCATGTTGGTGATGAAGACAGTAAAGGCTGGAGTTCGCTTCTTGTGGGTGATGGGAAAAGAATTTGATTCTGGTAGGTTTTATGGATATGTGAATGCCTGCTTGCAATGGCTTTTCCATCTCTTGCTAAAGTAACCAAAGATTTTGAGGTAAGAATTGGCAGATGCATTTCCTTAGTAGGCAATTTACTGGTGTGCACTCCACTATGTAGAAGAAACTTAACGGTAAGGAAACGGAGTACGCTCTGTTATTGGAACGGCTTCAATGTGCGAGGGGGCAGCCAAGCAAAGACTCAATGATATGGTCATGGAAAAGATTAGGGCTAGGGTGATTTACAGGACGCTCCTATGAGTTGCTATGTTACTCAACTCCGAGTGAAGGTAGAGGAGGTTATCCTTCTTTGGTTGTGCGGCACTCCTAAAGTGGTAGTGTTTATATAGTTAGTGGGTAGGATTAGGATTCTTACCATCAATAATCTTCAGAAAAGATCGGTAATTATTCCTAATTGTTGTGTCATGTGCATTTGGGGGCGGGGGGTGTGGAAATGGTGGATTACCTATTTATTCATTGCGCTCAGAAGATATGGAATTGATTTATTGCTTTCTTTTGTACAGCATGGCTGATACCAGGATCCATTGCCGACCTGTTACTTGCCTAGCTTGGTGGCGGCACAAGGAAAAAGGTGGTACATTGGTGAAGGTTAATAGTGAGGGTGGTTATATGGGCTATATAGAGGGAGAGAAATGATCAGTGCTTCCAGAAAAAAAAAAAAAAAAGCGGAATCAAATGAGAATGTATATAAGATGGCCAAAATGAATGTAATAGGGTCGATTTCTTGTACAATTTTTTTTTATCCAAATGATTGATCGTTGTTAGTAGGTTTAATACTTTTTGTACATGGAGCTTTTGCACTCTTTTTTTAATAAATAAATTTGTTACATTTCACAAGAAAGAAAAAGAGCTTTTCTCTTTGAAGTTTAAATTTGTGTGGGCAGACAGATCGCCAATTCCTTTTTTCTTATTCGATCTTTGATGTCTTTAGACCTTTTTCTATTTCCTAAATTCGTATCTACAAATGACAAATTGACCTTGATTTTTAAAGAATTGGTCTCTTTAGAGAAAGATGACATTGGGAAATGAACTTACTAAACACAACCTTGTTGTCAGAATGCTTCTTTAGTTTGTAGAAATTGTTTACCTTTATTCAGGGACCGAGAAAAACATTCTTTACTTAGAGAAATATATATACTAATCATAGTTTCCTTTGCATAGTTAATCAATATTCCCTTCTTCCTGCCATTTACCTAATATGAGGAAGGCTTTTGTGGTGACTAGAAAATTATCCTGAATTCTTAGCTCCCAAATTTGTGCTGTGGTTTGCGGATGTTCACTATTTATTGCTTTATTTTTTAAAATATTTCCTTATATCTTCAGGCTTCACTGCAAGCCTTTTTGTCTTTTGCTGGCTGTATCGCCGTTATTGTTTAGACGGCATGTCTGTTCCTACCCTAACTATTTGTCAATGATCATTTCTTAAAGCGCTTCGTGTTGCTGTGTGTATGCGCCCGCATGCATCTGCTGCAATTCCATTTTGCTTTTCTTATCTATCCAATTGATCTTTGATTGATTCAGAGCCTGATGTCCATAAAGAAGTAAAGCAGAAGCTGGATCTCGGAGCTGTGAAGTTTGAGGTGATGTTCGCGACACTTGTGAAACTTTTAGCCCTCCTTTTTGTTGTGTCAAGACTGCTATTCCCCTTGGATCTTGTGGTGTTGGTAAATATAATGCTCGTCCCTCAAACTCACATGCGTTTGAGAAGCAATCTTTCCCAACTTTCAGAGTCATGGTGGTCATTTTTTAAATTCTAGAGATAAAATTACCTTCCGACGGCATTGTCTATTTTATCTTGTGGAAATTGTAACTTTTCACATATGAGCATGACTACCTGCTAGAGGGACTTTCTGTGAAATAATTTTGAAAAGGGAATTGATATTTATAATCTCTGTTTGACACATGCTCCCGTTGTTTTTTCCACATCCAGTACTACAGCACCAAAAGTAGAAAAGGTAGGTGTAAAGTGGCTCCCTTTCTAAAATTGCAAGGGCCTTTTTGTTGCTTTTATGTAGTCTACTTTGTGGACTTCAAATATCAAGCAATTTCTTGTTACCAGTTAAAAATGACTAGAAATTTACGAAAAAAGAGCTTGGTCAACAGCTCGGAATTCTATAAAGGCTTATATCTTTTACTGCTGGAATATATACATACATTTATTTGCTTTATTTGCTTTTTGAAAGCTCACATACATTTTATTGCCATTGTTGGAAGCAGGCATTGTGCGACAGAGACCGCTCACTAAAGAAGGTAGCTGCTGTCTGTTACTCACTCCCCCCTCTTAGTTACTAAGTACAATCTACAAAAGAGGATGAATTTAAAAAGAAGAAAAAAAATGTCGTGGGTGTGGAAGCATCTCTAAACATCCACATTTGGGGATTTAGAATCTAATCAAATCAGGTCATCATGTGGTACCCCTAAGTAGGTTCCTTGTCTAAAAAAATAAGCTGAGCTGATCTGATGGTGGGCTACACCTGTACACTGAATGTGGATATTTTGCCAACTTCTCATTAACCATCCATTCTTTTGTACACATGTCACCCTCCTGATGATTATATCATCTACAAGCAGCCTGCTTAACGAGGGGCCTGGATCTGCATAGGTAGGCCACATGAGGTTGAGTACCTTTTTCAACATGCAAGATTGGTGCTCCAACAGAGATTTAAACCCCCTTAAGAAGACCTTTATGTCTTTCACCATCTTTTCGTCATCACTATTTCAGGCTCCAGGAGCAGGGACTCTGGAAAGAAGAATTCTGGAAGTTAACAGAAAGAGAGTCAAGGTTGTGAAACCTGGGTCGAAGACATCTTTTCCTGCTACTGAAATCCGTGGAAGTTATGCACCCCCTTTTCATGTAAGTTCATCTGAAATCAAAGTATACTCATGGAAATGCTACTGGTGTTCTTTTTTAATAGTAAATTTCACTGTTTACAATAAAAACAAATGAATAACAATGAAATGCTTGGCTAGAATTGCAGCAAATGACAGCTTCTATTTGCTTTTGCTGAATTGAATTTGGCAATTGCCAATATCTATACAGCTGTAAACAGGCGTCAGATCTGGGTTGACGTCTCTGACCCAGCGGACCCAAGAAGTTGGTCCAAACCTGGTCTGTTTGACCTACATGCTACCTGATTATTAATTGGATCATAGGACCCTGGAACTGCATCCTGCCTGAAGGAGAGCCTTAAAGCTGGATCCAAACTACGGTCCTAGTTGGGTCCGGTCTGCATGATCATCAGGTTGACCTGGCCCATTGACTCACCAAATAAGATGCTTGTCATGTAGGGTACAGTAAAGGAATTTTTGTTTTAACCATTGTTCGAAGTTTCGGTATCGCTACAAGTTTCGCTAGTCGGGGATACGGAAACAATATCGATATCGCTGATAATATCGTTGATAATATCGTTGATAACCGGAAATGCAGGGAAAATGGGAAAAACAGTGGAATTTTTCAATGAAACCTCAGGAGTTGATAAAATACACATAATTACATATTTAGGAATAAAAAATTTGCATAAAGAATGCATACATAATAGGTTTCTATTTAATGGGGGCCTAAAAGCATGTGCTACAGTAAGAAGTCAGTCCAATCATCTCATCCATCCAAAATCTGAACTTCCATTCAAACATCCATTGATATTTCAGAATATCGGCAACACATGAAATATCCAAACAAATCGTTAACAACTAAAAAAGAAGCTAAAGATTGTGGTCTCGTTATTGTCATGTTGTGATAATGATAATATTGTGATGTTATTAATGTTATCATCAACAAATTGAGTGCTGCATACAACCATGCACCCATAAAAAATATGAAATGGGAATTTTTTAAATATATAGATTTTTGGTGATATTATCGATACATTGGTAATATTATCGAAATACTGCAAATAAATTGACGATACAAGTGACACTTGGAATTTACACGGTAAAAATTATTGGCGATACACTGAGGGGATCGATGTAATGACAATACAAACGACGCCTGGAATTTACACAATTGAAAATATTGACGATATCGATACATTGGCAATATTTAGTGATACATCACCGATATCAAGAATTTTTAGTACTATCAGTGTTATTGGTATCGCTACCAGTGTTATCGGTGTCGCTGAGCTAGAAATAGAGATAATATCGGGGATATTTTGATAATATCGGAGATAATACAAACACTGGTTTTAACATACTAATGCTAGGGAAGATTAGGGTTGGTGGGTTTCAGACCCAAAATCTTATTTTTCTAAGTTAAAATCTAATTTCATTTTTTTCTTGATTGAGGCTGCGTTTGGTTGCACCAAATATGATCAAATGTCATGATATTTTACACCTAATTAGACTGATTAATCATGAAATGCATGATATTTGGCGCAACCAAATACGGCCTTGGATAAAAGAAGAATAGAAAAGAAAGAAGAAAACTTCATATTCATTCATTCAGGTAACGTAAGTTCCTTTGAATTAGAGGAATATTATTAAATGTCATGATATTTTACAACAAATTAGACTGATTAATCATGAAGTATCATGATATTTGGTGAAACCAAACACAGCCTTAGATAAAAGAAGAAGAAGAGAAAATATTGATTCACAGGAAGTCCTTTGAATTAGAGGATTTCATTCTGAAACCTAAGCTTCTGCAGGTGGAGCTATTCCGAAATGACCAGCATCGCTTGAAGATAGTTGTTGACAGTGAGAATGAAGTGGACCTGATGGTGCAGACCCGCCACATGCGAGATGTGATTGTCCTTGTGATCAGAGGACTTGCTCAGAGATTCAACAGCACCTCCCTCAATTCCCTCCTAAAAATAGAGACGTAGGCAAAATTTACAAGGAAAAAAAGAAAAGAAAGGAAAACAAAGGAGATTAGCCCTCGAGAACTCTTGAGGTATGTGTGTGGTTAATTGTTTGGTTTCTTTCTTATTTTTGTTAGTTGTAGCACATTGCATAATTTTTTTTTAATACTTTTTTATTTGGAGCGGGGTTTGTGAGTTGTGATGTATCAGTGCTAGTGGAAGGTAAACAAGGGGTTCCAAGTGCATATTTGGTGTAAATTATTGTGTATGTTGTGACAATTGATATTCTTATTATGTATTTATGTGCTTCTCTATTGTCTCCACCTAATGCAAGTGGTAGGTTTTTATTTTTATTTATTTATTTATTTTTAAAGACAACATGCTGTCCGTCTTGTAGCACATGGCCTGTGTATGATTATTATTGTTCAAGAAGGAAAGAATTTGAGAGATAGCGTAGTAGGGTTTGGCATCTAACCCTTATTTATATACACGAGGAGATGCACAATCACAAATATGCCCTTAGTACTAAAGAGAGAATGTGGGCAAAGGAGGAAAATAAATAACTAAATAGAAACAATCAAGGACAAAAGGCCTATAGCTCAAAAGCCCAACAGGACAACACAAAGGGCCGTATGCATACGCTTACACTCCCCCCAATCTGAGGCATAGAGATCAATCATGCAAAGCTTGACAAGAATGCGCCATCTAACTTCCACGGTAAGAGCTTTAATGAAGATATTCACCAATTGATTAGAACATGCAACAAACAAAGTGCAAATAATGCCAGCAGCAACCTGTTCATGAATAAAGTGACAATAATCTTTGATATGTTTTGTCTACCCATAAAAAATAGAATTAGAAGCGATATGAATGGCAGCTTGAGTATTGAAGTGCATAGCTACATGAGTCTTCATATGAATTTCTAATTCAGTAATAAAAGTTTTCAACAACACAATTTCATATATGGTATTTACTATAGATGGTACTCTGCATCAACACTGGACCGAGTAAAGACTGTTTGCGTTTTAGTATTTTAGGTAACTAAATTACCTTTGAAAAAAAAGTACAGTAGTATGTTGTAGAGCGTCAATCAGCTGTTTAACTTGCCCAATTTGCAATAGAGTATTCTTCAATATCGAGATTATTATAACAACTAAATGGAATGCCATGTCCTAGAGAAGGTTTAATGTAGTGCAAGATGCAATGAACTACTTCAAGGTGACTAGAATGAGAAGCATGCATGAATAATCAAACTCATTACATGAAATGGATGAGAGAGAGGTCCAGAAGAAGATAGATCAAGGAGAGAGCTTTCCTTGCTCTAATATCAAGTCAGAGAAGAAAATAATTTGAGAGAGAAAAGGCACATTAGGGTTAGACGTCCAACCCTTGTTTATATAATATGAGATGTACAATTACAAATATGCCCTTGTATTAAAGAGAGAAAATGGCAAAAGAGGAAAAATATATAACTAAAGAGAAATATCTAAAGCCCAAATGCTCAGCAAGGCCATGCAGGCCTATAGTTCTTATATTTTGACACATTGGTTTTTTTCTTTATGTGATGTTGTAGCAAGGATACTTACATATTAGTGATGCAACTTCGGTTGGTCAACCCAAACCTTTGCCCAACCCAAAATTTGGGTCATGTTGGGTTAGCTTGAACCTCGCCTTTAACTCAGGTTGGGTTGGGTTTGGGTGAGGCCTCAAGCAACTTGACCTAATTCAAACCCGACCTTATATATAGTACATATTTGTTAAGTAATATAATCCAAAAAGCATGTCCTAGATGGTAGGGCTCATGCATGTTAGGCCTCCATGACTAGTGGACTACCATTGTTTTTGTCCATGGCATGTTCACATTGCACACTGCTTGATGAATGACATAGATCTCTGACGTGTGTTGGCTGTCAGGATCTCTTACGTGTTCCAGGCTCACATGAAGACTTTTGATTGAATATATTGGAGTGTATGCCGTTTTTGTGCAATGACTTATATACTTTCTTTATTGATGCTTTGTTTATTGTTTATTAATTATTAATATATATAAAATGAATATGATTGGGATGGATGTGCTAAGAGACTTCATTGAGGTCTCTATATTCATAGGGAATGAAGGAGGACAAGTTAGATGTGAAATATGAGGTGATGTATAACTTGTCCGGTTCTTCATATATTTAGAATATTGCAATGACCAATGGATTAAGGCAGTATAACTTAGTCCATGAGCCAGTATACGAGGCTTGACTATTGTCCATATGGTGAGTCTTTACCATGGGACATTGTCTCCACAGTGTAGGTTTGTGCATGTGGACACATTGATTGGATCTACCAAGTTAAGCTTGATTTAACTGTCTGTATTAGCCTGCACTTTCCATGGTTGTTATGCTTATCCTTAGTCTTGAAAGGACATCTTGGTGGGGATTTGATCGATTGCTTTGATTCAGTAATATGTGAGCCTCTCAGGTGGATCGTAGTAAGTTGGGCAGTTGATAATATTCTAATGGTATTAGGATTCTCAACAAAGGATTTACAACTATGACTTTAGCCTTATATCAAGAATAAGAATGATTGATCAATATGGTTGCCAAACTAGTTTTGTAAATTATCTTGATTAAATAATTTATTTCAAAATCATCACATGCAAAGTTTCATAAAATCAATGATTTATAATTGTTTTTGAATGTTCAGTTATGGCTGTGGGATATGATGGGCCTAGGACAGTGGGCCTTAAGGTGATACGCACAAGGATATGTTGCTAATAACATAATACAATAATCATGTACATCCACGCAGTATAAATGTGGAAACATTCAAACTTGGACAGATTTTACTTGGTCAAAGTTCTTGTGTGGTTAACAAGTATATCGTGGGTATTGTTCACAGTTTAAGTAACCTATGGGAGCTGCCCTAGATCCCTCTTTGATAAGGAGAGCTTGGTGGGAAAGACTTACAAGTCGATAAATACATGAGAGTAGCTTAGTTACATAGAGAAGAAACCCTAATTTTAAGTTTGTACTACTGCATGCATGCCTAGAAATATTTCCAATTTGATTTGTTTCACTTCCACAATACAGAAATGCTTTTAAAATATTCATGACTCACGACTCTTTTAGAAACACTGGAATAGTCTGCTGCACCTGTTTTAGGCAGTTTGCACAACGCCAAACCTCCATAGGACCCACCATGCTTGTGTTAACCCAACACAACCCAATCTAACCCAATTCAAATTTCATTAGGGTTGAGGAATCAATACCTTTGCGTGGGTCGGGTTAGCTTTGGGCTGACTCAATACGACTCTACCTACCCGAGTGGGTTAGGCCTTGGGCTGACTCCTCTTGAGGCCGGGTTAACTTTGGGCCAACTCAACTCCACTCAACCTACTAGAGTTGCACCCCTGGTACACATGATGCTCCTCAACATACACATGGCATGCACCCTCAAATACAATCCAAACCGTCCAAACAATGGGGAACTATTATAATGTACTTAAAATTAGAATGATCAGTTGATGTTGATGACTTATTTAGATTTTCAGAAAGCATAGGAAAGGAAATATCAGAATCTATGGGAAAGGAAGCATTGTTTTTCAACAAGATTTTCCAAACAATTTTAGATCTATTTCTAAATTTGTCGAGCCAAATTTGTTGTTTGGCTAAAAAGAATTTCTTGGGAAGATTTTCTTATTAGTCACTGGCATGCTCAATTAATAGATGTGGCACATGTGAAATGCTTAAAGATGGATGGTGATACATGTAGCATATGTGGCATCTGTGAGGCGCCTGAAGTTGAATTATGACATGTGGCTTATATAGCATATATGAGGACTTGAAGTTGAATCGTGGCTCATGGGGCATACATAGCGTTTGCGAGGCACTTGAAGTTGAATTGTGGCACATATGACACATGTAAAGTGATGTAGCAAAGATGCCTATCATCAAGGACAAGAAAGGTAGACCAAGGGAAGAACTAAAAGAATCAAGGAAAGCCGCAAGTCGTCATCATTGGACGACTAGTTGTTCGACTGGTCAAATGACCGATCACACGCCACCGATGATCGGTCATTTGACCGGTCAAATTACGGTTGGAAAACAGTCCAAGCTTGCTGGATTGCCTGGACGCCCAACGACAAGTCGCCGCTCATCAGCGACCGGTCGGCAGTGCTCCGCGGTTTTGCGCAGTTTTTCTAATTTGATTCCAATTTGCAAACTTTCTTTCCTATTTTGATCAGGACTCTTCTAACCGCGTTTTTAGGGTTTTCTAAGGTTTTCTAGGTCTTAATTTTATTATAAATAGTTGTTTTATTTCATTGTTAAACAAGTTATCTTTGATTAATACAATTTTCTTTGAGTTTATACTCTATTTTGCTTATAGATTCGAGTATTCCTTCGTGTATTCAAAGAAGATCGGTTGAGGAGTCCCGATAGTTCTATGGATTTGGAATAGTTATCTGTGGGAGAGATGGTGATTAATATCACACCCCATCTATGTTACGCCAAGTTGGTATCAGAGCGAGAAACAGCCTTGGGAAGGTGACTTCTAGCAACAGCAATGACAAAATCCCCGCTGACGTTGATCATGAGATTAATTATCTTGCGGAGAGGATGAGAGCTCTCCACCGGGAGAATCGGATGGCCATGTAAGGGCTGTAGGCCACTCTCGGTCGAATCGCGGATGTACTTACTCTGCCTCGAGCCCCACGCGAAATTTGCCCTTCCTTGATCGCTGTACAACCCAATCCGATTGTTCGTAGAGTGCTCCCAGTGGTAGATGACAGGGCTAATCTAGATAGTTCGAGCTCAAATGATGACGAAGTTGGTAGCATCATGACCCGAAATCCTGTCTATGGAGGCGAATATGCATATCGCACTGAAAGAGGATATCGAGGTAAGGCCGAACTTCCCAACTTTAATGAAATATTGCTTATAGAGGAGTTCCTTGATTGGTTAGCCAAGGTAGAGCGGTATTTCGATTACATGGATGTGCCGAAAGAAAAACAAGTGAAGTTGGTCGCATATAAATTGAAATTCGATGTGTCGGCATGGTGGGAACAACTTTAGGTTTTCCGTGCTCAACAAAACAAGGCGCCCATTCAGTCGTGGCTTCGGATGAAGTGTTTCTTGTGGACCCGATTCCTCCACATCGACTCTGAACAAATTCTATTCCAGCAATACCAAAACAGTCGACAAGGGAATCGATTCGTAACTGAGTACCTGGAAGAGTTTCAGCGTTTAGGAACGCAAAACAACCTAGTTGAAAACGAATCATAGCAAGTGACGCGATTCATCAGCGGATTACGGCCCCCAATCCAAGATCAGGTTCAAATGGTTTCAGTCTAGACCATGGATGAGGCCGTCCAATTGGCCACTAGGGAAGAGACACAGCTTACGAGGGCCCCTACGTAACCTTACGCTGTAGTAGACCTCGCTCAAGATTCGTCCGTCCAAGGGAAAATAACCCATTGAAGATCATCCTCAACTCACTGCGGTCGTGGCTTGTGCCTCGGGGAGTGGCCTTGCAAGACTACAACGATCGGCAATTATGCCAGGTCCAAGTAAGAGTCCAAATCTCTACGGTCGATCAAGATCGGATCATTGTTTCAGGTGCGGACAGCCGTGCCACCTATCAAACACATGCCCACAACGACCATCTCCTAATCTAGCCGTTGCCGAAGACGAAGCACAGGATAATCTGAAGAATAACGATGCCGAGCGAACTAAGCATGAGGAAGAAGGGATTGATTGGATCTTTGGAGATCAAGGTGTATCCTGATTGTGCAGAGACAATTGCCTACACTAAACATACAAATCAATCTCCAACGACACAATCTCTTCCACACAAGTTGCATAGTGGATGGAAGGATTTGTGATGTAATAATTGATGGTAATAGTTGTGAGAGCATCATATCACAGGCGATGGTTGAGAAATTGAAGCTTGAGACCACGCCACATCCCTTGCCATACACGGTTGGTTGAATTCAAAAGGACCGTGTTACAATGGTTAATAATCAATGCCTCATTTCATTTTCAACCGACAAGACCTACAAGGATCAAGTGTGTTGTGGCATTGTTGATATGGACACTTACCACATGATACTTGAGTGACCATGGCAATTTGAACGAGACGCCGTACACTGCGGACAGGATAACACTATTACATTTGTCAAGGATGGGAGAAAGATTGTTCTCACTCCCACAATCCCTATAGAGGTACACAAAAATGTCCAAGGGTGAAGGACAATCTCTCCTTGTTTTACGCAGCATGGAGTGGAAGCCCCAGTGGAAGAAGGGAGGGTGCAAATCATATGCGCTGCAAGCGAAGGTTGTTGCCACGCCCTTGACATTGAAGCCAACGATGGCTCGTGGTCAAGGCGAAACTTGATGACGAGTTTCTTTCAAGTGGGGGAGTCTAATGTAACGAGGATGCCCCATGATTGAGGACGAGAAAGATGGACTAAGGGAAGAACTAAAAGGAGCAAAAGAATCAAGAAAAACCGCAAGTCGTCATCATTGGATGACTGATCGTCCGACCAGTGACACGCCACCGACGACTGGTCGAATTACGGCTGGAAAACAGTCCAAGCTCACTAGACTGCCTCGACGCCCAGCGACCGATCGCCGCTCATCAGCGGCAACCAATCGGCGACCCCCTGATGATCGATCGACGGTGCTCTGCGGTTTCGTACGGTTTTTCTGATTTAATTCCAATTTGTGACCTTTCTTTCCTATTTTGATTAGGACTCTTCTAATTGCGTCTTTTAAGTTTTTCTAGGTCTTAATTTTACTGTAAATAATTGTTTTATTTCGTTGTTAAACAAGTTATCTTTGATTAATACAATTTTCTTTGAGTTTATACTCTGTTTTACTTGTATATTCGAATTTTTCTTCGTGGATTCGAAGAAGATCGATTGAGGAGTCCTAATAATTCCGTGGATTCAAAATAATTATCAATGGGAGAGACAACGATTGATCTCACACCCCATCTACACTGTGCCATAAGTTGCTTGAAGTCGTATGGTGCACATGTGGTACAAGACCCACCTTGGGCACATTTGATTTACGTGGGCACTTGAAGCAAATGACAGCAGTTTACATTGGCAAATTGGGACGCGTGGCAGATAGAGTGATATAGGGAATAGTTGGAGATGGACAATAACACATGGCATATTGGCAAATGCAGGATTCTTTGCATGTGAGCACAAGAGAAGATGATTGGTGGTACATGTTTCACATTTTCACATTTGGGGCACATGTGAGACATCAACATATGTGTGGCACGAGAAGATGGATGGCGACTCATCCAACACATTGGCACGCAGCATAGTGGTGCTTGTGGGGCTAACATAAGATTGACAATGGCTCATCTGGCACATGAGGTGAGGTGATTGAAGATGGATGGTGCTTAATTTGGATTTAACCCACAAGAAACCCACGTTCCTCCCAATACATAGGGAAATGCCTTTCTTGAGGGTGGATATGGGAAAGCAAATTTGTTTAATATGGTATTTTCCCAAATGACAAACATGGTTAGAGTGAGACGGTTATGGCAACTGTACGCGGGCCTTATTACTACATTATACTTGGCAGGGTTATGTTTCAATTAGGATTGTCCATCTAGTGGGACCCACTATGGATGGAAGTTGATCCAATATATGCGTAGGTCAGATGATCCTAGCCATCTAAACAGTGGCTCTCAACATGATTTAGAACGAACCCGGCATGCAATGTGCTTGTGAAAGTTAAAACCCTTAATTATACTTATCTCTAGTTTAAACCATACTCCTAAAGCTAGCTAACTGGAATAAAAGACCCAGGCGAGTCAACTTGACTCAACCAGAAATCAAGCAGTCACTGTGAAACTCCCTGTTTGACTCGATTCCAAGTCAGCTTGCCTTCTCGGTCAACTCGACAAGATTCAGCATGACTCAAACACATAATTCTGAAACGCATTGATTTGACTTGAAACTCTGCTGAGTCAACTCAACTCGGCAAACATGACTCCGTTGAGTGTTGACAAAACATGACTCGTGTCGTTCACCTAGTCAACCACCCCTTTTTTGTGTTTTAATTATTAAAATACTCCTGAGTCTTAAGTCAAATAAAGACAAGGTCGAGCCAGCCCAGTTGGATATCGGGTCATGGGTTTTTGAACCATGCTCAAACCCAACCAAGACGGCCATCAGCATTTACCAGCTGACAAAGCAAATGTTCTGCCTTAAAACCTGCAAATTTTATACTAAATACTATTTTAGCTGTCTATTATTGTGTAGTTAAATTCCTGGTTTAATTATCAAACATCGAGGCTTGTAAATCGAGTTGACTCGACCAAACCTGTATATTGAGTCAACTCAAGTCAATTTAACTCTTGGGGTCCACCCAGCTGAGAGAGAGAGAGAGAGATGAAAAAAATGAGAGATTTGGATGGAGAAGGCCACCACTTGAGAACGCCTGTCCGAAAATCCAATCTTTCTTATATAAGATAGTAGGGTACTAATAGATACAAATACTAAATGGCTTTTGGATATTAAGATACCATCATCCATAGACTTAAAATACAAAGCAGTTCTGAACTCTCAATAGCATGAACTGTGATGATTTCTAATCGATGAGATTCTTTCCATGTTGAACATATAGATATGATAAACCAGATGAATGGTCGGGGATATCACTACGAGGTGGGGCAGAAAGGTACATCACATTTCGCAAGAACCTTGGTAGCAAATCCTTTCAATGCAAGCAATATGCTGCTGCTGCAATTTTTTATATCATACCCAGAGTCCAACACCATCATGTCCTAAAAAGTAAAATGACATCGACAAACAAAAACTCTAGTGCAAATTGCATTTTGTGATACTGTAATAAAGAAAAGAAAATGCTTAAAATAGGGAACAAAAACATGATTAGAACCTCGAAAACAAAAAAAAAAAACGGCTGATGATAATTCTTTGATATTCAACATGCCAAAGAAAAAAGGAAAAAAGGAAAAAAGAAAAATCCCCGTCCTTCTGCAGGTATGTCCCCATGTATGATTCATGCCGACCATCAGCTTTCTCCTAGCACACATAATAATCGGGTCAGAAACAGTTCCCTTCAAACCGGGACGCCTAATCCACTCATGAGAGAACTGTTTAAGTCTACTATTCAGAGAAGCATCTCACAGCTTTGTGAGATCCGCACCATCCATCAGGTGGGTCTCCCCAGGAATATGACACGGATAAAAAATAGGCTGATCTGGTCAACAGGTGATGCGACATGTACAATAAAATGGACAGAAAAAGCTGACCATTGACCAACAGCCTCATTTCATGAAGTGTATAGAAGTCTCCCACTTATTGGCAGGACCATTTTGATTTAACCATAGCATGTACATGGAAGGCTGAGGTGATGAACCCTCAGATCTCACAAACATATACCATATTAGCACGTGGAGTGAGAATCCTAGTGTCTCACAAATGCCCTTGGGAGGGCTCCTGCCCATTAATGTGGTCATAAAAGACCATGAGTAGAGGCAAGCTGATGCATCCAAACTGCAGTTACGAAGAATTTGTTGGTAACTGCATCCAAGCTGTGGTGCATCCAAACTCCTATTACCAAGAATCTGTTGTCTCATGGGAAAAGATGATGTACGCCAGTATTTAAAGTGTTCACTGAGAATCAGTGAACTCAATATCTTCCACCATTCATAAACAATGGGTGGGAATCTTAATACACATTTCAAAATTGATTTTTAAAATTTTGAATTTTGAAATGATGCTAGAGATTCGCACCAACTATTTTTAGACAGTGAAATAATGAGTGCATAGAAGTCATGCCCTTATCTTATTTGTTTCATTTCCATCTTTCCATGAGACAATTATCCTCAAATAAGTGAAGGGCACTTGGAAGTGGAGATTGCAAAGTAGCATCTGTACATACCTGCACAAGCAGCATGACTGATTTTCCATCACTAAGTGGGTGGCTTTCGAAGCAATGAGTTATCCTAGTTAGCATACACAGTTACCCTCACCCGGGCAGTAACTTCAGGGTGAAGCTTCAGCTCTGCAATGTATTCCCCGGTCTCACGGATTTCGGGAAGAGAAACAATCCGCTTGTCCACATCCCTATCACAAAAGAAATAACATTTATGCACCAACAACCCCAAGGAGTGGGTTCCCTACTCATGTCTTAGTGGTAGACTCATGAGAGTTTCAACACTAAGGTGATCGGTTCGAGTACCCATTGTGGTGTGTGTTACAACAACAAAAAAAAAAAAAAAACACCCAAACAGTGATATGAACATCCTGCTCCTTCTCTCCCTCCCTCTCATGTGTGTGTGTGTGGAAAGATCACATGCATCCCATTCATGTGGAAGTTCACATGTAAGAAATGCAAACCATGCAAAAGGTGGGGCACACCACGAAGGTCACCTGGTATGGAAATGCAGGTTAGTTCCACTCACAGGCCAGAAAGTCAAAACATGGACCACTGATGATTTGATTCAGTGTACAGGTGTCACCGACCTAATGAGTATATCGGCCTGATTATTATGCTAGGTGGCCTTGATGATGTGGGCTACCTTATGCTAGGCGGCCTTCATGGTGTGGGATACCTTATGCTAGGTGTCCTTCATGGTGTGGGCTACTTTTGCACAGCTCAGATGTGCAACACATGACACACTAGCCATGAACATGGATTGCATGCGAAATTTTTGCATACACATCCATGCATGCGATCCTGTGTGTGTTTGTGAATGTTCGCATGTGCAAGTGTGCGAGGAGAATGGTCACATAGAGTTGGACTCTACCAGGGTTGTGGTAGAGTTGAGAAAAAGTGGGGCCCAGATGATGCATGTATACCATCCAGCCGTCAATCAGGTGAGGCCCCAAAAGATTTGGGGGAAGTCTAGCTGCACAGGGCACTTAGTGTTCCAGGATGCAGGGTGTGCTTGTGACTGAATTAGCCATTTCCATGCATTCTGTTTTGCAGGTTTTCTAATGGCTTTTTTCTGAGTGAAAAAGTTATATCTTGGGAGTAGTGATCTTTCAAAGTCAGGACAGCCCTGATGTTGTGTTGGGCAAAGGATTCTTTCCGGTGTAATCCTTTGCTATAAGATGAAGTGACGACTGTAGCACAACAAGGTAGATCTCAAAAGGATATCCTTTAAGGGCTCATTCCTTGCTCAAGAGCCTACTCCACACGTCACCACTGGGTCGATATTCCCTTTAACTGATCCCTATGAAATGATTTAACCTCAACATCTATATGAAATAGAAGGTTGAGTTCATTTGATGGGTCAACTGGGACACTCGGACAGTCTAGTCGATCGATTCAGACTGTCCATCAGGTTCAACATACACTTCATGGGCTATGGCATGAAAATCACACTGATTAAATTATCCAATCCATCCATAGGCCAGGCTTCTCTTTTATACGCACTTGTTTTCCAAGCCATGGATGGGATGGTTAGGATTATCTGAAAAATGTGATTCTTTGGAATCATAAACAATTCATGATTGCTCCCAAAAAATAGATGATCAAATTGTTGGCTAGGCCTATTTTTTCATAAATGATCTTAGCTGTCCATTGTATAGGTTGTTGACCAGATAATTAATCATTTGATTGGGGTAACTTATACATGCTAGCCCGAAAAGTTGGCGGAAACTTTTGGGTGTGTGGCAGGATCTCTCCCAGCTACGTTGTGGGGCTTCCGCTTTGTGTAGGTAAGCCAGCAAACCATTTGTGGGATAAGGCTGTTCAAAGATTTGAAAGGACACTCGTGACGTGGCAATCTAGACATCTCTCTCTTGGAGGCCGTATAACTCTTATAAAAGCAACCCTATCAAATCTCCCAGTTTACTTCATGTCCCTCTTCAAATGCTGGGCTTCAGTGATAGATAGACTCGAGAAGTTGAGAAAGGAGTTCCCGTGGCAAGGGGCGGAAGATAAGAAAAGGTTTCATTTGGTTAAATGGGAGGATGTGTGCAAGCCATATGATTGGGGGGGGGGGGGGGGGGGGATTATCAAGGACCTTAAAGTCATGAATCATTTGGGGAGGATGGGGACAATCTTTGGAAGAAAGTAATCAAGAGCAAGTATTGGTGTTCGGAGGGGGATTGGTGGACTAGGGACTCCTCTACGTATATGGTATCAACCTTATGGAAAGGTGTGCTCTCTGTGAAGGAGGATTATATGAGGGGAGTGGCTCTCTCCTTGGGAAACGGCCCAGAATTAGGTTCTGGGAAGATGCTTGGGTTGGTGACTCCCCCTTGAAGCTTGAATTCCTGAGACTACCATTTGGCGCTGAATCCTTTGGTGATGGTGTGTGTGTATGTGTGTGTGTGTGTGGGGGGGGGGGGGGTTGATAATCCGATGGTGTCATTCCCACGACAATTTTTGTGGGAATGAGTTCCTCGAGACACTTCAATCACAAGACTTGGACAGTCAACTAGTTCCAGCATATATTTCGTGGGCAACCACGAAAAAATAATACTGATGGATGCCTTGTTTAAAATTGTTCGGTACAACTTGGCTTCATTTGAGTCAATAGGTCCGCAATGAAATTAATCACCAGACTGAATGGACCAAAAATGGATAGAGATTGAATGATATCTAGCCGAACTGGACAATTAAAATTTCATTTATTTCTATTTCCAAGACATGGATGGGATGGTTAGAATGACATAAGTGATAATTTTAGAACCAGTGATACATCATGGGGCCCATCGGTGTGAGTTTTCCATGGTAATCCATGAAATGATTAATGGACCTAATAGCCAATCTGGATCTTGTAATTGGAGTGTCCAAGTGTCCGACTCCTGATGGACTCATTCCCACCAAAACTGTGAGGGTGATCATTTCCATGTTTGTGTGTGTATGGGTAGCCGTGTGTATGTACGTATCTATTTATCCACCCACACATAAACACAGAGATATATAGCTGGCAATGGCTGGGCCTGGGCCAAGCAACTCAAAATTTTGAATAGAGCCAGGCCAAAGGCCCTGCCCAATCAGCTCAAAATCCAGGCTGGAGACAACCCAAGGCCAGGCCTGCTGACAGAACTACCCTTTGTTTTGTGCGCACATGCATGGTGCATGGTGTGTGTACACAGAAATGCTACTGTCACCTTCATGGGGACATTAGCAACATTCATGAAGCTCCTAAATGAGATGTCAGACACCCCGGCCATCAATCCTGACTGCCAATTCATTATGTACCACCATTAGCAGGCCATGATAATAATAATAATAATAATAATAATAAATCATACAGATTGGAGGATCCTAACCCTTTGAATGTTGGCCGTTTTCATAAAACCACCTGATTTTAACAAGACATAGTTTGGATGGTTAGGATCATCGCACCAAAGTGCTTCTTTGGAATCAATAGCAACCTTCTCAGGGGAATTCAGAATAGTTGTTTCAAGATGATTATTTGGATGGTTAGGATCATCTGATCAGTGTGATTTCTGCATCATGGCTTGCCAACAGTGGAATGGAATGAATGGACAGTCCAAATGATTAACTGGCTGGCCCACAAATAATTTAAAAGCTTAAGGGACATTGCTAATGTATCCCATAAAGGTCGGGATGCAAACAGTCACCAGATTCATGTATATGAATGGATTTAGCTAACATACCTCTGAAGTTGTGCCTTAATAATGTCAACAAGATCTTGTACTGTGACACTGTGCAAAGAGAAGCAAACATGTCTCAGGGTAGCATTTAAATGCTTTATGAAGCAAGAATTATATTTGTGTTTATGCCACTCACGATCCAAAAATTTGTTTTCCTTTTCCACCTTTGCGCTTCACCTTGAAGGCTCCAACAGTTTCAAAAATTAAAGCGAGTTGTTGTGCCTCTTCTTTTACCTGGAGGAGACCAAGAGATTATAATAAATAAAAAATGCATAACTGCTTATTTGAGACTGATAAAGTAGACTGAATTATAGCTGTACTCAATGTTGATGAAATATCAAAAGTACCTGTTTAAAAGGTCACACTAGAATAATTGCATCAAATTACTACAGCTTAACATTGATACGGGGGGGAGGGGGGAGTGCCTATTAGTTCAATTGAACTGAAGTGCAATGCATTCAATTCATTACAGTAGGCAGTCTTTTTCTTATTCTTTTTTACTAAATGCCAACGGGAGTGATTTATTTGCACCAACCAAAAAGGACCTACGGGAAAGAGGTGGAAGAGGGATGATGACTCATCCCACTGCATCAATCAAGGAGGCAAGCAACCCCTGCATGCACAAAATATCTTCCTACTTGCAACCCCTATGAAAGAAATTTAAAAAATAAAAAAGGGGAGTTCTAACATTGTTTATACTTGTTTCAGATCTTCCAAAAATCTTAATGATATATAACTATTGGAGATGCATAATCGAATAAACTTCTTCCTAAAAAAATCTTCTTCTTCTTCTTTTTTATTGTGAAAAGTGTGGGTATTTTCCAAAAGCCCAAAAGAACTCCCTTTTGTCCTCAGGAAGCTGTTTCTGCACTCTCCGATCATCATCATCATCATGTAAGCCTTATCCCAAGTAATTGGGGCCGGCTACATGAATCTTGTTCCGCCATTCCACCATCAAGGGCCGTACCTTTAGTTAGGCCATAGGCCCATAGGTGATCAAGTATTTCCTTCCTAACTCCATCCACATCCTTTTGGGCCTTCCCCTTGCCCCTTTAGACCCTTCAACTTGTATCAACCCTCTCTTAAGTTGCGTGGTCCTTGATCTCTATTGCACATGACCAAACAATCTAAGTCTATTTTCCCACATCTTATTACCTATTGGTGCTACTCCTAAGTTCCCTCGAATGCGTTCATTTCTAATTCTATCCTTCCTCGTTTGCACTCATCCATCTCAACATCCTCATTTCTGCTACACTCATCCTACAAACATGTTGTTCCTTAACTGCTCAACATTTTGTCCCATAAAGCATGGCTGGTCTTATAGCTATCCTAAAAGTTTCTCTTGCAGTTTTGAGTGGTACATGATGATCACATAAAACTCTGCATCACCATCCCCATTTCTTCCACCTAGCTTGAATTTTATGGGCAACATCCTTCCCTGTCTCTCCATTCTCATGAATTATCGAACAAGATATCAAAAGTTTAGAAAACTTCTTCGTCAGCAATCTTAACTAATTCCTCGTTTCGCTCCTTTTGTTACTAAAATTGCACTCCGTATACTGTTTTTAGTCTGCCTAATTTTAAAGTCTTTATATTCTAAAGCATCCCTCCATAAATCTAGCTTTGTGGTTTTGCCCTCCCTTGTCTTGTTAATCAAAACTACGTCATCCACAAACACATGCACCATGGGATCTCTTCCTACAAATGCCTCGACCTTTGATGCAAGCCTACAGTAATTGGGAACTCACTTGTTTCTCCACTAGAGGTCCTCACATTTATTACCACTCCCTCACACATATCCTTATTCATGTCAATAAATCCTCTTGAAACTCCTTTCTTTTCCAATATGCTATCTTCTAAGTCAATAAAGACCATGTGAAGATCCTTCTTGCTCCCCTTCATTTAAATTCCACTACCTAGTTTTTGGCTAGTCAAACACTCTCCTAGCATAATCTTGCAATCCTTATATATTGATCATTTGTCTTCCTAAGTAAAACAAAATCTATTTGGCTTGTATATGATCCACTTTTGAAAGTATTTAAATGTTCATCTCTCTTTTCGAAGTATGCATTTGCTAGAACTAGATTGTACGACATACGAAATCAAGGATAGCATCCCCCATCTCATTCCTTCTCCCAAAACTATATCCTCAACGTACGCTCTCATATCTTCTATTTTCTTTTCCTACATACATGACCATTTAACTCACCTCCTACAAATATCGTTTTTCTATTCAGAATTCCTTGAATTCTGCACTCTCTGATCTGTTACTAAAATTTCTATTGTTACACTCTCTCAAGAATGACCATAGATCAAATAGCAGGAATGGTTACCATAAGATTTTCTCTCTTTCCTAGATTCTCCCATTTCTATGATTGAATGACTGCTTCAATTGATACAAGTTGAAGGCTCTATCTTGGAATGATTGAATGATTGCTTCAATTGTGTGTGTGTGTGTGTGTGTGTGTGTGTGTGTGTGTGTGTGTGTGTGTCTTTATTTCAGATTTGTTTTGGGAAATCGGTTGTGGCGCCATTATGCCGCTACGCCGTTACAATGCACTATAATAGTCTATTACGTTAATGTGCGTTTTTTAAGGTAGCCCATTACACACCCGCATTGCGTAACGGGACACACCATTACCGTTACATATCCGTTTTGGAATACCTTGCCCAACACCCACCAGATTAACCCTCTAATGACCCTATCATATGTTTTCTCTGACCATGTAGAGATCCTACCTCTTATCCCTATATATTTCTTCATCAATTGTTTAAGTAGGAAAATAACTTTAGTGGTAGACTTCGCATAAAACCAAACTGATTTTTGATGCATTCTTCTCATGCCTTAGTCTTTAATTACTCTCTTCCAAAATTTCATAGCATGGCTCATAAGTTTAATCTCATGACAGTGGGGTGGGGTGGGTGTGTGTGTGTTAATTGGGTACCCATAGGGTACTTGATACCCAACTATATAGGACCCTATTTCTAAAAGGGAAAAAGATAGTGGACCCAAACCCAACCTGGTTTTTAAAACAGGTCCGAAAATCAAACCAAGAACTATTTACACCAAGTCAGGTTCCTTGGGTACCCGTTGAAAGCCCTAGAACGAACATATGAATAGAAAGTTTTGCCCTTCGGATGCTGATCGTTTAGGTCAGGTCATGTTTGGATACATGCATTTGAAGCAAGGTGTTCTGTATCTGTTACAATATGGCCATAAAAGCCGATGCGTATAGGTAATGACCGTGACTGTTACAAGATATGGGGGTGAAACGGGGCAATTGGTTTTTTGGTATTGTATTGGCTATTATGGGGGCCATAACGGTTGTTACGGGGCATAACAATCGTTACCCCCATAATGGTCGAAAAACGGCCATTTTTTTATTATTTAAATCCATTTTCTCCTCATTTTCTACTTTTCTCATTCCAAAAACTTTCCTAGATTAAAACCATAAATTGAAGAATTCAACACTCTTACTATAATTTTTAAGATTAAAACCATAAATTGAAGCAATTTGGGCAACTAGAAGCTCCTATGGCCTTTTTTCAAAAAATTGAAAAAAGCGGTATTTAGGCCCTTTTTCCCAATTTCTAGTTCTAATGCTTGATTGTGATGTGACCATGTTCATAAATTTGTTAGACAACCAGATACAACACTCTCACCAAAGAGTGGACCGTTACATTACCATAAACATGTTCAAAACAAAAAATGAATACATATTTTGAATATTTACATTATTTTGAATTTTCGAAATATCTTTTCCAGAATTTTTCAGACATAAAAATTTTCAACCATTACTGGAGTTGCAATGATCGTAACGCCCCCATATCGATGACAATGGTGACCATTACGACCATTGTTACCAATATGGAATACCTTGATTCTAAGGGAAAAGAAAAGAAAAGGTAATGATTAGGCAATAATTATTTACGTAAACACTACGGAAACATGGATTCCATTTTTAGGGGTCTTGTTTGGATGGCTTGTGGAATTCCAATATTTGTGAGACACCAGCCACCTACTTTCCTATGCAGAGAATCCTAACTATGGAAAAGTGTAATGATTTCTTTGTGCAATCCTCGCTTTCCTTTCTTATCCAAACATCTCAAATTGTCACATCACTAGAAAACCTTTTCCATTTTTAGTGATTTACATGGAATTGGTGATATCCAAACATGCCCTTAGGCCCATCTAATATTGAAGATTTGGACCTCGACCATGATTTTAGAGACCTAAACCATTGGGTTGCATTTGAGAGTGTTCCCAAATTCATTAGTCACAACACCAACAAGGCCTTTTACTTGTCACTAAGCAAGTGCTCCTTTACTGTAAACTAGCAAGCCATCCACAAAGCCAATTCACATATGAAATGCCACATTTGTTGGTGTTAAGGATGTTAGTAGGAGGAGAATATTAGTTTACCAAACCCCACATATTATCCTTTCATTTCATATCTTTATGTACTCATTCTTACTTTCTTTTCTTTTTCATAATACAGGTATAAAAGCATCCCATTCTGTCCAATATCTTGTTTTCTTATTTATGTTAACTGGTAAGCTAGGGTTCAATTGTACCAATAGGGTATAACGAAAATTAGAGTTTGCTAATGCATCATTAGTTAAATTGGCCAGTCCATGATTTAGAAAAGGTTTCTGCCATGGGTCCTAGAGTTAGAAATTAACCATGATTTGGATAATTTGTTGGCCTGGTACAAGTTTAGTTCTAAATTAACTTGGTTAGCCAGTTACCCTAATTAGAGTCCTTATAATTAATTTTATTGTCAACTACTATCTTTATTTATTTCCAATTTGGATGTGCTTGGTTTTAGGAAAGGTTTAGTTGTGAGCAAGGTTTACACCAATCTAACCATTTTTTTGGCAGTAATAGGTTTTATAAAGTCCCCATATAAATTGAGTTACAAGTACGTTAGACTAGGATGGCTGGGTTTTGGAGTTGTTAAGCCAGTTATAAATATGGCCCTAAGAGGGTTTTTGAAGTCTAACATGATTGTTTGATTGGATAAAGCTTTCTTGAGGTTTCCTTTCAGCTCCAAGTTTTAAAAGAGTGATTCTTCTTTGTTATCTTTTCTAGAAGCAATACTAGAAGGCTGTCAAATTTCATCCACAGTCCATACACGTTATACTTAGAGATTCTAATCATCTTGCGTGGCTCATTGGTGATCAAATTCCAAATCTGGTACTTACAATCTAGAATTTCTTTTCTTCAAAATGGACATAAATTCCCACTTCGGAGTTTGGACTGCTCCTCCATCATCATTGTACAGAATCTACAAAGGCATCTTGGCACAATAGTATCTAATATCATTATTCATTAGTCTTGGATATGCTATCAAAATATGTAAAGATATATGAGATACAAGTATAAAAGAATCATTGTGTTCAATGCATGTTTTTTACTTTTTAAGTTGGTAAACTGGGTTTGAATTGTATCCAATATTGGCATCATATGGAGTTTGCAGAGATTGTTTGTCTAATACTATCAAATATCTAACGTTTCAAGCATGAAAACTGCATCAACTACAATTCCCAAACTAGTTTGCATACCCGCTTCTTTTCGGCCTCAATTCTCTCCTCTTCTAATCGCATTTCCCTAGAAACAAAATTAGAATACAATCAACATGGCATATCCACTCCCAACTGTATGATACGAAGAACATTTGTATACAAGAGACTCACATGCATTTTTCGTAATTCATCTGAAAATTTCATCAGCCATAGCACTCGTGTGTAGATTTAGTTACTTTGATCTTTAAATCTCTTTCAGATGGATTATGAAAAATGCATGTGGGTCTTTTCTAGTAGCATTTCCGTAGAAACAAAATTAGAATACAATCAACATGGCATGTCCAGTCCCAACTGCATGATACTAAGAACATTTGTATACAAGAGACCCACATGACATTTTTCATTTCTAGTGCCATGCCAAATGTGTCCGAAAAAGAAGAGCAAAGAAAACGTAGCATGTCCAAAAGTGAACCAACCCCTTGGACTGCTACAAAAAACACTATCAGATTTCAAAGTAGCACAATCCTAGTTTTCTCAAAGCCTCTTGCTCATATCTCTCATCAAAGGGTGCTATTCTATAATGTCTGTCTAGCAGGTACCCCGCTAACCCCAGCGAGCATTCAAATCTATGCATTTTTCATAATTCATCTGAAAATTTCATCAGCCATAGCACTCATGTGTAGATTTAGGTGCTTTGATCTTTAAATCTCTTTCAGATGAATTATGAAAAATGCATGTGGGTCTCTTCTAGTAGCATTTCCCTAGATACAAAATTAGAATACAATCAACATGGCATATCCAGTCCCAACTGCATGATACTAAGAACGTTTGTATACAAGAGACCAACATGCACATTTTTCATAATTCATCTGAAAATGTCATCAGCCATAGCACTCGTTCGGATTTATGGTTGTAGATTTAGGTGCTTTGATCTTGCTATCTGATGATCTTAAAAATGAGGAATTGTAAGATTTTCAACCTGAGGCTTTGCACAGGATACTCAGATTTTCAATTCCAACAAGTGTGGGACCCATGGTTCAGTACACGAGAGCATTGGTCTGTTTGTGTACCACCGTGGATGGACTATAACCCAAAATCTCCTTGGTTAGACAATTATAATTCTTCAATTTGTGGCCTACCGCCGACAAATAGTCGATTAATAGAGAAATACAGCAACAGACCACATCTTTCAAAAAAAAAAAAAAAAATACACAGCAACAGACCACATTTGACTAGGCCCAAGGGGCGTAGGATCTTGTGGTCTGAGATAGTTTGGGGATGTAGTTCATCCACAGTGTTATGAAACAGATACATGGCTTTGCAAGCATGCACATTCATCCACAATGTTAATATGTTATCCTTAACGAAAGGCTTTGGAAACTCTCTCACACCGGGAGATCCTAGCCCCTTGGGCCTAGTTCAATGTGGATCATACACTCATCCACACTCATCCACAGTGTTATACTCAGAATCCGGATCATACTAATCACATACAAGCTTGCACTTTTTTCATAACAAAGATTCCACATTATCATTTGGTTCAACTTCATCCAAAAAAAAAAAAAAGAAGCAATGAACACCAAAAGCTACAACCCTGTCTGTAGGGATGTGAACAGGCCGCAACTGAGGTAGGGTTAGGCAAGGATTCTGAACTGGCAGGGTCAGTCCTATTCCAAATTTTTATTGTTCTTGGCCTGTGCTGGCCCATTGATAAACCTAGCTGCCTGCCAATGAATTTGCTTCTTGGCGATTTGTGAGATTTAGCACACAGAAAACTGGAAGAGATATCTTAATATTTGCTTTGGTTTTGGAGAAAATAAAACTGTTATCAGTGTTCTCTTATCATGTCACGTTTGGGGAGATATTTCCAATCTATTCATTATCTTATTTGAGTTCTCCCTCAGCTTAGTAGACGACTAGTGACACTAGTCTATTCGTTTCCATTCTCCTTTTTTTCCTAATCTCTTCTATTCCTTGAATTAGATTGAGAGAGAGAGAGAGAGAGAGAGAGTAATGCAGGGGAATTTTCACACCGGCTCAAGAGGGGCGGCTCGTGCGAAGCAGGAGCACACTCGGGGTGGGGCAGACCATGTGAAGCGGTTGCACTGTGCGAAGCGGGACCCATGTGAAGTGGGGTGGCTCACAAAGGAGGGCTCAACCGGGGCCTGGCCTAGCCTGGTGAGATAAAAGGATATTCCGTGCCTCCCCCATCAACTCTAGAGCTTTTGGTAAGTTGGTTGGATGTCCTGCGTCAAATTGGTACCAGAGCCAGGTTGGTCTTGTGTTCGAGACTCCTCACTGGGGGTGATTAATTCAGGGGCATTTTCACACCAGGCTCGAGTGGGGCGGCTCGTGCGAAGCGGGAGCACACTCGGGGTGGGGCAGACCGTGCGAAGCGGCTGCAGCGTGCAAAGCGGGATCCATGCAAAGTGGGGCGGCTCATGAAGGATGGCTCAACCAAGGCCTAGCCTAGCCTGGGCTATTAGATAAAAGGATATTCCGTGCCTCCCCCATCAGCTCTGGAGCTTTTGGTAAGTTGGTCAGATGTCTTGCATCAAAGAGAGAGAGAAAGAGAGAGATAGAGAGAGAGAGAGAGAGAGGCTTGAACGCTGATAATGCCCCTAGCCTCTCCTCTTATTATCACTAGGGCTTTCATAATATATATGAAAGTACAAAAATACCCCTATGCTTGAGCTATTATATAACCAAAGCCCATATGCTTAAACTCTATTCTATCACATCACCTTAAGGACTAAACAAAATAATAAAAAGAAATACTAGAAATGTGGGCCACAAGTGTGATCAAGCTAGAGCATTATATCATCAATGCCAACAAGAGCATTAGTGAACACATCTGCCAATTAACGAAAAGACAATCCAAATGAGTGAGAACACTAGCCTCAGTGAACACATTTGCCAATTGATCCCAAATGAGTGGCACGCAAATTTCCTTACTCGAAGCTTTTTTCTCTGAGAAAGTGACAATCAACTTGACTTCAATGTACTTGGTTTTCTTGTGATAAACCAGATTATTGACAATATGAGAAACAAATTAATTATCAATATCACAATATAGCTTTATGGAAACATCAACTATAAACCCCAACTCACTCATCAATGTCTTTAGCCAAACAAGCGTAGCATGAGCCATAGCCCTATACTTTACCTTTGCACTTGAACAAGCCACAACATTTTGTTTTTTCACTTTTCCATGTCTACCTCCTACAAAGGTACAATATCCTATAGTAGACCATCTATCAGATGGGGAGCTAGCCCAGTCTACAATCTAAATACCCTTCTACTTGAAGATGACCATTGAGCTTATATAAAATATCATGACCAGGAGCTCCCCCTAAGCATCTGCGTATACAAAACATGGCTTCCGTATGAAGAACATGATGAGCGTGAATAAATTGGCCTGACTACACTTACAGGAAAAATGACATCAGGTCAAGTGATTGTTAAGTAAATCAATTTTCCAACAAATGGATGATATCTTCCAGGATCATCAATAAACTCACCCTGGTCAACACTAAGCTTTTGATTTGGGTCCATAGTAGTTTCACTTGGTTTGTCTCCCAAAAGACTAGTCTCTACTAGTAAATCCATCGCTTATTTTTGTTGCAACAAATTAATGCCCACCTTAGATCTTGCTATTTCAATACCTAAGAAGTATTGAAGATGGTCCAAGTCCTTTGTACAAAAGTATTGCTGCAAAAATGTCTTCAACTTGTCGATACTCACATTATCGCCTAGTGATAATGATACCATTCACATTTACTTCCCAACACAATTGTGCCTACTTCATTTCACCTCAGAGAGACAGAGTGGTAAACCTAACTACATTTTTCAAATTTTGTTCAACTCCCCCTAAGCAACAAAACCTAGCAGTTGATCCATATAGACTTGCTTCAATAAAATCACCATGAAGAAACGCATTGATGCAGGACAGCCCTAAATATGATGCATGCTCATGAACACGATTATCCAGCGGAAGTAAAAGCAATAATAATAGTAAAATCTAGTATCAATCATCATAAACTAAAGAAATCATAAGGAAACAAGCAATGGGACAGGGCCATCATCACAACCATGGAGTATGGGATTCAATTAGTGCATAGGTTGGATCCGGCGAGGGATGGAACCTCCCGACCTTGCATGGCTTTACCCAATCGATCAATGAAAATCACTAGTCCGAAGAATCAGGAAGTTTCTCGGATTAGGGATTTGGGAATTTGGGGTTTTAGGGTTTATTGTGATTCCCAAAGTTTTGATCGAGGAAGGATTGGCAAAATAGAATATAGAAAGAGGAAAATGATTACCTTGAAGAATTTGGAGGGGCACAAGAAGAAATCAGAAGAAGAAGATCAAGGAGAAGAGAAGAATCACCATGAGAGAGAGAGAGAGAGAGGAAGAGGAAAGCTCCAAGAGGCTTTTCATTAATCAATAATCAAAGTTAAATTCGTGTTTAGGGCCTAACCCACCTAAATAAACAAATAAAACAAGTAAAAAGTCCAAATTACCCCTAAAACTAAGCAAAACGTACAAAATAACATAAGTGCGGGAAAGTTCGGGCGCCCGAGGTCCCGCCCGAAGTCGTCCGAAAACCTCCAGAGAGGTTCGGGCGACCGACATACCAAGTTCGGGCGCCCGAAGGTAGTGGTCGGGCGCCCGATCAGGCGCACGAATTCTTTAGTTCGTTCGGCCTTTTCTCCTTTCATCCTTCACATGTGCCTTCCTTGAGTGGGGTCTTCTATGTGTCTGATCACATGTGGAGGGTCTTCAGCTCCTCAATAGTCGCCTATCCACAAGGATGGTGCTTGTGGTTGGCGCATTCTTCGTTGGTACACCTTGAATGCCTTTGTTCTGCATCACACATTCATCACATCAAGCTAGTAACCTAAATTTCTGACAACCAAAATGATTACCCACACGGAATTAAGCTTTGCCACCAGAGAAAATGTCCCGAAATAGACTCCTAGGGTTTGAATGAACCCTTTAACGACCAACCGAGCCTTTAAGTTCCACTTAGCAAAAAAGAATGGATTAAACATATACACCCAGTTCCCATGTTCTCCAGCAAGTAAGTCAGAATCAAAGTATGATTGTGATGGAGAGAAACCATCTCATCTTCCATAGCTTGTTTCCATCATCATAACTAAGAGCTTCATTTAAAGAATGAGGACAAAGCAAATTTGAAAAAAAGGAGATAAACCAACAAAGGAGATAAAACGAGAATTATGATTTTGAGAAATAAAATGATAAAATGACAAAGCAAATTCAGTCATGAGTCTCCAACCATTTATTGTTTTTACCATTTACTTATTTTTATGTTTTTAATTTTCCAAAGATTCTCAAGAATATATCTTGAGAGAACCCCCAAAAAGGCAAAAACTAGAAGTAGCTCAAGAAATTTCTACGCTTTTTTTTATCTAAGAAACTACTGAAAATACTTGTCACTCTCCTCCTTACCAAACTCTGGCCATTGATATTTGATCAAAGAGTTTCACGGGGTACTAGGAAAGAAATATTTATTTCATCAGCGTGCAACCATATCTTGTACCTCTTTCTACCTTCTCCATTTCAACTGCAATATTGCCCTTTTTTCTTTTGCTTGATAACTTCAGGTAGCCAATTTTTCTCAAAGGAGCATATCAAAGTTATGAACGGAACTCATTGTTAGAGTTCCAACCAAATCTCGAGTAATGCGATATGTTCCCCCTTGTCTTTTACCATTCACATATTTTATGTAGGTGTTAAATCAGAGGGTATTCTTGCACAATTTGCATATTTCTTGGAGTGATTTCCTCTTATGCTGATGGATTATTCAGCTACTCAAAATCTCAAGGTTTCTTATTCTTGTTCTTTAAATAAGAAGCATTCTCATAATAAAAAACAGTTGATAAAATCCAATCAAAGATTCTTCTCTCAGCTAAAATAGTTAACAAGAACTTTTCAATGTCCATAAATTACACATCAGGAAATGATTGTAGTTCATTTTTTTATTATTATTGCAGACAAGACAATTTAGGAGATTAAACGATGGAGAACCAATACAAATGGTCTGCCATGCGCTACAAAAGCCAAAGAAGGCAACAGTAAGCAAAGGAACTTTGATTACGGTTATAGGACCTTAAAGGAGGATAAGGGAAAGACCTAAAGGTCGTGAGAACCAATATAAAGTCTTGTTTACTTATCAAAGTCAAAGCCTCATATAGGAAGGACTGGCTATGCAGGATTTGTAAACCAAATCCAGATAGTTGGGAATGGGACGAGTCTATGATGACGTGATGACAATGGCTACGACAGCAGTGATGATGTTTTAATTAAAAATAATAAGGAATTCACACAATTCATCATGCCATGAAGGCCTACCATAAACTTCTTTGGCAAGAGGTCTACAAAACTCATTGGCTTCTAAGGGGGTGTGTTGGAATGACGAAGACACTCTAAGACACCAAAACCGAAACAATTCTAATTCATTGAACTGCATGAAGTACACAATGTAAGCCAAGCCAGTTATATAGGATGCAAGAGAAGGAAATCTCTTTTCACTGAGGAATTAATTAGGAAAGGTTAGCCCGTTGAATGTGCCCATGATTTTCCAAGGATAAGTATTTTACTGCCCAGCGGATGACAAGTGAGTCAGCAATCAAAATCTCACAATCCTCGAGATTTTACATTGTTTTTGTTTTTTTTATTCTTTCTTTTGTTTTTGAATCTTTTATTTTTATTTTTTTGTGCCTGCAGTAGTCTATCCAAATAGTATGCGTACCAAATTTACGAACCCAAGTTCAGGAAAAAACTTGGATGAATACAGATACAGTATCCAAGAAAAAATAATCGCATATAAAACAAAATCTTGACCCTTTTGCCACTGATAGAAAACAAAGACGAAACTAATTAAGTTTTGCAGGATCGGCATCCACTTTTATTTTCAATGCAAAAACTTGTAGTAAATGTGTATGCCGATTGGGAGAGAGTTATGTACTTGAGTAGAATAGGAGTGACAATTTGGGCCTTGCCCATGGGGAGAAGGTAGTTCCGGTAGAACCCAGCCTTGACGTCAAGCAGCTGCCCTTTCTTTCCAAGCTCTGAAACATCCTCCTTCAAAATAATCTAGAAATGGAAACCCACAAACATAAAATATTAAAAGATCAGAAAGAAATGGTTTGAGAACCCTTGAACCAACATCAAAATAAAAGAAAACAGGAAGGGAGAAAAGATATCGGTCTGCAACAACAGACGGGAGAAAATGGAGTCCATGGGACATCTACTCTAAATGAGGTTCATCCTGCCTAATCTCAACTGTTCATCTGTTGGCCCATACATGATGCCAACAAGGCAAACATCCCACAAATTGGTGAATGGTGGGAGCTGTTGTGGCTTGCAAATGGATGTTGAGGCAAAAAAGCCAACGGTTGAAGAAAAAGTCCATTAATTGAACAATTATCATTGTCCAATCACTATGACTTCTCACCATGTACCATCTATTGCAAAGCCACCAGACGAATGGTTCTGATCACCAAGTGTGGGCCCTGCCCCTGTGGACAGTGAACTCCAAAGGACGACAATTTCACATAGTTTAATAAACTACTAATTATTAGAAAGGAATAAAAAAAAAAAAGAAAAAAAAAAAGGTAAATAGATGTAGCATTTTATGCAGCCTTTTATGCTAGCACCTCTATTGCGTTTGTAATTTTCTATCCACAATGCTCCATTTTTAGCTTATTTTGGAACTTTAGCATTTTTATAGGATTTATTTAGTAGGGAGAAAAAAGACATGGGATATGACATTCGTCAGGAAGGTTATAACTCTAATAAGCTTTATTTAGCTTATTTTTAAATTTAGTATTTTTTTACAGGATTTTTTTGGCTAGGGGATAAGACATTGGATATCAAGTTGGGAAGTATCTTGGAATATCAAGTTGGTTAGGAAGGGGATAAACAATTAGGTTCGCACCAAGATCAGCAGATTTGATTAGGTTAGGCATCATTAGTTTCGTATTAAAAATAAGAGAGAAAGGATTCAAGCAAGAAAAGAAGAAATCATTTTGTTTTACTGCTAGAGATTTTCTCGACATCAAACAAAAATCTGTTTTTATTATTTTCTTTTACAGAAGATTGAATAGACAAGTGAAAGGGGGCCAAAACTAGAGAACAAGTGGAAAGGGGCCAAATTGGAGAAATTGATGGCTATAAGCACGGGAATATGGTAAAGGACAATAATAGAAATGGGGTCAGGATAGTTGTTAGATAAAGATTTAAAGAATAGAATTGTAGATGTTAAGAGAGAAAGTGATAGGATTTTATTAATAAAACTTGAGTTAGGAGAGGAGATAATCAATGTTAGTAGTGCATATGCACAGCAGGTAGGGTCAAAGGATAGACTCAAGAGACAATTCTAGGAGCCAGCAGACTAATGTAAGAAATTTTGAATACAGAGAGGATATTTGTAAGGGGAGATGTAAATGGTCATGTCGGTAAGAAAATAGAGGATATGTGAAGGTACGTGGAGGATATGGTTTTGAGAGAAGAAATGAGACGGGGGAACCTATCCATGTTATGGCATACAATCTAGCGCAAGCAAACACATACTTTAAAAGGAGAGATGAACATTTAATAACTTCTACATGTGATACCTGAAAAGAGTTTGACCACATAACATAAGTTAATGGTTGTGAAGGTGTACATTAAGAAATGGAAAAAAAGGAATGAAATTAATGTGTCCAAGAACTAAGTGGTGGAATTTAAAAGGAGAAAAAACAATGTTTTTCAGAAATAATTGATGGAATAAGGAAAGTGGAATGTTGAGGAAGAAGTAAATGTTATGTGGAATAACTGGAATGAGATAGGTGAGCCACGAGTGTGCATTAGGAAAGTGGCAAAATATGTTTTAGGAGTATTTAGAGGGAAAAGCCAATTATACAAGGACTTCGTTGTGGAATGGCGATATACCTATTAACAAGAAGCGATCATGTTTCAAAGCCTGCAAGGGACTAGGAATAAAAAAATCTTGAACAATATATAAATGCCAAAAAGATTGCTAAGAAAATAGTGAGGCTAAATTGAAGGCTTATTATGATCTTTATAATAAATTGGATGAAACAGAAGGTAAGAAAGATTATTTCAAACTTGCAAAAATGAAAGGAATAGTAGGGATAGCAACCTAGATCATGTTAGATGCATTAAGAGTGATGACCAGAAGTGCTAGTCAAGGACAATGAAACCAATGAAAGGTAGAGAAGCTATTTGCAAAACTTGTTAAATAACAATCACTCTCAGAGTATATGAATAGAAGGAACCATAAACTAAAATGAAGTTCGAGTACATGGATACTTTGCTAGGAATATCTGAAGTGAAAGAAGCTATGAGAAATATAAAAATAGGAAAGGCCCTTGGACTAGATAGTATACCAATAGAGGTTTGGAAGTACATGGGAGATTCTACGTAATTTTGGTTGCTAAAGTTGTTCAACAACTTTGTAAGAGCAAAGAAAATGCTAGACGAATGGAGGAAAAGTACCGTGTTACCTATTTATAAGAATAAAGGAGATGCAAAGAGTGGCACTAGCTATCGCAGATTAAGCTTATGATTCATACTATGGATTGAGAAAGAGTGATTGAGCAAAGATTAAGGTATGAGACGAAATATCAAAAAATCAGTTTGGTTTCATGCCAGAGAGGTCTACGACTGAAGTATTTTCCTCCTTAGACAATTGATGAAGAAATATAAGGAAAGGAGGAAGGATCTTCATATGGTCTTTATTGCCCTAAAGAAAGCTTACGATGGAGTCCTTAGAAAGTTAATCTAGTGAGTGCTAGGAAATAGAGTTTCAAGAGGATATATTGACATGATTAAGGATATATATGAGGGAGCAATAACTGATGTGAGGACCACTAGTAGAGAGCCAAATGAATTTCCAGTTACTATAGGCTTGCACCAAGGGTTGACATTGAGCCCATACCTTTTCGCATTGGTTATGGACAAATTACGAGGCATTCGCAGGAAGAGATCCCATAGTGGATGTCGTTTGTAGATGACATAGTTTTGCTTCACAAGATGAGGGAGGGCATAAACACAAAGTTAGATTTATGGAAGGGTGCTTTAGAACCTAAAGGCATTTAAAATTAGTCAAACTAAAACAGGGTATATGGAGTGTAATTTTAGTAAAAATAGGAGTGCGACGAGGAATTAGTTAAGATTGCTAACCAAGAAGTTTCCCAAAATGACCACTTTCGATATCTTGGGTCGATAAATTCATGAGAGTGACGACGTTGAGGATGTTGCCCATAGAATTTAAGTAGCGTAGAAGAAACAGAGATGTGCCTCTAGAATTTTATGTGATCGTCGTGTCCCACTCAATCTAAAAGGGAAATATTATGGGAATGGCTATAAGACCATCCATGCTTTATGAGATAGAATGTTCGGCAATTAAGGAACGACATGTTCATAGGATGAGTGCAAAGGAAATGAGGATGTTGAGATGGATGAGTAGCAAGATGAGGAAGGACAGAATTAGAAACGAATGTATTCGAGGAAATTTAGGAGCAACACCAATAAGTAATAAGATGAGGAAAGAAGACTTAGATGGTTTTGGTCATATGCAACGGAGACCCAGAACTGCACTAGTTAGGAGGAGTGAGTTGGTACAAATTGAAGGCTCTAAAGGGGGCAAGGGAAGGTCCAAAAGGACATGGGTGGAGCTGTGAAGGTAGTAAGGAAAGACTTAATGACCTATTGTCTAACTAAGTTATGGCCCTTGCACCTTGATAGAGTGGATGCAAATTAGTTAGGATGAGGCTTAGATGATAATGACTGAGGATCCAACGGTGTGTAGAAAAATGGCATTCAATTATCTTGTGCTTCCCGTCAAACAAAACCCAAAAGCAGTCTCTATTGGTACCTGGCGATTGAGAGAGTGGGGAAGAAGTTACTAAACAAGAAAGGTTAGTAGTTAGTACCTATCTAGGAGGGTAGAATTAAAGTCCTAAAATCAGCATTTTTGGATGTTATGGTAATTGTCTCCATTCAAGATCCAAGAGTGGCAGTCAAGAGAATGAGAGACAGAAGTGCAGTTTCCTTTTGAATGGGAGTGGATTAGAGCCTAAATTCCACCTTATGAATTGGAAGGAGTTTCAAAAGTCAAAATGAGAAGAGGTAGTATGACTGGGAAGAACACAGAAAGGTACTCAGCCTCCCAAGTAATGGTAGTTGTGGTGTAGAGAAAAAGGGATGGCTCTTCAGAGGGAAATTTGTGTAAAATATGGCGAGTCTGATCGAGGGTAGTTTCCATTGGTTATGACAGGAAGGGTAGTTTCAAAAGTTGGAAATCAGCAACATTGGAAAACATGATAATAAATTAGGTATGAGCCTTGCATGCAGAGTGCAAAGTGGGTGGAGAACTGGAAGGTTCAAATAAGGGATTCAGTTTCTTATTGGAAAAGGTGTCAAAGTCAATTTTGGAAATACATTTGGCTGGATGAGAAGCTATTGGTGGAGTTTTTTCAGTCATGATTTCTCCTATCCCAATGACGCTAAAGTTTCTGACTGTTTATCGTGTGGAATATTAAACTTCAGAGGAACTTAACAAATAAGGAAACATGATGAGGACATCAGAGCACCATTGAGAGTTTACCAGAGGAGGAGGAAATCATCACCAGTTTCCCTTTGGATGGATGACCACTACGTGGGCCCGAGTGGGCTGAGTGGACTGTTTTGAAGACCCACATGCATTTGATGCATCTTCAAAGACCCTACACTAGGAAGATGCATGTGGGATGCATTCTTGAGGAGTTTGGACTGTTGGATCGAGTGCACGCATCGATGGGACCGTTAGATTGCTCGTATCGGGCCGTTTGACCACTTTTGATCGGGACCCGCCTCGATCATGGACACTTTAGGACTTAGATATTTTAGTATTAGGATTTAGTTTATTTACAGTTTGAACCTTTTTTATGAGTTTTATATTATGTTTTTTCTAGTTTATGGAGTTTTTCTTAAGAAATCTTTTAACAACAAATACATGTCAGTTTACCATGTTAAGAGTAGAATTTTCTAGAGCAGCCACCACCTCAAATGAGTTTTGTGAAGCTCAAATTGGGTTCTCTAGAGGCATGATTGGGCCATCAGGAACCAGGGCATTTTGAGAGATGAGAAAAGAGATGTGTTAATGGCTTTCTCTGGCCCTATGCATAGATGGATTTGAGTTTGGCTAATCTCTTGGTGCCTAGAGAGGGCTTGCTTCTGGTAGACTCATCTTCTAAAGGAAAGCTTTGTTTTCCACTAGGTTTTGGGGTGTTTTGCACCTTGGAGGTCCCTAACTAAGTATTCAGAAAATCAAAGCTCTCATGGCCCTATTGGGTGCTTCTGTTTCTTTGGTGTTGAATTGTCTAATGAGGCTAGCTGATCATGCTTATGGAGTGATGAAAGGGTCACTCGCTATCCGTCACGCCATTCCTTGCCTCTTCTGTAATTTTCATCTCTTCGAATAGAATTTTTTGCCATTTAAAAATTAAGAAGTATCATGTTTTCTATGATTCACATCAACCCCTAAGTAGACACATTGTGATGATTGAATCATTGACATGCATTTTAAAGGAAAGAAAGGGGGGTGTATCGATAAAAACATTGAGGTTGTAAGTGATAACTCCAACACGCAACCAGCCAGTTTTACAGAACCCATAATTAAACCATCATAACAAAACTAAGAAGAAAAAAAAAGGGGTGAAAATTGCTGGTTTCTGCAAAACCACAAATGAAACAGAAAAGAGAAAAAGGAAATAGGACAAAAAATAATACCAAAGTGTAATTTTGAAGAACCCAAAAACCAAGCATAAAAAGATAAGGAAAATAAGAATATAAATTGCTAGTTTTGGAGTACCCACAACCAAACATGAGTAGTGTTTTAAATGGCGAATAGCATATAGCGTAGCCGTCACCCCACAAAAGTGTGAGGCGTAACTTACATAGCGTGTTGCGAAAGCTACACATTACTTGGATTTTTAATCAAGGTTGCACTTGGTTGCACCAAATTAGATGATTAATAATAAAATTTAACAAAATTTCATGATATTTGGTGCAACTAAATGCAACCTAAAGTAATAGCAAGGGGTAATGATTAAGTATAAAAGGGAAGAAAGATCAACAAAACTGATTTAAAACTATTTCTTATATTATTTTACTAAAAGAATCGAAAAGACTAACGAATTTCCATTGAAATAGAAAAATGTAACAAATCATTAAAAACATTGTTGATTTTAATGTTATAGTGAAAAATGACTTGTAATGTGTAGCCTATCCAAATTAATCATGTAGCGTAGGCTACATGCAACTTAAGCTATTTTCATTAGCATTTAGGCTAAGCTACGCTACGTAGCGTAAGCTACAAACTACATAGTGTAGTTATTCAAAACACTGAACATGAGAATGGTGTGTGTGCGCGAGCATGTTGCACAGGTAGATTTGTGACCTTTCGAAACTTCTTTGCTTTCTTTTGAGCGAGCACCATCATGGACGATTTCCCCTTGTCTGTCATTTTGCCATTTTCATGCATGCTGTTATTGCTGTTGTTTATATTTGTGATGCTTGAGTTGTGCAACCAGGAGCAAGAACTCCATGACAATGCCGTTGTCGCCATTTTACCTTATCAACAACTTGTACCTGCAAATGAAGAGAGTGAGAGCTTGAAAAGATTAAGGTCCTGTAGCTTTCATGAAAGAAAATCACACCAACATGAAAGAACACAAAGGAAATCTGGCATACATATTACAGCCTTCCTAATTTGTAAGAAATGACAGGCCCTCACTAGAAAAATGATTTGGCTCAATGTCGTGCAGCTTAAGTCCAAATTGTATCATGTTGTAAACACCACTATACGTGTGAGTATGCATGAGGTGGGCCTCAGCATGGATCAATCACAATGTGACATTCAGAATGCATGATTGAACATTCCCAAGTATAGATCTGTATTATGCTTTATCATAAATATCTATTTGCAGGACATTGATGGAAGGGTCCATCCAATTGTTTTAATTTTTGTGCCATGAACAGAGGCAATGTTTTCAATATCAATAGCAATGAATGTATCACACCCTTGGGATACGGAAACATATTGGTATTGCATGGGAAATGACGCATGTATCGGCGAATATATCACTGTTTGAGGGAAACATCGGGAAAATTATGGAATTTTTCAATGGAACTTCAGCAGAGGTTAAAAGAGGCACGATTATACTACTAAACTAAAAACATAAAAAAAAAAAAAAGAATGCATAATAAGCTTCCTTTATATAGGGTCTTAGACCATGAGATGTTTGACAGGAGTGATGCAACTATATCCAAAAAGAGTTGATATAATTCAGAAATCATAAATACAAGTACTGAAATGCAAACAATGCATCCAAGCATCAAAAGAAGAAGAAGAAGCAAAAATACATCTGAACCCACTACGTCCCACCAAGATTCCTCAAGAAAATAAAAAAATAAAAATAATCCCCAGAAAAAAGAGTTCTTTTTCGGTTTTTTCGGTTTTTCACCTCCCACATGTTGCCTTGATATCATTGAAACGTATCACATGTATCGACAATATCAGGGAGCTTTATGAAGGAATCATAACGATCATCATCATCATCATCTAAGCCTCAACCCAACTAGTTGGGGTCGGCTACATAAATCCTTTTCCGACATTCCACCTTATGAACGGCCATAACTTCAATTAGGCCACAAGTCATGAAGTCTTTTCTTAACACCTCCACCCACATCCTTTTCGGCCTTCCCCTTGCCCTTTTAGAGCCTTCAAATATTACCAACTCGCTCCTAACCGGCGCAATTCTAGGTCTCCATTGCACATGACCAAATCATCTAAGTCTACTTTCTCTCATCTTATCATCTATTGGTGCACTCCTAAGTTCCCTCAAATGCATTCATTTCTAATTCTATCAGTCATGTCACTCACCCATCTAAACATTCTCATTTCAGCTACATTATTCCTATTGATATGGTATTCCTTAACAACCTAACATTTTGTCCCATAAAGCATGTCTTGTCTTATAGCTATCCTAAAAAAATTCTCTTTCAATTTAAGTGGTAGATGATGATCACAGAAAACTCCAGATGCACATCTCTACTTCTTCCTCCCTGCTTGAAGTCTGTGGGCAACATCCTTCTCAATCTCTCCACTCTCATGAATTGCCAACCGGAGATATTGAAAGTGGTCATTCAGGGAAATTTCTTGGTCATCAATCTTAACAAATTCCCCATTCCCACTCCTATTGTTACTAAAATTGCACTCCAAATACTTTGTTTTAGTCCTAATTTTAAATCTTGTATATTCTAAAGGAATCTTAACAATAGCTCATGATAATGATATTTTGAAATATCACATGATATCCCCAATAAAATGCAATATTATCAGCAACAGTAGAGAATTTTATAATTCCATGTTTGTATCAAGCACCCCTGATAATATCAGCCAATACTATCAATACTGAAAACACTAATCAAAAGTAGGAACACTTGTTAATATTCTCCAATCACCTACCTCCTATGTGCAACACTCTCCATGACAAATGGCTCCCACATCCCAATTTTATGAAAACCACATAAAAGTGAGAACAAAAATGTAATACTCATTCTAATTCTAAGATTGCGAACATAATTGTACACTTCAAAAGATCAAATGAAACTGTCCAAGTTATGGGTCCCAAGTTTAGATGCACCAAGCACCATGAACCAAAAATTACACTTGATTATCTGACTATCGGATTGGCGGATATTTATTGGACTGTTAAAAATGAAAAATATGCAATGGTCCTTTTCCAACAAGTAAGTGCCTTAGCGACAGTGGCTTCCACAATTTAGTCAGTTTAATTTGAGTTAATATATGCCATGTATAAAGTTTATGAGGGCTTGTGTATCAGGTGCCATACTCTGGAAATAGTTAGGGTTTTATTAACCTTCACCATGTTGATGAAGTGTGCTCAAGTTCAATGATCTATGCCATCCATTAGAATGGCAACCTCTTGGATAGGCCTTTCACCAAAACCCAGAATGGTTGGATGGTCCATACCATTCGAAAATGTAGCCTATGATAACCATCAATCAGCCTTTCATATTGACCATCCAATGGTTGGGGCATAGTAAGTAACCAAGAACTGGTCATCCAAATCTGGAATTTGACAAATGGCCTATCCGAGAATTGATTGTTCTAACCACCAGCTCAGATCAACAAGCGCATCTACTGATGGCTGGCGGAAGCTGGTGAAGGTTGGCAAAACACTATCATAATATCACATAAAAATAAATAAATAAATAAAATCTCTACGTTGATCATGGCTAAAGACTACTTAGAACTCGTTTGGTCCTGAGTCAAGTCAGGAATCGCTTGAGTGGGGGCTGAAACGGCCCGACTCATCCGAGTCGAGGGTGACTCGTGGTATCGAACCGGATCAGACTTTACCGAGTCGACTTGGACGAGTCGACTCAGACTCATCCGAGCCATAAAACCATGAATTTTCGATGGAAGGGAGAAAGAAAACAGAATTTCCTCAAAAATGTCAATCAACCAAACCAATTATCAATCTTAAGGGTTTTGATATACCGCGGTCGACCGTTCAGCAATACACATGGCAGGTACCTCAAATCCGAACCGCCCAAACAGTGAGGTCCACTGTAGATGGATCCCGTCTCACAATTGAAGGCGGAAGAGTGATCTTAACCGGTCGATTGGTGGACATATCATTGACTCTAGAAATCAAAAGTAGTAAACGGTCTAAATTCAACGGCCAAATGCCCGATTATCAGTGGCCAAGATTGTCTATTTTGAGTACGTATAACCACTACTTGGACGGCTCCGATTTGAGCTACGTGCCACGTGTAAGTACAGCATTCGACTACGCTTTATCAAAACCCTAAATCAGAGAGAGAGAGAGGGAGGGAGGGAGGGAGGGAGGCACCTTTGCTGGAGGAGACGAAATTCGGCGAGAGCAGAGAAGCCGAGAGGTCGATTTTCAGAGATAGGGGGAGCTATTTCATACTCGGCAGAGTATGACGCTTGATACGCAGGCACTCATAAATCTTATTCTTGAATATATAATTTAAATTAAACCGACTAAGTTGTGGAACTTAATTTATTTAACTTACATACACGAAATCAGATTTTTTGAACTATGCTAACCTCTGATTTTTGAATTCTTGTTCAGTTGAAATAGGACCATTGGATATTTTTCAATCTAGCCGTCTAATAAATGTCTATCCATCCGATAGTCAAATAATAAGATAAGCTTAATTTTTTGTTCTTGATATGTATGAATTTTGATACATAATTTGGCCCGCTTTAATAAAGTAATTTCTAAGTGCATGTGTATCATCATCTACTCTGCCAGAGTATCAAAGCTTTTTCCCTTTAAGATAAGGTGGAAATGTAATGACGCGTGGCTCGCGTACATGCACGAGCTTCTTATTCTGAGAAGTGGGGCTCACTTTTCAGTAATCCAGACCAGTGGCCTGTGTTCTTCCACTGTTGATGGTCTATGGTAAAAAAATGTGCTTGATTGGACAATTTTGACCTTTTGATATCTGGCCCACAGATAGACGATCAGGAAGAGAATCATGACAACGTTCAATATTTAACTGAAATGGGTCCTGATATTCATCGCTGGGATTACATATCAATGGTCGATGTAATAAGGCGCCCACCACCCTTCTATGGCGCCCACAACAATGTATATGTTTTATCCAATCCGTCCATATGTTTTTTTAGCTCATTTTAGGGCATCAGCCCATAGTAGAATCATATCTGCAGCTCAACTGACCACACTACAGGAAACAGTGGGAATAATCACATCCACCGTTGAAACCTTCTTGGGGAGCGGATTGCCTATGACCCCGGGCACTATATAGCTGTGCGGGGTCTACAGAGAGTCGGTAACAAATTCGCTATGTCCGATCTGTTTTTAAAGACAAAAATAAAACAGAATTCTAAAAATAAGGAAGATTGAAAACTCAGGTGAGTCACGATAACAAAACAGTGCATGGTCCGAAAAACTGAAGCAGATACAAATCTCAAGTGGACCACATAGTAGAGATTGAACAAGCCACCATTAAAAACTTTTTAGGGGCTACGAAAAGTTTTGGATCAAGCTGATATTTGTGTTTTCCCTTCAGGTCTGTGCGACCTTATCATCAGGTTGGATGGCTAAGGTGGGCCCAGGAACTTTTTAATGATAGGCATTCAATGATCACTGTTTCCTACTGTGTGGTCCACTTGAGATTTGGATCTGCTTCATTTGTGGTAGCAGTGAGCTAAAATGATCTGGAAAAACTAATGTACAGTATGACTATACAATACATACATCAAGGTGGGCCCTGCGGTCAGGGCCTCACTCCCTAAGCTGTTTACCTGAGCCTCACCTTCTCCGCTCCGAGCCACATTTGCCCAAACCTGTCCGAATTAAGAACCCATGTACACTACAAACATGAGGCTAGCGTGTCCCTGGGCATGACCTATCTAATTGGGGCCCACCATTCTAACGGTTTGGATTGGAACCGTTGGTTGCACGTCTCATGTGCACGCAGGTGCTTACACGTGGCAGCCAAATAACGAGAGAAAAACCGTCCAAATAGTGAGCCCTACTCGAGATGGATCATATGCAAAAAATTTGTTCTAGTTCTCGATTATCTAATTATCCTGTTTGTGGACAACCACCATATGGTTGAAATGAAAAGTATCCAGCCACTATTCAGAAAACCAGTGTCCAAGATCCAGAATCAACGGCTAGGAGTGTTCAACAAATATAATTCTGAGTTTCATAAAATTTGTGAGTGCATCCGTATCAACTCCTTTGCCAGAGTATCAAATAAGAGAAATTCTTTGATGCAATGGCAGAGTGTGATGGATGATACGAACGTAGTTAGAAATTATTGAGAAAATTGCATGCGACCGGATACAAGTACATAAACAGATACTATGGCACGTGCCACATACGTGCAGAGAAAGAAGACTGGCTGGGTAGCCCACCAGAGGAACCCAACCGGGTTTAGGCTGGGCTTAGACCTATTACCTTGGCTCATGGCCTGGCCTCGAGCCTCATGCATTGTGGATCAATTTGCTGGTGGGGTTGGGTCTCAAGTCATTTTAGCTTAACCCAACCAGGCATGATTAGACTTTATATATATATATATATATATATATATATATATATATATATATGGACGTTTTATATCATATAAATACGTCATTTTTAATCCTAGGCAATTATTCCATTAATCCTCCAAAATGTTTATTTTCTTGTGCACACAAGGCTCACTTTGTAAATGGATAGATTAGGGAAATTTCAAAGGAAAATAGAGATTTTATTAATTTATGAGTCTGACTCAGTTGGATCAGGTGCTGACCGGGCCCAACCAATTTTTTTGAGTGGTCAGGGTTGGGCCTATTATTCTAGGTCCATGCTAAGCTTGGTTCTTGGGTCTTAAGTGTTGGATTGTGCCTTGGCCTAAGTTGGCCCATTGGCACCCATAGGGGAGGGATGCGGATTGGCTACTGACTCACTAGTTTGGCCGTATCATGATGTATATGTTTGATCCATGCTGTCTGTTCATTTTTCGCGATTATTTTAGGGCTTGATCCCAAAAAAGTGAGGCAGATCTAAATCCCAAATGATGTATATGTTTATTTGATGTCTAATTTGTTGAGTAGTCATACAGACCTAGATGAAAGGAGAAAAAAATTATCAGCTTGATCTAAAACTTTTGTGGAACCCAAGAAGTTTTTAATGGTGGGCATTCAATCAACACTTCCTGTGATGTGATCCACTTGAGATTTGGATCTACCTCAATTTTGGCTCATCCCATAAGATAATATGGAAAATGGATGAACCGCGTGGATGAAACACATATATAACAGTGGACACCTACTAGTAGCCGTTGCTAGCAAAGTCAGCAGTGAATCCTTGTTCATAAGGAGTGATAGGTTACCTTAGAATGCATCTCGATGGATTGCGAGCATATTCATTGCTAATTCTTCTTTGGATTTGGATTCATGGAAAATAAGGGTTCATGATTAGAATGTCCATGCTAAGGACGGTTCTATAGTGACCTAGAGCCACATACTAAGTGGTCCAATGTCTTTTTAATAGTCTCTCTAAATATTAGTGAGTTTTTTGTTATCTATTTTATAATTTTATTTATTTATGAGCGGCAATTGTCGCTTTATTTTGCTAAGGATGTTTTAGTACTTAAAAAGATTACGTTAATGATCTTATTTAATGGTTAGATATCTGATTTTGTGTTAGTTTACTAGGTGCAACCTGACCTAGTCTGATTAATTTGTGTTAGGGTTGAGTATTCCGTACTTTGGGTTAGGTTGAGTTGGGCCTTAGGCTAACTCCTCGTGAGGTTTAGTTGGGCTTGGGCTGACCCTCAACTCAGCTCAACCCACCAAAATTGCATCCCCACCTAATGCTAAAGGGAGTTAGTCGGCTACATTTGACACTTGCGATGCATACAGACAGAATCCATATGCTAGAACACATCAACTCATAGTTACAAAATCATATTGGTTGAAAATAACTAACCTTTTTAGATTGGGTCTCCATTCATGACTCAGTAGTAGACTCACAAGAGTTTCAACATAGAGGTCAGGGATCGAGTGCCCATTTGGTGTGAGTCGGTGTGTGGGGTATGGGCGGGTGCATAAAATAAAAAAAAAAACTTTTGATTCGTGGATACTTAGTTTGTTGAAATAGGTACTGTTGGACATTTTTTTATTCATAGTTGTCCAAAAAAATATCCACCAATGTAAGAGTAACATGATCAAATATGCTTACTTTTTTGTCGGTGGTGCATCTAAATGTGGAGCATTTAATTTAAAATAGTTGTATTCCAAGTATGCAAATTCAAAGTAATTTGCAAATTCCTGCATATCATCCACCACGCTCTATCATATCATAGTTTTTCTCCATGAGTACTAGAACGGTTGTTTGTTGCAAGTCATCTTCACCTTTCAGATATCTCATTCGTACCCTTGATAGATTTAAACATGTGATACTTGTACCAGTTGAGATGCTGAGTGTGGATAGCAGATCTCCTAGAGAAGCATGTGATGGTACGTGCACATGCGTTATGTGCAACTATGGGGGAAAAGGAGCTAGGTCCAAGTAGAGGTGGGCAGCGGACACGGTACCGATTCTATTAGTCAAAGGGAAAGGCCTATGCCAAGTCATGTCAAACACGGTACCGAGTCATTAGGATTGAATCGATCTGAACCATTCATGGCCTGGTCTATTTTGATCTGTATCTGGCCCGATCACAGTGATCGAGTTGGATATAGTAAGATTCGAGTTGGGTTGGGTCCTTCTACAAATTCAAAAAATGTAAAAAAAAAAAAGAAATTAAAAAAATGTAAAAAAAGAAAAAAATTGCATCAATTAATTTATTCAATAAAATTACTAAATGAGTAATATCCATTCATTCACCTAGTCTGGTCGAGTCGAGTTCATATATTCATTCACCACATCAAGCATATATTCATCCAAATACATAAATCATCGAATCTGTTCGAAAGTCAAAGACTCAACCTGAGTTGCTAATATAATTTATACAAATTACTAAGCATATTCTATTATGCATTTATTCATTCAATAATATCTTTTGTATGATGAATACCTTTGTAGAGTGTAACCTGGGTATCCATGTCCATAATAGTAATCCCCAGCCTCCACTTTCGTCGCCCGAATCATTTTTCGGTTCTCTTTTTACCTCTTGGACTATAGAAGAGCTATAAGCTGAGTCTGAACTGGAGGTATCTAAAAGATGGTCATTTACTTCTTCTGATTTGGATGATGGAGAGATATTTTCAATTTCTTCATTTGCAGATTGAATGAGTTTTTTCAATTTCTTCTTATGACCCAATTTATATGAAATTCCCAACCCTCTATAAAATGTAACCAAACTTTTAATAAACTTTGATGATTTAGGGTATGGGTTACTCGTGCCAGCTTCGGGATCATGTTGCCTTATAGTTGTAGGAGGTTGATGTTGTCTAGTCCTATAACTAAAAGTCAATTCCAAGTCTTATCTTATGACTTTTTGATAATATCTTTCTTCTTGTTCCATTATTTCTTTCTCTTCTTCTTCTCTATTAAGTACGGAAGGTCTTCCTCTACTTGACCCAACTTCATTAATAATAGGCCTATTACTATATCGTCGATGACTTGTTGTTGTATTGCTTGCAGTTGTTGGGGAAAAAGATGGAAGGCTTTCTATTTGAGTTGAGGATGACTCGAAATAAATCCCAAACTTGATAAGGGGCTTTAGTACATGGGGCTGTGTCTCCTCCCCGACAAGCCAAATGCAATTTTAAGCGATTTATTTAGTTCACAAACCGTTTTTCACCCAATTCACATTGTAATTTGAGTTTTTCGTCATTGGAGTAGACTTGGACTCCAAATCTTTGCTGATGGATCATCTTTCGACGACATTATCTATAAACTATAAGTAATTAAGGAATTAATAAATGATGATATAAGGATAAACAACATAACTAAAAAATCAAGATGAACAACTACAAGTAGACAACGAAATGAGATTTAATGAACACATAAAAACATGATTGCATAAATGAAAATTTGAGAAATATAAAATAATGATAATAAAATGCTTGTAAACTGTAAAATTTAAGATCTAACCATAAAATATTACAATTTAAAATTACATTACATGTCCACAAATAATAACTGTAAAATCATGATAATAGAAAAACGACTTTCAGCTTCATTCAATTGTGGTCGCTGGTACTGTCTCTTTTATCTTCTCACTCTCCTCTTCCTCGAACTCCTCCTCAATAGAGTTTCCTTTTCTGACGTTCGGACGCAACCAGTCCTGTGTACAAATGAGTGCATCAACTGAATCTGGTACAAGTGAGCTTTGATACTTGCTCACGATCCTACTCCCCATGTTGAAAGTTGAATCGGACGCTACAATTAAAATTGAAATTGACAATGTCTTGTGCCATCAATGAGAGCACAAAGAACTATGATTCTTGAGCTCCCAACTTCCATCAGTCCAAAATATTAAATTCTTCACCCTTGCACTTCATAATTAGTTCTTTGAGATATAGGTCAAGTTTTGATTCGATCGTCTGCGATTGAGACTCTTCTTATGCCATGAAAGACATGAAATCGTCGATCATGGCTCGTGATGCAAAACACTAGAACTAAACCCATTTCAATCTGACTTACGGTTGCAGAACTATCTTTCGCCATGCCCATAGCTTTTACATGGAGACTATACAGATCTCTTACGATATGATCAATCTTTTCTATCTCAATGCCACTCTGCACACCATACAGCTTTGAAAAAATGAATTTAACCATTAATATCTTACATTGAGGATCAAGAACAACTGCAACGGCCATTACTAAACTGCACTCAAACCAATACTTATCGAACTTTGACTACATGCCCACCGTCATTCTTTGTAGAAAGTCTGGTCCAGTAAAGTTTCTTTGCAAAACACCATTTATCCTCCAAAGTTCTGGCAAAAATATATTTGCAGTTGGATACTTGGTACCTGAAAATATATTTATTGTATCGTAAAAAACTTTCATCAACTTGTGATCTGCTTCTTTTCTTGTCTAACCATTGGTAGAAGCCAACCATTGATATGCCCTGTCACGATTAGCATAATGATGAAATGCGACTCTATAAGCTATCATTGAATCCAACATTTCATATGTTGAATTCCAACATGTTGTGACATTTAATTTCATTGTCTTTTAAGATGTCAAATTCAACCTTTGTACGATCTTATTCTATGTATATAATCGCGAAGGTGTCCTCCTTATAAACTTGACACTCTCCTTAATGTTATCGATCGCTGACTTAATTGCTTTAAGCCCTTCTTGTAAAATTAAGTTTAAGATGTGGGCATAACACCTAATATGAAATATACTACCACTGAAATATAAGTCACCGATGATACTAAATTGGGTCCGCAAGTTCGATATCGCACTATCGTTTGCAGATGCATTATCTAAAGTTATCGTAGAGATTTTCTTTTCAATGCCCCACTCTACAAGGCAATTGTATGTACAGTTTGAAATCATCACACCAATGTGAGGAGGTGTAAGATAGTGAAAGTTTATAGTTCTTTTACAAAGCCTCCATTTAACATTGACGTAATGTGTAGTTAGTGACATACCTTTTTCGTTGATTGGATGCCGTCCACAAATCTGATGTGAGGCTGACGTGAGAAACCTATGCCAACTCTTATCTGATGTTAGTTTTTAATGGCTTGGGTGATGTAGACACTTCACACATTGGCACGTGTGATGGGTTATATGTTAAAGCCAAGCTACAATTCGTACATCTTATGAATAATTGACATGGGACCCACAAAAACAGGGTAGCACAACAAGAAGAACGGTACATAGCACCTCTTTATTTTTCAAAGCAATATAAATAACCCTTTTGGCACCAAAAATCATCAAACAAAGCCAAAGGCATCTACAATGGAAGGAGCAAACATCTTCAATCCAACAGAAAAGAGGTATGTGCTTCTGAGTTCTAATACATGCTCCCACACGTGTAGATCCCTGCCGATCCACACGTGTGCACATGTGCCAATATGGCATGCATGTGTGAAATCCCTGCTTTCTGTATTCTTGCCTAAAATTAGGCCGTTTCATCAAGTGGGCCATTGTGTACAAAATAAATGGATGGTTAGAGAAATAAAAAGAAAATAAAATTAACTGTCAATCGATTTTTTACACTGGCCGAATCCTGACCGAAGAGTCGAATCGAGTTAGGACTCGGGCCGAGTCATGGAGTGACTCGTTCGAGTCAAGCATATTTTCAGTGCTGATGAATTGTGGACCAGATCGCACTCGATCCTGTCCGAGTTGACTCAAACGAGTTGGTAGTCGATGGTCCAAGTTGAGGCGGCTCAGTCGCATTCACTTTTCAAGTGGACTACATTTGTAATTTGAATGGGCTAACCTGATCGAGGGGTTGGATGTCACATGTTTTTAATTGATTGGAGGTGGACTATAACTTGGGGTCCAACTGGTTGGCCTGTTTGCATGTGTCTAGGGCACAGATTTTAGATTCGGCAACTCCAACTGGCTTGTCCAGTCCTAAGCTCAGGACAGGCTAGTACATGGCGTGTGGGCATTGGGGGAGAGGAGGCGTGACATGATTGTGTCAGGCTTGCTGATGTGACAGGTCTCCTCTGACAACGTGCCCTTCACTAATACAAATGTGACAAGTACGTGCCATGTTGGGCCTGTCCTGAGCTCGGGACTGGCTCGGGTAGTACCTAATCCAAGCTCGTACCCGTTGAAACACGTAGATCTCCTAGAGAAGCAAGTGATGGCTCATCCACATGATTGCGTGCAACTAGACAAATTTAAGAATCAGGGCAGAAGGACCTAAACCCAACCCATTAAAATGGGAGCTGGATTATGGATTGGGTTTGGGTGGCTCAAAGTAGAAGTAAAAATTTATTTGGTCGGGTCTAGGTCTTCTTAGATGCAAATTAACTTGAGGTTGGGTCTGGATCAAGTTAGGGTTAGGTAGAGAAATTTTAAATGAATTTTCAAACCAACATCGAATTACTGGCAACAATAAATTAATTTGATAAGAAAAGTAAAATTATCTGGCTTTCCAAATTCGTTTCCATCATCATCATCTCAGCCTTATCCCAGTTAATTGGGGTTTGCCTACATGAATTCTGTCATGCCATTCCACTCTATGAAAGGCCATAACTTTAATTAAACCATAGGGTTTTTAAAATTAAACTATAGGTTTTTAAGTTGTCATTTTGTGCCTTCTCCTTCTTTTTTAGAGCAAATTCGGGTTGTCAAGGTCCTCGGCTCAAGCTCAGGTTGGAAAACACCAACCCCCAATTTGAAAGCAGGTTGGGTTCTAGTAGAGCAAATTCGGTCTAGGTTAGGTATAATTGGGAAGTAATGAGTCTAGCAAAGAGGCATTTGTAATTGGCACGAGTTGGGCACCTAACATCAGGTGGATTTCAGTTTTCAGATTTTTTATTTTTATTTTTTTTTCAGTTACAAGGGCCTTATATCACCAGTTTACAAAAGTTGCCAGGGACATCCACACCGTTCATCAAATGGCCATATTCGCAATTGGCCAAAGTTAAGTAAGAGTGTGAAATTGAGATGTATGCTTAAAACAATGACCAAAGCGCAACGAAAATAAGATGTACAAATCCAATAATAAATAATGACTAAAGCATATTGAAGTCGATTATCATGCCACTAAGAAAGCTAAGTTTATATACATGCACAAGTCCACCGTAGGAATGAAATCTTAAATACAATACAACCACACCAGCTATGTTTGGACCCTATTGGTTTTTAGTAGTGATCAAGTGGGCTAAGAGCATGGGATGGTTGCATTTGGAATCCTTAGTGTCCAAGTTACCTATCTGGACCGTTCATTAACTCCAAGAAATCATACTAATTGGATGATCAAAACCATCCAACCATCTGCATGTAGAAATGAAGGTACAAGTGACTTTTGGCCGGGAGTGGAAGAAGGCCACGCTGGACTGAATGGACGGTTCAGATATGTAATGGAAATGCCCAAAAAACCAAATGAAACTGTGCATGGTAAGGTTTCAATGCAGTTGGCCCACCGGATCATTACTCATTATTTTTTAACTTAATTCTATTTTTGCTTATGCTAAATACTTACGGCGGAAACCTTACCATTCTCAATTTACTACTCTCACGATTTCCGTCTTGTCAAGATCCGGCGACGGTGGCCGGCGGCCTCCTTCCTCCAGGTTCCCTTGAGCTTGATCCTTGGCCCGCCTCTCCGCAGACTCCTTCGCCGTATCGTAGGATGCATGGAGCCCCAGGAAGAGGTAGTACAACAACAACAGTGCGGACCACCCACCGAACCTGGCGAACGACATCCCATCGATTGATCCAAGCAGAAATATGTTGATCGCAATCGATGCAGATGGCAGCCATGGCACAAGTGGCACACCCCACAGCTTCGGGTCCCGAGCGTGAGGCACGAACAGCTTGATGGACAATGTTGCACCGAACCAAATCAGAACGGTGATCACATATGCGATCCAACCCCCGCTGCTTGTGGCCCAGAATGCAGCGGTGGCGATAGATGAGCCCAGTATCAGAATGATGCACGTGATCAGCTTGTTACGGTCCTGATCGGATGTGAACCCGCTCACGTAGTATCGACGGACGAGGAGCGCGACCGCAACAAGCATGAAGATGAAGAGTGTGGATATGGAGAGGAGATCGGACAGGATGTCAAGCTTGGTGAAGAAGGCGATTGTGCCGGTGGCTACGAGCATGACGATCGTTGCGTTTACCGGCGTTCCGGTCTTCTCATTCACGTGTGCCAGGCATGGTGGGACCATGTGAGCCCGGGCAATGTGGGTCAGATAGCGAGCCTGGCCCACTGCACTAACTAGCAGAACCGTGGTCATGCCCTTCAACGCTCCGATTGCGACAATGTACTTGGCCCAGTTCATCCCAATTGCTTGAAATGCCACAGAGAATGGGGCATCAATGTCGATCGTGTTGTATGGCTGCATGAGGCAGAGGGTTACCGCCAGCAGGCAGTAGACCAGAGTCGTGATCGACATGGCCCCCACTAGCCCGATCGGTATGTCCCGGGCCGGGTTCTTCGTCTCCTCCGCCATCGTGGACACAGCGTCAAAACCGACGTAGGCAAAGAACAGGACCGCCGAGGCCTTGAAGATGCCGCGGGCTCCGTAGGGGGCAAAGTTGGAGTAGTTCTTGGGGTTGGCCTTGGCTAGGCCCACCACGATGATGAAGATGATGATGATGATATGGAAGATCGATGCAATGTAGTTGAAGCGGGACGTGCCCTTGGTGCTGATGGATGCGACGACGCAGATGATGGCGACGACCACGACGGCTAGGGGGTCGAGGAGGTTGTAGCCGTCGGCGAGGCCATGGGCGATGATCCGGAAGTCGTCGGGCTTGTGGTTGAGAAGGGTGGCGAAGTAGGACGTCCAAGAGCGGGCCACAGCGGCCCCACCGATCACATACTCGAGGAGGATGTTACCGGCGGCAATGAACGCCATGAAATCGCCGAGCTCCACCCGCAGGTACGCGAATGACCCACCTGTGGAACAGATCATCTGAGAATTAGTTGCAGATAGGAGGAAATATGCGATCATCATCGATCCAACAATGTGGTGGGCCGTCCCAACAAACTGTACTTGTGGCCTGGATCAGCCCTTTTATACATATGGCCTGAAATTCAAGCCCAAGACAAGCTTTCGGTCTGTACGAATGGGGTCCATGGTTCTCTTCAAACCTTTATTATGATGGGCCTCATGAAGCATGGCCCATTGATCACCATTGGATAATCCAAAACCCTCATCAGATGGTGAAGAAATGGACGCTGAGAGAGAAACGACAGATTCTGGACCGCTAGAGATTATTCGGTCTGAATGGCCAGCCTTAAAAGATTTTCGACCGTTGGATTAATGTTTCTAGAGGAAACTGGGCCCCATCTGATCCAATAACTTCAATAAGTAAAAGAATTTGGGCCCACCTCACATAATTGCTGTGGTTCAATTTTACAAACTTTCATTGTTGGCATTTTAAGGGTGCAGAATATTAATGGCGCGTTTGGTTGCACCAAATGTCATGATATTTTTTTTATCAATCAGTCTCGTTGGGTGCAAAAATCCATGTTTCATGAAATATGGTGCAACCAAACACACCCTAAGAAAAAAAAAAAATTATCTGAATTCTCACCTGCAACGGGAATTTCAACGGCGAACTCAGTGTAGCAGAAGACAGACAACATGGCGGAGATGCCGGAGACGACATAGGAAAGCACGACGGCAGGACCTGCCTCCTGGTTAGCCTCAAGACCTGTCAAGACGAAGATCCCAGCACCAATGACTGCACCAATGCCGAACCAGATGAGGTCCCACCACGAGAGGTTCCGCTTCATCTCATGATTGCTCCTGGCTCGCACCTCGTTGAGCTCTGTATCATCGAGGGAACGTGTGAGAACGCGGTCCTTGAGCCGCATTCCGGTTTCGGACAAGGCCTTAGTGTAGTTTCCCCAGCTCTTGAATGACTCCTCCGGGAGAAAATCTTCTTTGCTGCACATGCACGACCGCCTCTTAACGGCGCCGCCACCGCCATCAGCTCCCATGGCCTTTCCTTTCTTGATGGGATTACACTCTTCAATGCTGCAAGAAAATTTTCATGCAATAAGAACCATAGAACCATAGTTCCAGTAGCGGCCAGGTCGGGTCCAAGTATATATATATATATTTTTTTTATAGTTAGTTTCCTGTGTTTTCAAACCCTAGTTTGTATTGTGTGTTTGGATATACTTGGCATTAGAAGACCGCTCGTTGAAAACTATTATAGCAGAATCCACTAACAAAGTTGTAGGAAATCATCCACTCATGGTTGATGGTACCGATCATGAGAACATGTGGGCCTCAACAGATGACGGTCATCCTGATTCATAAGTCATGGACAGCAGCTCCACTGCAAATGAGTAAATGAAATTTGTCTACAAATCATGAAGGCTTGAGATAAGCATGATATAAAACTTAAGCTAGTAATACCTATGTAGTTATCCTCACATCTATAAGACCTAAATGTCATGGGACTCTGAAGAGTCCTTTGATTTACAAGCCTACAATAAGGGCCCATTTGGATACCACTAAATAAGTTATACTTTTTTTTTCTAGTTACAGCAGATTAAGTAACTTTTTCATTTAAAGTTACTTAATCATTACGGTCTAATAAGTAGAAATCAAGATAAGTTACATGAGGCATAAATATATAACTTATCTTAAGTAATTAACTTAATATCCAAATGCCCTCTAAATGTCCAACTAACTAATAGTCAGATGATTAAATGAGCTTTTTTGTCATGATAATTTGGACAGTTTTTTTAATGTACCATCAAAATGAGCGTTTTAAGGCCTTATCATTTTTATGCAAACTCCAGTTTGTATTGTGTGTTTGGATGTAATTAGCACTGGAAGACTAGTTACTAAAAACCTTTCTGGCAAAATCCCTCGGCATAGTTGCAGGAAATCATCCACTCATTGTTGATGGCACCGATCATCTGAACATGTGGGCCTCAACTAGTCATCCTGAGTCATAAGCCATGGATTGCAGTTCCACTGCAAATGTGGTAATGACATTTGTCTAACATTGACAAATCACGGAGGCTTAAGATAAGCATGATATAAAGCTTATAAATACCTATGTAGTTATCTTCACATCTAAAGACCTAAATAAATGCCATACGAAACTCAGACAACCCTGTGAAAGAAAGAAATTAAAGAGGAATCACCCTCAAAATTAGTAACTTGTAGAGAAATTAAAAATTCCTTTCTTCTGAATCTTTTAAGTAATCTTTCTTTCACAGGGCTGTCTGAGTTTGTAAATCAAAGTTTATTCTACAAGGCCTTGTAGAGAAATTAAAGAGGAATCACCCTCAAAATTAGTATCTTGACCTACGTTTCAAAAACCAGCTGGTTCAAAGCCAACTTGTTTCTTTGATGTTCCCGTCCATATGGGGCCAACTAGGTCGAACCGTGATGCAAAATCACGAGAAAAAAATTAAACGTTATGTGAATTCCAGTTTTGGGTTCAACTCAGCAGGTTGGGTTGAGGATCAACTCGAGAGGACCCAGCTTGTGTTTTCATTTTTCTCATGACCAGATCTAAAGAGGACCCAACTTAATTTTTCTAGAATTTGAAATTCCTGGTATTAATTCCTCTAGAATTTGAAATTCCTGGTATTAATTCCCAACGTGGGGATGGCTAACATTGAAGTGTGATTAAAAATGTGGGTGTGTGCACTAACAGTGGGATGTGTGTATTATCCCCCCCAAAAAAAATTGAAAATATTAGGAAAAAAAATTCAACTTCCATCCTGAGGCACTCAAAACCATCTCAACCTACATTCCTCTGCCTCAGAACCAACTCAACCTACATTCCTCTAGGCTCAACCTTAAGCCTTATCAAAATAAATTAGTGTTTTCAGACTGTGACATCTTTACAACTTAACCCAATATGAATTTGCTTAACCAGAACACGGTAGGTTGGAGTTTTCCTACCCTAACCTAACCTAAGGACCCTGGTCACCTGACCCAAAACTCAAGTTAGGTCAATTGGGTTTAGGTAAACTGAACCCAAGTTGCAGCCCTAGTTCTAATCCAAAACGTGTTCAACAGTTGGGGTGGTTAAAAACTAAAATTGGGTGCCCTAATCATGACCTGTCTCTAGAAGCCTGCTGCTCTGGTCTCACCATCAGGTCTGGTTGGGGTTCTAAAATAACAATATGCATCAAATTGCCACATAACAATGCAATATGTGTGCATGAAATCTCCACCATTTATCAAGAGAGGGCCAACAAGAACACACCCTAGCCAATAAAAAAAGGGCTAAGATGGTCTACTCATCAAGTGGGCCACGCTTGAAGTTTGATTAACAGTCTATAATCAACGAACATGCGTACGTCCCACATGATGAGAGATCTAGACTGATTTTTTGAGACAGGGCATGTACATGGTGGGACCCACAGATCAATGTCCGTACAAGAATCATCCTACATAATTAAAATAAAATAAAATAAAAAAGAAACTTAGAAGGCTTACCTTAAAAGAAAAAATCCGACCTCAAATCACTATCTCTGATGAGGAAAAAGAGAGAAATATATAAGGAGAAAAGAGAGTCTCCACACATATAAATAAGAGAGGTTTGAAGTGAGAGAATTACAGCTATGACGTACGTAAGTATAACTCTACCAGGCATTGAACGGTCGAGATTCTGGGTCGTGAATCTCTCACCTAATAAAGACATCTGACCAAAATACCCTTTCTAATTTATTTAATGTCCAAATGTCCATAACCGTAAGGTTTACTATTCGGTAGTGTATTGCGTCCAGCCCCGCCTCGATGGAATTGGTCCAGGCAAAGGCTCTGTGGGGCTTATCTTGATGTATATATTTTATCCACGCCGTCCATCCATTTTGAAATATCATTATATAGTGTGATAAAAAAAATGAGACAAATTGAAGTTTCAAGTGGACCACAGAATAAGAAGTAGTGGGGATTGAAATCTTACCATTAAAAACTTCTTGGGTGGCCAAAGATGTTTTGAATCAAGATTATATTTATGTTTCCCCTTCATACAGGTCTATGTGACCTTATGAACAGGTTGGATGGAAAATAAACATCAAGGTGGACCCTAGAAAAGTTTCAACGGTAGGCGTCACTACCATGTAGTGTGGTCCATTTAAAAATTATATCAGAATTATTTTTAGTATAATATACTAAAATGATCTGAAAAAATAGATGAACGGCTTGGATAAAACTCATACATCAAGTTGGGCCCCACAAATCCCTGCCTGAACCGATTTTCCTCCTAGGCGTGGGTAGGACACAATCCGCTTCCGTGCTATACGGCGCTCGGGCCGCATGTATGTTATGTGCCTTTCCGGGATTCCTTTCCGGTATTCAGTTTCTGCATGTAGGACCCAAAGTTTTGGTGATCCAAACCGTTGATATTTTGGGTCCAATGGGGAGATGGGATTCCAAAATAATCACATAGATGAATAAGTCATAGCCATTAATGAGTGGCCATAAATTAGACGGTCAAGAAAGAAATTACAAAGATAGTTTAAATTCATCCAAGGATTAGGATCTGTCAACGTGGAAAGATTTTGGGAGTGCCTTCCACAGCGAGTTCCATAATATCAACGGATTGGATCACTTAATAATGGGCCCCATTTACGAACCAAAAAGTGAAGGTACCACAATATCTCCGTCCGGGCAATTTCATGAGTTTAATCTACAAGAACAACTCAAGAGAGAGATTGCTGAATCTACACGCACACTCTTGTAGGCGTGTGGGACATCGTATCCGTGCATCAGGTTGGTCCCAATGTTTATACGACCCGGCTCAGAAATCGAGCAGGGGAACTCATCAGGTGGGCCACGCGTGTGGGCCCCACCTGATAAACATCTCGGATATCTATACACGTGCCAGGCTTTCACATGCGTCTACGAGTACAGGTGCGTGTAGAACTAGCAAACCTCCAAGGTTCCGTATTACAGAAAAACTTTGATACTCGGGGAAAGTGCGTTGGATGATACGCAGGCACTTAGAAATTGCATTCCTGGAATACAAATAAGTCAAATTAAACCGTCCATATTATCATTCTTACTCTATATGTATCAATGAAAAAAATTACACCTTTTGATCATCTGACTATCAGATTGATGGACATTTAGTGGACGGATAAAAATGAAAAATATACAACGGTCCTATTTCAATAAACAATTTTCCATGAATCAGAGGTTATAAAAATACATTCAATATAATTTTGATACTGTAACTTAAAATCTTTTTTTTCCACAATATAGACGGTTTAATTTTATTTTATACATGAAAAATGTACGTATTTGGAGTGCCTGCGTATCAGGTGTTATATACTAACGGAGTATCATATAACTCCTCTATTTAGTAAACGAATTTTCCTCATTCAGGTAAAGGGTGTTTTGGTCATTTTTGAAGTATAGACTGTCAAAGCTGATTTCTTTCCTAAAATACCCCTGTCAGGTTCTCTCTTCCATCACTAAAAGTAAAACAAGGCATTGCCACTGCATTGCTGAGCTGGTATTTTCAACTTTGCTATGAATAGAGATGGAAATAGTAATGAAAAATGCTCCAGTAATATCAGAGCAATATAAGTTATAGTGCTTCTAGTTGGGTTTCTTACTTTGGACAGCTCAATCAATCAATCTAAACCGTCTATTAATTCCAAAATACATATATATGAACAGAGATGGATCTAATTGTTGATTGGACCTACTTTGTGTGTAAACAAATCTTCACCGTACATAATACAGTCCATTGATCAACGATTAAAATTTTTCAGATATTGGTAAATTGTGTACGGTTACCTATAAAATTTGGGTTGGACAAAATGAAGAGTCTGGATGAATGGATTGGACGTTATATCTGTTCTAATGCAACCAGGAGCACTATAACTTAAAGTGCTCTCAGAGCACTGGAGCATTTCTCAACAGGAATATGTTCTCCTTCGTATATTAGCTGGACCACCTTAGGCGAGGGACACATTGGGAAAGCAGTTTATTAATTTTACAGCATCTGGAGTTGTTTGATGCGCTGCAGATCCGTACACGTGAACACTTTTATGTTTCTACTGGTGGGCCACAGAGAAGATGTGGTATGGATCTAAAATCAGATTGATTGAATGACCACATTTTTTCTTGAATTTGGACCGTTTATATTCCATTTTCAAATTAAGCCGTCCATTTTGTGACCACTAATTTGATAGACGAGATGGTTCTATCAGAATACTTTTTTTTGTAGTAACCAAAATGTTGTTGTTCGTATGATTTAGAACATCTTCGATCTTGGTAAATTTATGCCACGTGGATCAATGCTGTTCTGCATGCGTATGGATGGGCATACCCTGCTAGAGTATGAACGTTTTTTCCTTAAACGTTCACCGTGCCTAAATATGGATATGGGTTTTTACTTTTTATAGGGGTTCGCTCTGGAATATGTATTTGGGTTACATTCAATGTATCAGATGGGAGGAAATGAACGGTCCTGATTGAAGTGAGGTGTCCATTTGGTTAAGCTCCTGCAAATGCACTGGAATACTCTACAATTCTTAAAACACCCAAGTATATGCGGCCCAGCATGTTATATACACAAAATCCACTCCGTCCATCAGATTCTATTCTGGATGTTAAGCTCTAAGGTCAAAAAATCAGCTAAATCCACAGCTGAAATGGACCACACCACATTCACTGGAGATGTAATGTAAAACAAGTGTTGTAGACGAATCCGGTCCTCCAGAAATGGACGATTATAAATATGGGAAACCATGCAGTTATTATAATCTAATTACCATAATTTATTGGCCAGTTATGGCCAAATCAACGTGATGGTCCTCCAGACCAATGGTCCCGATCACCATTCATATCTGACAGATTTTGCACCATTTAAACAATGGTAGTGGATCTTCAACAGTGCACATGGCATGCTTGCACGAAAATCCAGGCCGTCTGCTGACCCAACGGTGACCGAAGCATAACTTAAAAAATTGCAATGAGGAGATAATATTAAACATCTATTTTTTCTCTTTAAATTAGGACCACTCACTAATTCTTTTAACCATCCATTTGATAGTCATAACTTGGATGGTTAAGATTGCTTGATCAGTGAACATCTTACATCGACAATAGGACCCACAATAGGATGGTCCAGATTGCATTTGAGGAGGTTAAATCACCACCGCAGGAGAATCGGAGTAAGGTAGAGCCATCTCCCTACGTTAAACTTCGCTATATTATGTATCAATCTGGACCGTCCATATAACGATCCACAGTCAATCTGGACGTGGATTGGCTGGTGACGCCGACAGCAGCCAGGTAGCTGGTGGAAAAGCTGTGTGCCCCACAATGATGTATGTGTTTTATCCACGCCGTCCATCCATTTTTTCATATCATTTTTGGGGTTATGCAAAAAAAAATAAGGCAGATCCGAAGCTGAAGTAGACCACACCATAGGAAAAAGTAGGATTGAACACTTATGCCCTGTTAAAGGAGTAGCCTATTATTCATTAACACACTACTATATTTTCTAACTCACACAGGGCCCACCAGATTTATGGCCCTGATAGTGAACGATCCTCATCCCAGAATCAGGTTTCAGTTTGATTTGGTAACTGGTTGTGGCTAATGGGATCACATCACCACCGTGCATGTGGTAGAATGATTAGTAAATCCGGACAGTCCATTTGGCTGGAAATAGATGATCAGCAAATTGCATCGATTAAGATAATCCTATCGGTCAGATTACTAGACCTATCCACTGTGAATCTGGACCGTTGTCTTTTTCCTAGGTAGCCAACGTTCATATGAAGGTCACACGTGTCACAGTTAACCGCAACCGCTACCGTAGATAAGGGGGAATGGGCCAAGCTACGGCAAAGCTGGGGGCGCGACTTTCCTAGGGGGAAGGTCCCACCATGATGTATGTGTTTTATCCATGCCGTCCATCCATATATCCATATCATTTTATTGCATGATCCAAAAAATGAGGCAGATCCAAATCTCATGTGGACCACACCACAGGAAACGGTGGTGATTGAACGCCCACCATTAAAAACTTTCTAGGGCTTACTTTCCGTCCAATCCCTTGATTAGGTCACACAGACCTGGGTGAATGGAAAAAAAAACAAATAACAGCTTCACTCAAAACTTTTGTGGCCTTGGAGAAGTTTTTAATGGTGAGAATTCAATCACCACTGTTTCCTATTGTGTGGTCCCTCTATAAACCGTACATTCTGTCCATGTAAGGGCGTTCCACCTTACAATTGGAGTGGGCCAATGGGCCGGTCTGAGCCGTTCATCATTGGCCTGCCCCACCTCAGCCTAGATTTCAAACCTAGACCTGGCTCTTGGGCCAAAGCTTAGGGCCCATCCGCCCAAGCCCTGGCCAAAGCCTAGATGCTGTTCTGCATGCGTATGGATGGGCATACCCTGCTAGAGTATGAACTTTTTTTCCTTAAACGTTCACACTTCACAGTGCCTCGGATACGGATAATAATCCATGCCGTTGACAGCCCCAGTTCACAGTGCCTAAATATGGATATGGGTTTTTATAGGGGTTCGCTCTGGAATATGTATATGGGTTTTTATAGGGGTTCGCTCTGGAATATGTATATGGGTTACATTCAATGTATCAGATGGGAGGAAATGAACGGTCCTTATTGAAGTGAGGTGTCCATTGGTTAAGCTTCCGCAAATGCACTGGAAATGACTGGAATACTCTACAACACCGAAAACACCCAAGTATATGCGGCCCAGCATGTTGTATACGCAAAATCCACTCCGAACATCAGATTCTATTCTGGATGTTAAGCTCTATCCTAAAAAAATCAGCTAAATCCACAGCTGAAATGGGCCACACCACATACAATGGAGATGGTATGCAAAACAGGTGTTGTAGACGAATCCGGTCCTCCAGAAATGGACGATTATAGATATGGAAACCATGCACTTATTATAATCTAATTACCATAATTTATTGGTTATGGCCAAATCAACGTGATGGTCCTCCAAATCATCACCATTCATGTCTGAAAGATTTTGCACCATTTAAACAATGGTGGTGGATCTTCAACCGTACACATGGCATGCTTGCAGGAAAATCCAGGCCGTCAGATGACCCAAAGTTGACCAAAAAAATTGCACTGAGGAGATAATATTAAACATCTAATTCTTCTCTTTAAATTTGGACCACTCACTAAATTTTTTTAACCATCCATTTGATAGCCATAAATTAGATGGTTAAGATTGCTTGATCAGTTAACATGCTACATCAACAATAGGACCCACAATAGGATGGTCCACATTGCATTTGAGGAGGTTAAATCACCACCGCGGGAGAATCGGAATAAGGTAGAGCCATCTCCCAACGTTAAACGTCGCTATGTTATGTTATGTATCAATCTGGACCACACCACAGGAAACAGTGGTGATTGAACGCCCACCATTAAAAACTTTCTAGGGCTCATTGTAAGGGATACTTTCCATCCAATCCCTTGATTAGGTCACACAGACCTAGGTGAATGGAAAAAAACAAATAACAGCTTGACTCAAAACTTTTCCGGCCTTGGAGAAACTTTTAATGGTGAGAATTCAATCACCACTGTTTCCTATGGTGTGGTCCACCTAAGAATTAGATATATCTCATTTTCAGGGTCATGCCCTCTATAAACCGTACATTTTGTCCATGTAAGGGCGTTCCACCTTACAATTGGAGTGGGCCAATGGGCCGGTCTGAGCCGTTCATCATTGGCCTGCCCCACCTCAGCCTAGATTTCAAGCCTAGACCTGGCTCTTGTGCCAAAGCTTAGGGCGCCCAGCCGCCCAAGCCCTGGCCGTACAGGGCCCATTCCCATCCAGTGGCAGGAGAAACCTGCATCGATCGGATGATCCAAGCCATCCATGCAATGGACTTGTCCACTGAGAATATATGCAATTTGGAAAGTTCGCAGGTTTTATTTTCACTTAAGCATTTCATACATTTATGCACATCATCAAGTAAACGGACAACGTTAACGGCCACATACTGCCACACTTGCCATCCTAAGCCCACACGCATTTGATGGGCTTTCAAGTCGTGCATCAGGTGGGTCCCACCAACACAAGAGGACCAGGTCCCTGTAATCATACCATCCAGCAGGCCTCGGAATATCTAACCAGCCCATTGTTGCCAGTACCTGATTAACCAACCAGCCCCAACTTCCATTCACCTCAACTCGACAATGGGACCCACCAGATGCACGGATTGGAATGTCTCACACGCATCCCAGAATGGCACGTGTGGCCTCGTGTAGATGTCTACCCAACTAACATATCTAAACAACAAACACCCCTAGATTCTTTATTCAAACTCCCACGCCTAATCACTCTTGAGTAGCGGTAGAAATCTTACTACCATTCGCAGTGCCGGAGTCCACCGTGGACAGATCACCGCCCTCTTCCAACTTCTTCCATGGCAACGGATCACCGGCAGCCCGCCTCTCCTCGGACGCCTTCGCCGTATCGTAAGATGCATGGAGGCCCATGAAGAAGTAGTACAGCAACAGCAATAGAGTCCAAATGCCAAACCTGGCAAATGACTTCCCATCAATCGATCCAAGCAGGAAGATATTGATTGCGATCGACAACGACGGCAGCCATGGCACCATCGGTACCCCCCACAGCTTCGGCTGCCGGGCCATAGGCACAAACAGCTTGAGACCCACTGTGGCCCCGAGCCAGATCGGGACTGTGACCACATATGCTTTCCAATCTTCACTTAAGCCCCAGTAGGTTGCAGTTGCAATCGACGACCCAATTATCAGGGCAATGCATATGATCAGCTTGTTGCGGTCATGATCGGAAGTGACCCCGCTCACATAGTACCTGCGGACAAGGAGTGCTACAGCGACGAGCATGAAGATGAAGAGGGTCGAGATGGAGAGGAGGTCAGCCAGGATGTTGAGCTTGGTGAAGAAGGCGATCACGCTGGTGGCCACGAGCATGACAATCGTGGCATAGATCGGCGTCCCAGTCTTGCTGTGGACGTAGGCCAGGAATGGCGGGACCATGTGGGTCCGGGCGATGTGGGTCAGGTACCGCGCCTGGCCTACAGCGCTGACGAGCAAGACCGTCGTCATGCCCTTCAGTGCCCCGAAGGCGACAATGTACTTGGCCCAGTCCATGCCGACCGCCTCGAACGCCTTAGAGAAGGGCGCGTCCTTGTCGATCTGGCCGAATGGCTGCATGAGGCAGAGCGTGACAGCAAGCAGGCAATAAGCCAGCGTCGTGATCGACATGGCCCCCACCAGCCCAATTGGGATGTCTCGAGCAGGGTTCTTCGTCTCCTCGGCCATTGTTGACACTGCAGTCAAACCCCACGTAGGCGAAGAAGAGGACGGCGGAGGCCTTGAAGACCCCACGGGCGCCATGCGGTGAGAAATTCGAGTAGTTCTTCGTGTCCGCCTTGGAGAGGCCCGCAATGATGATGAACAGGATGACCACAACGTGGATGATCGACGCGATGTAGTTGAAGCGGGACGTGCCCTTAGTGCTGAAGACAGCGAGGACACAAACGATCGCAATCACAACAACAGCAATGGGATCAAGGTGGTTGTAGTCCTCCTTAAGGCCGTGTGCGATGATGCGGAAGTCATCAGGCTCGTGGTTGAGGAGGGTGGCGAAGTAGGACGTCCATGATCGGGCGACAGCTGCACCACCGATCATGTACTCGAGGAGGATGTTGCCGGCTGCAATGAACGCCACGAAGTCGCCGAGCTCCACCCGTAGGTACGCAAATGAACCACCTGCACATAATGATAGGGTAAACATACATTCTAAAAAAATTTAATTCATTTTCATCCATATTTTAAACCTTGAAAAATATCTATTGATTTATAATAGATATTTTTAATATTTTATTATGGGCAAGATTTATGTTCAAAAATGTCCAAAAGCTAAGAAATTGCAGCATCCAACAGGTTGACCTCCTTGCTTCGTTCATGTTACACTGAGTTTGCTTCACCCATTGCATAGAGAGACAAAATGTTAGGACCAGTGCCAACAATTAATTTTTATTACGTATTTTAAACCTTGAAAAATATCTATCGATTTATAATAGACATTTTTAATATTTTATTTTGGGTGATATTTTACCCTTAAGTTTCAAAGCGAGAATTGAGGAGAACAAGATTTGTCATCTAACGGGTTGACCTCCTTCGTTTCTTTCATGTTACCCCCGTGGTATGGGGAGAAATGAAAACCATTCCTAATCTCTCCCAGGACCAACCACACTAACCATTCACCTATCAAAATCAGTCAAGTACGTTGAGAAATGCAGGCCGTGGGTGGACACAGATTGGAAATGGGGCTAGGATTCTTATGTTAGTTTTGCACCATCGCATATCCAGGACTAGATGGAGCACAATGAAAATGTTGGGATTGGACGCCTCAAACCTTCAAGCATGAAGACCACCGACCGGCCGGCCGGCCAGTCGGTCACGTGGGGATCAAGGCTGCAAGAACGCTGACTGTTTTTAGGCCATCTGCTGGCAGTTTCTTTTCTGGACTTGGTTTCTTGCGCGGTTTTGCGCAAGGAGTTTCTAATTCCTGATTTTCTCCTATTTAAGGAGATGTTATCCGAGATTAGGGTTGCCGCCAGTGGCGACCAGTAGGCCGAGAGATTGAGAGGGTTCTAGGGTGAGAGAAAGAGCTATGAGGAAGCCTGGAGTTCTCTGGGTTGAGGGAAAGGGATAGGTTTGTCCTCCTCATGTGAGAATTAGCTTCGGGTAGCTTGGGATTTCTCTTGTGAGCTGTGATCCATGGTTTTCTTCTGTAATCTCTTGTAACTTCTGATTTATAGTGGATTGGTGTCGCTTTGTGCTGTGGTTTTTTACCCGTGAGGAGTTTTTCCTCGTAAAAATCGGTTTGCCTTCTTGTGTGTGATGATTTGCTTGTTGATTGCCATTGTAGTGTGTTCCTCGCCTGCTTTGATTGCTTCCGCTGCAGGGCTCCTAACCCCAACAAGTGGTATCAGAGCTAAAAGTTGGGAAGGAGGCAAAGAGAATCTGAGGCGAGACATCAATGGTGTCTTCTAGCATGAGATTCGTTGTAGAGAAGGATTCCGTGAAAGAAAAACATGGAAAGTGATTGACATCTATGGAAGAAGGAGAGTTGAAGAAGGTGGATCGGTACGCTAATATCTCAATCAGGTTTGTCGACTGTGATCGGGTTTGATCGGAGCACTATTCATGGTGGAGCTGCGGGATTGGCAGTGGGATCCACGGTTGCTCGTGTGTGGCATGCGCAAGGGCCACATGAGCGAGCGGGTGATAAAGGTGCAAGTTTGAAGTCGATGAGGCATAAGAAGTGGTGGAGCTATGACGACGACAAAGTAGAGATGAAGATGGTGCGTGGCAAGGTGTTGCATGAAGACTTGAGTCGTGGTGGAGTTTGTTGGGATTGGACGCCTCAAACCTTCAAGCATGAAGACCACCGACCGGCCGGCCGGTCGGCCGGTCGGTCACGTGGGGATCAAGGCTGCAAGAACGCTGGACTGTTTTTAGGCCATTCGACCTGTCGGCCGACTGGCCGGTGGGGGGGTCCAACCGGTCGGGCAGTTTCCTTTCTGGACTTGGTTTCTTGCGCGGTTTTGCGCAAGGAGTTTCTAATTCCGATTTTCTCCTACTTAAGGAGATGTAATCCAAGATTAGGGTTGCCGCCAGTGGCCGCCAATGGGCCGAGGGATTGAGCGAGTTCTAGGGTGAGAGAAAGAGCTATGGAGGAAGCTTGGAGTTCTCTGGATTGAGGGAAAGGGATGGGTTTGTCCTCCTCATATGAGAATTAGCTTCGGGTAGCTTGGGATTTCTCTTGTGGGCTGTGATCCATGATTTTTTTCTATAATCTCTTGTAACTTCTGATTCATAGTGGATTGGTGTCGCTTTATGCCGTGGTTTTTTACCCTTGAGAGGTTTTTCCACGTAAAAATCGATTTGCCTTCTTATGTGTGATGATTTGCTTGTTGATTGCCATTGTAGTGTGTTCCTCGCCTGCTTTGATTGCTTCCGCTGCGGGGCTCCTAACCCCAACAGGAAAGATTGCACTGAGAGGATAACATTAAGGTGGCATTTGGATCATAAGTTACTTAAGAAAAGCTACTTATGCCTCAAGTAGCTTATCTTGATGGATTCGAGTCCTTGCCTCAGTTGGTAGACTCTTTTGGAGTTTTAATAAGAGCTCTTGGGTTCAAAACTCATAGCTTGGGAAAACCCAATTAGGGAGTTAGTAGAGTGTGTGTGGAAAAAAAAAAAAAAAAAAAAAAAAAAAGTAGCTTATCTTGATCTCTACTTACTAAAATGAAGTGATTAAGTAACTTTAAATATATATAAGAAAAAGTTACTTATAATTAATCATAAACCAAACTTACTTATCTCAAATTAGTTACTTATCTACTTTTGTAAGTAGAAAAAGTAACTTATTTGGTGGTATCCAAACAGGGCCTAACCATCTCATTTTTCCCTTTCAAATTGGACCACTTACAATTTCACGTTGAACCATCCATTCATCATCATCAGAGCCTCATCCCAACTAACTATGATCAGCACATTCGACCATTCAGTTCAATAGAAAATTATTGGATGGTTAGGATTGCCTGATCATCGAGATTTTGGGATGAAATGGGAACTACAATTTGTATGGTCCAAATAGCTGTTCATCATTGCCGCATTTGGAGATGATGAGTCAACACCATACTTTAAATGTTGCAAAACAAACATATAACTATGGCTGATTTTGGGCCGGATTAGGTTGGATTGTGATAAGAACCAAGCTAACCAATACACTTAAAGCCTCAAGACTAATGGAACACATCAACGGCTTTCACTTTGGTCTTGATTGCCCTTTTTAGGTGACTCAAACATAGGATATGGTGTTGACTCTAATACCGAGTGTTAAGAACCTAACCAATATGCCTAAAGCCTCGAGATTGATCGAATGTGTCGAACCACGCTATTAAAATCCTTAGGGTCATACCAAATTGTCAAGGTTCCTAGCTAGATCAAGTTAAGGTTGTAAAATTCCAACCTAATCTAGAATCGTGTTGGGTTCAAAAAATCATATTGACCAAAGTCAGTTCAGGTGAGGTTGGGTTAGGAAAGCCACAAGTATTTGTGTCAGGGTTGAGTTTGGCTGAGTCGAGTTTGGCTGATCAAGTTGGGCTAGCTTGTAGCCGAGTATGGGTTAGAATTTGCATAATGTTGGATCGTCTAGAGGTTGGGTTGGGTTCAACCTGCTCCAGTTGGGAACTTCCAGGACTAAATGACCTGACCTGACCTGACTAGGCCTGGGTCTAAAAATAAAACGTTATTATGGAGTTTTAATCCTTGGACCCCAAAAAAGGTTGAACCACATACCCACAGGTCCATGTGACCAATATTAGAGAATCCCGCATAGTGCTCTATGGGCCCCACCATTATGTACGTGCTTCATCCACACTGCCTATCTATTTTGGATCATTATTTTAGGGCATAAAGCATGAACCCAAAAATGATGTAAATCCAAATCTCAGGTGGACCACAGCACAGGAAAACAGTGGTGATTGGACGCTCAACATTAAAAACGTCATAGGCCCACTGTAATTTTTATTTGCAATCCGGAATGGAGGAATGCTAATCATGGATTGACGAATCGGTGACTCGGACTGATTCGTCCGGTCCTGAGTCGGGCCGAGTCACCAATACTTTTCAATGCATACTCTTGCTGCTGAGTTGGATCTAGAATCACCGATTCCGAATCTGGTCGAACGAGTCGCATACGACTGGGACCAGTCGCCACTTCATGATGCCGATTGCACCTTAAATATAGATTATCCTCACACGTGAGAACAAGGCACACGTGTGCAAGACCAGGTGGGCCACATCTGTACCAAACAAATCAACCATCGAGATAGATTGAAAACACGTGCGACTCATTCCACACGTGAGGACAGAACGGGAGTACACTCCAGCAGTTGCAATTAGCCGTTGTCGAGTTTCACCTAGGGCTGTAAATGGCCAGGTTTGGGGCGTGTTTAGCCAAAACCAGACCCGCTGATTTATTAAATGGGTTAGGTCCAAATTTAAAGACAGACCCTTTTAATAAATAGGCGGGCACTCTTAAGTCAGGTTTGGACCAAACCTGCACATTTACTAAATGAGTTCAGGTCGAGCCTAATATAAAGGAAACAAGATCCAAACCCATTTAGCAACGGGGTCTATTCTTGGACCTAGACCCGTACAATTTAACAAATGGGGTGGGTCTGTGGGTTGGGCCTGGGAACCCATCCGGTTCGCTAGCCCATTTACAGCCCTAGTTTCAGTGAACTCTTTATAGGATTCACCAAGAGCAAACTTCTACTGTAGGTGTTTTCAGTTTTCACCACCATAACAAAGAAGATAATGAAAAGAATATCACCTGCCACGGGAATTTCAACGGCGAACTCAGTGTAGCAGAAGACGGAGAGCATGGCCGAGATGCCAGACACCACGTAGGACAGCACGACGGCAGGGCCTGCAGACTCCTTGGCCTCGAGGCCAGTCAGGACGAAGATGCCAGCACCAATCACAGCACCGATGCCGAACCAGATGAGGTCCCACCATGAGAGGTTCCGCTTCATGTCGTGCTGGCTCCTCGCCCGCACCTCGTTGAGCTCGGTGTCATCAAGGGACCGTGCAAGAAGCCGGTCCTTGAGCCTCAGTCCAGTTTCTCCCAGGGCTTTCGTGTAGCTTCCCCAGCTCTTGAACGACTCCTCTGGGAGAAAATCATCTTTGCTGCACATGCACGACCGCCTCTTTACCGTTGTGCCGTCACTGACGCCATTGCTTTCGCCGCCCACTCCCATCTTGATTCTGTTTTCTGCATTATATAAAGAAAGAAAGTGTTAAAAAATCAAGGACTTCGATTGATTTTGCAAGCTCTCAGTCTCAGTTTGCAAACCAGGACTCGGACGGGGACTGGGTCAGTCACTGGGTCGAGTTGACTAGGTGAGTCATTTTTTTATTATTTTATACTTATTAGGTGGTTAGGATCTCATCATCCACCTATTTCTCATGTTTCCCCTCTTCTTCTTCTCAACCCTTTTTGTCATCGTTGAAACTGGTTAATTCAACTGGTCCTGCGTTGACCCGGAAAACCAGGTTCGAGTCAACGGCTACATGGTTTTTCCCAACCCAGTGACCAGGCCGGGTTGACTCAGGCGAGTCCTACCTTGACCCGCCCGGTTTGCAAAACTAAGCACTCTGTAACGCCAGGATGATCTACCATCCATTTAGTCTAGGCATTTCATCATGGAGCACCATGAAAAGGACACAGTGAACAGATGAGATCTTTTCCATCGGGATCACTGGCCTCTTATTTTTCATCCGTAATTCAAGCCATCCATAGGACGGTTAGGATCATTTGTCATCCCCGTGATTCTTGATTAATATTGATGATCTAAAGTGGGACCTACTAAATGGATGATTCAGATTGCTGAGTACGATATATATATATATATATATATATATATATATATATATATATATATATATATATATATATCGGATTACGTGAGACCCCGGATCCACCGAGGTGGGTGGGACCCCTGACCTGTGGGGCTCTACTGTGATGTATGTGACTACATCCATGCCGTACATCCTTATTGAAAGTTCATTTTTAGGCATGATCCAAACAACGAAGCAGTTCCAAATCCCAGATGGGCCATAGTAAAGGAAACAATGTTGATTGACCATTAAAAACTTCCTGTTGGCCACAAGCTTTGTATCAAGATGATATTTATGTGGTCTCTTCATCAAGGTGTTTTTTTACCTATTTTTTACCTTATCAATATGTTGGATGGCAAATAAACATTCTGTGGAATCCATGAAGTTTTTAATGGTAGAGATTCAATCACCACTGTTTCTGTGGTGTGGTCCACCTATGATTTGAGTCAAACTCATTTTTGGGATCATAAACTAAAATAAGCTTTCAAAATGGTTGAACGGTGTGGATTTCAGACACATACATCACTGTGAGCCCCACAGTCGATCCGGGGGTCTCACCTAATCCGCTCCCCATTTATTTGATGGATGGGACCATCCGATTGGTGTTATTTCCAAGTTTCCAAATACAGCTATGTGAAGTGGACCCGACGCTAAATAACGAAGCTTCCCTGAGCAAAGAAACTGGAAACTGTCCCAACGTGCATTGGGGTGGGGTCGATTGGGGCAAAAAATCAAGCCGATTAGAAATTTTAGATGGCCCCACCATAGGAGACAGTGGGGAGAGGATGCAAAACCAATAAAATCAGATTTTATTGTAGGGCCCGTCGCGTTGTCCTCACACATGCCACAAGGATGAAGGGCATACCAAAATCTCAGGGGTTGCACCACGCCGATTTAGTGGTTTTAGACATGAACTGACATTCTTTCACATAGCATGGCCCACCTGAGTCATGGTCCGACCTGATTTTAGTCTTCTACGGTTAACATAAGGGAAAAATACGATGGACGGAGTGGATCTGATTCACACATCAAGTAGGCCACACAATAGCACCTGCCATACCATTTGAGCACAAGTAGAAAGAACTCTCTTATGTGGCAGGTACACGTATCAATCAATCCTAACCATCACTTTTAATACTTTTCCCCCATGGAATGTTGACCGCCAACAAGTTTGCTTTACTACCATCCATTTGAAGTCACAGATTGGACGGATAAGATCATCCGGTCCACGTGGTTTTTCAAACACTTGCAATCCACAGTAGAAGCAAATCAGTGGACAATTCATATAGAAACAAGAAACAGCACCAACTTGCACATGCAATGACAGAAAAAGTCAAACACGTCCAATCAACTAGGCTACACGCATACATTGAATATAGACCGTTGATCTCATTCACGTGTGACCCACCAAACAAGTGGACCATCCTCATCTTTGGAACAGGCCATGTTCACAGCGAGACCGAATAACGAGTTTGTGCTATTTGGGACACGGCTTGAGTAGTAACTAACTCGTAAACTCTGTGGAATCCACCGTCATGTATGTGTCTTATATACACCGTCCATCCGTTTTATCAGCAAATGTTAGGGAATGAGCACAAAATTTAAGCATATCCAAAGCTCAAATGGACCACACACAGGAAACAGTGGAAATTGAATGCCCACCGTTGAAAACTCGTTAGCGGCCACGAAAGTTTTGGATCAAGCTGATTTTTTTTTTTTTTTTTTTTTTTTTGTCATTCATCCATGTCTGTGATCTTATCAACCGATTGGATGACAAATAAATAACACTGTAGGCCTTAGAAACATTTCAACGGTGGATGTCATTATCCCCACTGCTTCCTGTGGTCTGGTCCACTTGAGCTTTCGACATGCTTAACAATTGTGATCATGCCTTAAAAATGATATAATAAAACGGATGAACGGTGTAGATAATCCGCCTCCGTGATACTGATACGCCAATCTCCAAAAGCTGATGAACTTAATGGGATTATTAAATACTCAGCTGAGCACGAAGCATGATACGCAGGCACCCATAAATTGTAGACGTGGCATACAGGAACCCAAATTAAACTGACTAAATTCTGGAAATCACTGTCGCTGAGTCGCAGTCCAAAAATCAGATTGATTGAACAATCCTAGCCTCTGATTCAAGGACACTTGTTTGTGGACATAGAAGAATTTGGATAATTTTCATTCTTGACCGTCCAATAAACGTCCACCGTTCCTGACCATAATTGGGACAATTTAATTTCAATTACTTTAAGCCACGTATGCAATTCATAAGTGCCTGCGTATCATCGCCACACTCTTCCCGAGTATTAAAGTTTTCTTCGTCCTCGGTCGAACTTCTCAGAGATTCAAAGACAAACCAAAACACAGACAGAGAGAATCAAAACCAGAAAAACAGAGCTTCTGTTTGAATTACTAATAAATAAATAAATTTCAAAAGATTAGAAGAAAATGCTTGAATTCCAACCAAAAGCTTCAAAGAAAAACGAGAAAACGAACCTGAATTCCCACTCCTTTTTTTTTATCTCAAGAACTCCACCCAAACCCCTCTATAAAAAAAAACCACAAACCTCTCTCCTTCCGGCAATTCTCACTACAATCCAAAAACACAACTTCGAATCTTTATATACAAACTATAGCTATCGAGGATAACTCCAGATCCGTTGAAATCGATACATTTCTCTAAAAAAATCTACTATAGAGAGCGAATGATTGATGGATCTGATGGATTTTCAGATACAAACGAAGAGATCCAGACACGAATCAGCTGTATTTTATTCAAAGAAAGCTTCTAAAAACTAAGAAACGGAATCTCATTACATTAAAAAGTCAGAATTCGAGTTGAGAGAGAAAAAAGGGGGAAAATATTAAAAAACGGAGTCGATATTCACACCTACCTTTTTCCATTTTTGGAATATAATCAGTACAGAAAGGGAGTGTTTTTATTCTAAAATGAGAAATGTGTATGTGAGATTTAAAAAAAGATGGGTATAGATATCAATTCCGTTAAGAGGAAGAGGTTGGAAAGCGACCTGTGGAATCTTCGCCGGTGGACGTTTGGAGATGATGGAAGGACGGAGTGTTGAAGACTGCCGGGATATGACGAGAACTGCCGGGATATGACGAGAACTTCCGGGAAATGACGGAAATTGGACAGTTTTCCGGCGACGAAGAGAGATGAGAAGACCGAGTCTCAATGTCTGGGCTGGAGGCGGGAAGTGAATCTGGAGATTTATAGCTGGAAGGTTTTGACCGGCAGTGAGGAGCACTCGAGTCAGAGTAACCGACACTTGTCAGTCGTATGGAAGCTGGAAAGTTGAGGCCTCCCGAGAAATTGTTTGGCAAGCGATATTTTGATATTTTGCCTGAGCGGGAAGGGGCGCGGATTTCCTGCGAAAGCCTTGTGCAGGAATTTCACGCTGGAAACCAAGGTGGGCCTACAGTGATGTTTTTTGACATCCGTTTTGGGAGCTCATTTTAGGATATGAACACAAAAATGAACCGGATCAAAGACTCAAGTTGGCCGAAAACGTGATATTTGAACGTCCGTTTAAATATTTGTGGAGTCACAGAAGTTTCGAATAAGGATAATATTTGTTTTTCCAGTATGGATGTCATATAAACATCACTCTAGACACAGGGAGGTTTCAACGGTAGTAATTTACCTACCCACCTTTTCCTTTAGCGAGGCCCACTTGAGTGTTGGATCTGGTTCAAATTTGGTTTCATGTCCTCAAATGAGCTCCCAAAACGGATGGACGGGGTGGATTTATGAAAAAACATCACTGTGGGCCCCACAGTGGTTACCAGCTCAGGAAATTCCTGCACAAGGCTTTCGTAGGAAATCCGCGCCCAGCGGGAAGTTGGTTTTCGGGCGTGGATTTCCTGCGAAAGCCTTGCGCAAGAAGTTCCTGCGCTGGGAACCAAGGTAAGGCCCACAGTGATGTTTTTTTGATGAATCCAACCCGTCCATCCGTTTTGGGAGCTCATTTTAGGAGAAGAGAACAAAAATGAACCGGATCCAAGACTCAAGTGGGCCGAAAACGTGAGGATTGAACGTCCATAGTTGAAATATTTGTGGAGCCACAGGAGTTTCGAATCAGGATAATATTTGTGTTTCCAGTTCATCCCAGTAGTAGTGACGTTATGAACGGTATGGATATCATATAAACATCAATGTAGACCCAGGGAGGTTTCCACAGTAGTAATTTACCTACCCACCTTTTCCTTTAGTGCGGCCCACTTGAGTCTTGGATACGGTTCATTTTCGTTCTCATGTCCTAAAATGAGCTCCCAAAATAGATGGACTGGGTGGATTTATAAAAAAACATCACTGTGGGCCCAACTTGGCTCCCAGCGCAGGAAGTTCCTTGCGCAAGGCTTTCGCAGGAAATCCGTGCCCTTGTTTTCTCAGCCTAAACATATGTGTGGACATGCAATCATGACCGTCTAAACTTTCTATTGAACAGAAGGTTAAGCGGGCGCAGATTTCCTGCGAAAGCCTTGCGCAGGAAGTTCCTGAGCTGGGAACCAAGGTGGGGCCAAAGTGATGTTTTTTTTTATAAATCTACCCTGTTCATCCGTTGTGGGAGCTCGTTTTAGGACATGAAAACAAAAATGAACCGGATCTAAGACTCAAGTGGGCCGAACTAAAGGAAAAGGTGGGTAGGAAAATTACTACCGTTGAAACCTTCCTGGGCCCACAGTGATGTTTTTATGACATCCATACCGTTCATTACGTCACTACTATTGGGATGAAATGGAAACACAAATATTATCCGGATTCGAATCCCTGTGGCTCCACAAATATTTCAACTGTGGATGTTTAATCCTCACGTTTTTGGCCCACTTGAGTCTTGGATCCGGTTCATTTTTGTTTTCATGTCCTAAGATGAGCTCTCAAAACGGATGGATGGGAGGTGTATTTATCAAAAAATTTACTGTGGGCCCCACCTTCGTTCCAACGCAAGGCTTTCGACGAAATCCGCGCCCAAGTTAAGCCGAGGCTGATTGCCTGCTAAAGGCTTTCGTAGGCATCTCCTGCGCTCAGTATCCAGGTGGGGCCACCATGATGTTTGTGAAAAATCTACGCGGTCCAACCGTTTTGTGAGATCATTTTAGGCATTGCAACAAAAAATGAATGGGATCCAAGACTCAAGTGGGCCGCACTAAAGAAAAAGGTGGGTAGGGAAATTCATACAGTTGAAACCTCTATGGGTCCACAGTGATGTTTATATGCCATACATACCGTTCATAATGTCATTCCTTTTGAGATGAGCTGAAAACACAAATATTATCTTGATTCAAAACTTTTGTGGCCTTATGAATATTTCAATTGTGGAAGTTCAATCGACACATTTTCGGCCCACTTTAGTCTTGTATCCTGTTCAATTTTTGTGGCAATGCCTAAATTGATCTCACAAAACAGTTGGAAGGCGTAGATTTCTCACAAACATCATGGTGGGCCCCACCTAAATTCCAAGCACACGAGATGCCTATTCAAGGAATGTGGGTGGGGCCCACCATGAGGTTTGTGAGAAACTTATGCCGTCCAACTGTTTTGTGAGATCATTTTAAGCCCAAAATTGAACCGGATCCAAGACTTAAGTGGGCTGAAAACATGACAATTGAACTTCCATAGTTGAAATATTCGTGGGGCCACAGAAGTTTCAAATCAGGATAATATTTGTGTTTTCATTTCATCTCAGTAGGAATGACATTATGAACGATATGGATGGCATATAAACATCACTGTGGACCCATAAAGGTTTCAACGGTAAGAATTTCCCTGCACAACTTTTACTTTAGTGCGGCTCACTTGAGTTTTGGATACCGTTCATTTTTTGTGGCAACACCTAAAATGATCTCACAAAACAGTTAGACGGCGTAGAGACGGCGTAGATTTTCACAAACCTCACGGTGGGGCCCACCCAGATTCCTTCCGAAAGGCTTTCGCAGGCAATCGGCGCCCGCTTTTGGGATTAGGATTGTCTCACCCACAACCAACTGTAATCTAGAAAAAAAAAAGTGCAATTATTCGAAAGGACAAGACATGATGTTTGTGTTTTATCCGGATCGTCCATCCGTTTTGACAGTTTTTTTTTTCGTGTAGCTTTAGCACACACACCCCCTTCTAGGTTAGTACAGCACCCCCACTTGTGGGAATCAATACCAACGCCTCAATGTTGGAATGAGGTTATCTTCACTCAGCCCACCACTTCAGCTGTGGATTCGAGAGTTCGTTTTGACAAATAATCCCAGCTAGAACAGCAAAGTGGTTGTGCTCGAGGGCTTGAGCTCGACTCAGATTGGTCATTGAGCTCATCTAGGCAGCTCGGCTTGATTTGGACGAGAGTTTTCGAGCCTAAATTTGAGCCCAACTAGGCAGTCAAGCTGGCCATTGGCTGGCCGGGTGAGTCTAGTCGAGCGTTGATTGGCCGAGGAAAGAGATCAAAGATGAGGGAGAGACCAGAGAGGGGAATAGAGACTTGAGAGAGAGGAGAGGAGAGAATATGACCGTCAAGTATGCCGGGCAACTCTAGCCAGGGGGTTTGATGCTAGGGGGCAGCTACGTGGGCGAGGGCACTCGAATGAAAAAACCAAAAAGGGATTAGGACGTTCGACTGAAATATAAGTTATATTATATATAATATATATTACATATTTAAAAAAAAAAAAAAAAAGCAAACCGAGTTTATCCGAGCCAAGTTCGAGCCGAGCTTGTTTTCGAGTCGAGCCAAATCAAGCTCCGTCTAGCTCGAGGCTGGCTCGAATTTTCAACAAGCCCAAAAAATAGGCTCGACTTGGCTTGGCTTGATCCACCTTATGAATCAAGCCGAGCAAGCTTTTCGAGCTGGCTCAATTTGTGTACAGCTCTAGTCACGTATAGCATGAATTCAGTCAAATGTGTGCAATTAAATTTAGAGTAGGACATGTTATGGCCATGTTTGACTCAAATTGATTGAACGCATGCGACTTGTTCGCCGAACTAGCCGAATCAAGATAATACAACTTGCTGATAAGGTCCTAAACCCCAAAATATAGCTTGATTCAAAACTTTTGTGGCTCTCAAGAAGTTATCAATGGTGGGTGTTATGGGGTTTTTCTAAGCTGGACCGAGCTAAGCTAGAGCAAGTAAACCCACAGGCTCATATGCGAGTCCTCGGCAACAATGTTGAGTAACCGACCTTAACCAGGGAGGAAGTTGAGGCTGAGGATGACGAGGGCCCGATATGTACGAAGGTCATTTTAGACACATTAAATAGCCCAAGCTGGGTTATTCTATTGAACACGGCCAATGAGCTATCAACTCGAACCTCAATCACAGAATCACTAAACCTACATCCTAGAATATTTCCCAAGTCAGAGAGCTCGACAAACGAGCTCCGCCTCTACGTCGACCTCGCACACGACAGCCATGAAGCCGCACGACAATTTAGGAGCACATCTGAATAAGCTGGGTACGTTACCTGTTGGAATATTTGGTTAAATCACATAGACTATTTAAAAAACCGAAAACTAAAAATAATAGAAGAAATGAGACAGAAAACTTATAGAGTTAAGTTGAGGAGTGACGTTAGTCACTCAGGTTGAAATTGAATTTTCTCCCCTTGGACAACGTCCTAAGTGCAACAGGTTTCTAAAGCAATTGACCTCCAGGATACACCGAATATAACTTGGTCCCAGCAGTGCACTCACTGTACGCGGGCTCAAACCACTTGCAATTTAACCCGAAAGTGCTAAGTTGACTCAGCAACACCAAACTTCTTAAAACCAGCAACCAGAGAGAGTTTTTGAAAGAGATCAAGAAAGGATTTTTTATAATTTAAAATCGGAATGAGGGAGTCCTTATATAGACTTTCAAATGATGCCTTAAACACCCTTTTGAAAAAAGGTTTGGTTTGTTGGGTTTAAATCCAACAGGAGCAACCAACAGACCAAACGCATCTATCTGTTCTAAATGAAAAGGCGCAAGTATGAGTACACTCGCACAAATAAAGTCCAGTGAGTACCCATACACACACATCCTTGCGTGAGTACCCCCGCACCCACGGCTAGGCCCGTCACGTCTTGTCCCCTCGGCTCTGCGCGTGCGCCCCAACCCCCACCCCCCAAAAAAAAAAAAAAAAATCACATGACCCCTAAATGGGGTTCAAGCCCCAAGGCAAAAGGCTTATCTAATATACAAGAAGAACTATTGTTTAAATTCAATGTGGGATTAAAGCCACAACACAAAAGAAAACCAATTTCAAATTTTGGAGGGAAATGAAAATTTTAAATTTTTTATTTTTTATTTTTATTTCGAAACAAATGCAATAATACCCCACATGTTTTAAAATCAAAACCTTACGAATTAATACGAAATAGTTGTGCAATGGTGTCGATGTCACCATAGACTTGAACCGACATTAGAGTAAGCAAGACTGGTTTACAGAAATCAGGTAATACCATAGTCTTGAACCTGACTCATTTTAGTGTAAATCGCAAGTGCATGCTACTCACACAACTCTTCATCTACAAGTGATTCTGTGGTTCGGTGCTTTTCGGCCATATACCATTACCTGAATTTCATTAGTGTTCTAAAGAATTCACCTAAATTCTCATAGGAAGCAGTCTCCACCTACACACCTATATATGCGAATTCCATTAAGTGTGCACAAGTACTATGAACTCCACTAAATATATGATTATGGATTTATTAAGAGTTCCGAAAATCACAACACATCCTTCTGTGTTGTTGCTCGCACTGCCACACTATAGAAGGGGCTCATTTTACATGACCTAATATATTATGCCACAAATAAAGAGGTTCAACAATATAAACAGAACTAAATATTGTCTTCTTATTATTATCATTTGATACATTTATAATGAATAAACCATCATTGTAGTATTACTTTCCCACAAAAGTTTCAGTTTTAGTCATTACAAGCTTTTCTAAATCAAATTATAACTTGACACCAACCTTATTAAGGAGCGAACCAGAGACCAAATTATTTATAATGTCAGGCACGTGCAGGACATCATTCAACATCAGAGTCTTCCCAAAAGTATTTTTCTTTTCTTAAACCGCAGAAGTTCAACCATTACCCATGAACACTTGTTCATCATCTCCTGATTCTTGGTAGGAGGTAAACATGCTACAATCTTTGTACACATGTTGAGTTGCACCAGTGTATAGTACTCATTCCAAGTTGTTTACAAAAAAGACTTTTGATACCACGACTACTAGTATGTCAGACTCATTGTCTTCTTTTGTAAGGCTAGCCTGAGGCTTTTTTTTATTTTTCTTAAGTTTGTAAGTTTTAATATAATGCACAGGCTTTCTGCAATTATAGCAATTTCCTTTTTTCCTTGAACTACTTCTTTTCATTTTTTCTTTTTGAGCCTATATTCATTGGCATAATGTCTAGGCTTTCCACAATTGTTATATTTGCCCATTTTCTTTTTATTCTCCTGACTAGATTCTACAAGATTCGCTTTTAAATCTATCTCATTTTCATTTTCTTTTTTGTCCCTATTTTTATTAACATCCTTAATTTGAATATGTACAATCGTATTTTCTAGCGATATGCCATTCTTTTTTTGTTTCATTTTGTTCTTATATTCTTTCCAGGAGGGTGGTAGCTTTTCTATCAACGCTCCTGACAGAAACACTTCATCCAAATTGATTCCTTTAATTGATAATTCATGAATTAGATTTTGAAAATCATGAATTTTATTTATGACAAGTTTATCATCTGTCATTACATAGTGAACAAAATTGGCAATTGCATGTTTCTTAGCACCTGCATCTTCCATAACATACTTCTTTTCTAAAGCAATCCAAATTTCTTTGGCTTACTCATAAAAAATATACTCGTCATATAATTCGTTGGACAAAGAGTTTAAAATATAAGTTTTAGAATTATTTTCATCTGTTACTTCAGTTTGATTTGTTGGATCTATGATAAAAGATTCAGATAGAATGTATGAAACTTTAAGGGTAGTTAAAGTAAACTTAAGTTTTTGTTTCCACCGTTTAAAGTGTTGTCCAGCAAACGGTTCAATTTTGGCTTACTCAATGAAAGCATTGATTGTTACGATAACCATAGTCTATTTAATCCAACAAAATTCAATTTCAAAATTGTTGGAATATTTGGTTGAATCAAATAAAATGTTTAAAAAGACTTAAACCAAAATGAATAAAAGAAATGAGATAAAAAAAACTTATAGAGTTAAGTCGAGGCATGACGTTAGTCACTCAGCTTGAAATAGAATTTGCTCTCCTTGGACAACGTCCTAAGTGGAAAAGGTTTTCAGAGCAATCAAACTCTAAGATACAACAACTATGACCTGGTCCCAATGGCGCACTCACTGTCCACAGGCTCAAACCACTTGTAGTTTAACCTGAAAGTGCTAAGTTGACTCAACGATGAACTCAGCAACACCAAACTTCTTAAAACCAGTAACCAGAGAGACTTTTTGAAAGAGATCAGGAAAAGATTTTTTATAATTTAAAACCGGAATAAGGGAGTCCTTATATAGACTTCGAAATAGTGCCTTAAGCACCCTTTCGAAAGGGTTTAGTCCGTTGGGTTTAAACCCAACAGGAGCAACCAACCAACCGAACACATCTCTCTGTTCAAAACAAAAAGGTGCAAGTGCAAGTACACTCGCACAAATAAAGTACCACGAGTACCCATACACACACACTCAACTTGGCGTGCGCATGCGCGTGGTCAATGACATAGATTAGAGTTATTGACATAGCCCCCCCCCCCCTCGGGACCACAAATATACATGAAGAATTTTGAAAGTACGTCGGTAGTCTAACACGACATCTTCGTATATGCGGAAGCTTAAAGAGCAACTAGTATTATGGCTAAGTCCTACGGGGGGGATTAGGACCGTTTGAAATTCTTTTCGCCTATTTAACAGTTTTAACAAATTAAATTAAGTAAGCAAGAACACTTAGGCTTCTAAGCCTAAGTGGGTCCAATCACAAGACTAACATGGAGTATAAGCAATAAGCAACCTAGTCTAAGCATGCATAGATACTCAATTGATTAAAAAAATCAAGCTCCTAATCTATACAACCTATGTAGACTTATAAGAATGGATCAATGAGCTCAAGTCTACGCAACTAGTGAACGTACATCTTGTGTGTGGATGTGCCTATCTAGTGTCTAGCATACATTCCTATCAAGCATTCGTAATTAAACAATTAAACATTCAATGCTAAGAATACAATGTGCTCAATTCAATCACAAACACAAGCATGTATATTGGTTCGACTTTGGGTCTACTCCACTCCCGGTTCAAGTACTCAACTCCTTTGAGCACACCGGCATTCACTATCGGAGGTTTTAAATGAGGTTCACCTCTCAACCTTTACACGGAGGTTTTACTGGTTCACCTCTCAACCATAACCGGAGTTTTAACAAAGGGCTAACTCTCAACCCGAACGGAGTTTTGGACATAAGCTAACTCTCAACCCAACGCACGTTCACTCCCGTGTCGGAGGCTCCCCCTTGGAGACTTTGTTTTAGGCCCGGCAAATGAGCCAAGGAGTGCCAAACAACACCTAATCTTTAGGCCGACAAACAGGCCAAGGAACGACCAATGTCCTTAGTTCGAGTTTGATAAACAAACTCTACACTCAACTCCCACAGGGAATTGAGTGGATGAACTCTCAATAAAGACAACCTTACTTGTCGGATGAGCCCCTTGTTCAGCGTTGGGTCGGGTTGCTTGATCTCCGCTCTCTCGTGCTTCAATTAGCTTCCCTTGCTTCAATCAGCTTCCCTTGCTCCCACGATCGTGTTGCCATTGCGTCACCATTGCCTCAGCAACACTTGATCAATTACCTTGCTTGTGATGCCTTTAAGATACCCAAGGTGATAGGAGGGTAGGTTTGATAACTCTACACCTATTAGGAATGGGTTGCCTAAAATTTCTCTCCTACAACGATCTCATCTTAGAGTTTTGGACAAGAATATGCCTATCAAGGAAGATTCAAATCTAGAAATCAAAAGGGGATAAAGGTCATCTTGTTCATGAGCTTGGAATGCTCCAATCTTGTGTTAAAGCACAAGGAAGATGCTTTGCCTAGGTTAGGAATGAGCCTCAAATGGTTTCCACCAATGGTGGCTTCACTCCTCTCAAAATCCCCATTCTTGTCCCTCAAAATGAGCCAAGCCCCTTTATAAAAGATGATCAAACGGACAAAAAACGGGCAAAAAACGGCTAGTCCTGACCTGTCCCGACCGGTCGGCCAGGGGTCCCCGACCGGTCTTGACTGGTCAGCCATAGGCCAGAACAAGACAGAGGCTTGCTGTCTAAAGGGGAGAGTCTGCCCGACCGGTCAAGATCAGTCAGACCAGCCCAGCCGACCGGTCAAGACCGATCGGCCCAATGGCCTGCACACTACATAGGCACTGGACTGTCTGTCCGACCGATCGGACAGGCCAGGGTTTAACCTATTGATTTGCTGACCCATCTATTTCACAACCCAATCTCTATGGCCAAGGTATGGGTGGTATTTTGGGACACCTAAGACCAATCTATGATGACTAAAGGTTTCCTAATGTGGTCAAGGTCATCAAAGAAGTTAAAGGGTTGGGTTTTGGTCAAGGTTAAGGCACATCAAGGCATCACTTTTACCTATTTCTTATTCCTTTATGCAACAGGGCCACTTGAGTCTTCGATCTTCGTCTTCATTAAGCTCAACCGACACTAGACTCACTGACCTAAGTGATTAACAAACAAGGTGCACTAGTATGCCACAGAAAAGTGCACTAATAATCTCTCCATTTGTCAATTACTTACAAAAAGCTAACCTACCAAAACAAATACATGAACAAGAGATTAATTACATTGATAATGAATTAAATACAGGACTCTTGACATGCCTAACTAAGCTGCTCCTCTTCAGTTTGCTCCCCCATAACCTGTCAATCCCTACATCACAAAACATAGGAAACTAGTTTTGGTGAGACTTGATATTTCTTCCCCTTTTTGTCAGCAATTGACAAACTATTCTCTCCCCCTTAATGATATATCAATAAGGTTAAGGTAAGAGTAGATAGTATGTCGTAGTTATAACTATAAGCACATGCTAACAAGGAGAGTATAGGGTGCATGAACATAAAACCATGGAGCATGCTAAGGAACATGATTAACAAGAAAATGTACCCATCTAAGCACAGTTAATCATGCATAATTGGTCAAAGATACACATTTGTAATAAAAGCTCAAAGGGCTTATAGCCCAATCAACCAACCTCCTCTATTGGTATATCAAGACCAATACTAAGCAAAGATTAGCATATAATGAAGCATATAATTCAACAAAAATTATCTAATCTAAGCATGGTGATAGTCTAGCAAGCAAATATGCAAGTTGAAAGCAAGGCTAAACAATCAAATTTGGGCTCATGAGGATTGAATCCTCTGATTTGCCCATAAACACAGAAATGAGGCTGAAATCCTCAGATTTTCCTATTAAGGCATTTATAGCTACCCTTACTAACTATGTATAGTTTGAAAAGCCTAAGGGTAACTAATTTCCACAACACCTTTAGCATGAGGTGAGGGGTTGGGAACTCCTTCTTCTCCTAGAATGGATAGCGGTTGGGATCCTCTCTTAGATTAGGGGGAAGAGAGGTGGTGAAAGCCGTGAGAGCTAGATCAATATTTTAGCTCCCATCACTAGCGGAGTCACCAGATTTGGATTCAGACTCCTCTATATCATCCCAAGTGGCAACCATTACCTTTTTACCTTTCAGTTTAGGCCCATTCGGACATTCTGGGGCAATATGGTCACGATGACCGCAACCGTAACAACAGACGGATGAAGGTTTAGATGATTTTTCTTTATATTTTTCACCCTTCTTGTCCTTCTTGTCACGACTACTCCCTCTATCAAATTTGAGGAATCTTTTGAATTTTTTGTTTAACTTTTCTTCCTCATCATCCTCATCATCACTATCTTCCTCCGACTCACTTGCGATGCTTTTCCTTCTAGAGTGGGCCTTAAAGTGTAGTTCATGAGTTTGTAGGGAACCTATGAGTTCTTCTACTTACATGTTATCTATGTCTCTACACTCTTCTAAGACTACTACCTTGGTGTTAGATCTTTTCGGGAGGAACCTAAGTATTTTTCTACAAATCCTTCCTTCTGGAACCCTATCACCCAAGACAAACATGGAGTTGCAAATATCAGACAATTTAGTATAAAACTCCATAAAAGTTTCAAACTCTTCCATTTTAATATTTTCAAATTTGGTGGTTAAGAGCCGAAGCTTCGAGCGTCTTACTGTGCTAGTTCCCTCGTGGGTAACCTCAAATATATCCCACGCTTCTTTTGCAGTTGCACATGTGAGAATGCGCTGAAATTCATCTGGGGAAACTGCACAGCAAATCGCATTGAAAGCTTTGGCATTTGCCATGTATTGAGCTCTCTTTCTGTCATCCCATTTTGCATCATCTTTGGGAATGATAATGTATTTTTCATCAACCTCCACTTGCTCGGTGGGCAAGGTATATCCATTTTGTGTGCTTAGTCACAGCGGACGGTCCGTGGATTGGAGAAAAATCCTCATTCTAGCCTTCCAATAGGCGTAGTTGGACCAGTCAAAGAATGGTGGACGGTTGGTGGTACTCCCATATCGGTTAGACATTATGCTAGTGCTCCGGTACCGGATCTTACTTTAGACGATTAAGTCCTTGAAAAGCAACCCTCTCTGATACCAATTAAAAGTACGTCGGTAGTCTAACACGACACCTTCGTATATGCGGAAGCTTAAAGAGCAACTAGTATTATGGCTAAGTCCTATGGGGGGATTAAGACCTTTTGAAATTCTTTTCGCCTACTCAACAGTTTTAACAAATTAAATTAAGTAAGCAAGAACACTTAGGCTTTCAAGCCTAAGTAGGTCCAATCACAAGACTAGCATGGAGTATAAGCAATAAGCGACCTAATCTAAGCATGCATGAATACTCAATTGATTAAACAAATCGAGCTCCTAATCTATCCAACCTATGTAGACTTATGAGAATGGATCAATGAGCTTAAGTCTACGCAACTAGTAAATGTACATCTAGTGTATGGATGTGCCTATCTAGTGTCTAGCATACATTCCTATCAAGCATTCATAATTAAACAATTAAACATTCAATGCTAAGATTACAATGTGCTTAATTCAATCACAAACACAAGCATGTATAGTGGTTCGACTTTGGGTCTACTCCACTCCCGGTTCAAGTACTCAACTCCTTTGAGCACACCGGTATTCACTATCGAAGGTTTTAAATGAGGTTCACCTCTCAACCTTTACACGGAGGTTTTACCGGTTCACCTCTCAACCATAACCGGAGTTTTGGACAAAGGGCTAACTCTCAACCCGAGTAGAGTTTTGGACATAGGCTAACTCTCAACTGGACGCACGTTCACTCCCATGTCAGAGGCTCCCACTTAGAGACTTTGTTTTAGGCCCGACAAATGGGCCAAGGAGTGCCAAACAACACCTAATCTTTAGGCCGACAAATAGGCCAAGGAACAGCCAACGTCCCTAGTTCGAGTTTGACAAACAAACTCTACACTCAACTCCCACAGGAAATTAAGTGGATGGACTCTCAATAAAGACAACCTTACTTGTCGGATGAGCCCCTTGTTCAGCGTCGGGTCGGGTTGCTTGATCTCCGATCTCCCGTGCTTCAATCAGCTTCCCTTGCTCCCACGATCGTGTTGCCGTTGCGTCGCCAATGCCTCAGCAACACTTGATCAATCACCTTGCTTGTGATGCCTTTTAGATACCCAAGGTGATAGGAGGGTAAGTTTAAGAACTCTACAACTATTAGGAATGGGTTGCCTAGAGTTTCTCTCCTACAACGATCTCATCTTAGAGTCTTGGACAAGAATATACCTATCAAGGAATATCCAAATTCTAGAGATCAAGAGGGGATGAAGGTCATTTTCTTCATGAGCTTGGAATGCTCCAATCTTGTGTTAAAGCACAAGAAAGATGCCTTGCGTAGGTTGGGAATGAGCCTCAAATGGTCTCCAATAATGGTGGCTTCACTCCTCTCAAAATCCTCATTCTTGCCCCTCAAAATGAGGCAAGCCCCTTTATAAAAGATGTTCAAACGGATAAAAAACGAACAGAAATCGGCTAGTCCCGACCTGTCCCGACCGATCGGCCAAGGGTCCCCGACCGGTCTTGACCGGTCAGTCATAGGCCAGAACAGGACAGAGGCTTGCTGTCTAGAGGGGAGGGTCTGCCCGACCGGTCAAGACCGGTCAGACCAACCCAACCGACCGGTCAAGATCGGTCGGCCCAATGGCCTGCACACTACATAGACACTGGACTATCTGTACGACCGGTCTTGACTGGTCGGACAGGCCAGGGTTCAGCCTATTGATTTGCTAACCCATCTATTTCACAACCCAATCTCTATGGCCAAGGTATGGGTGATCTTTTGGGACACCTAAGGCCAATCTATGATGACTAAAGGTTTCCTAATGTGATCAAGGTCATCAAAGAAGTTAAAGGGTTGAGTTTTTGTCAAGGTTAAGGCACATCAAGGCATCGCTTTTACCTGTTTCTTCTTCATTGATGCAGCAGGGCCACTTGAGTATTCGGTCTTCGTCTTTATTAAGCTCAACTGGCATTAGACTCACTGACCTAAGTGATTGACAAACAAGGTGCATTAGTATGCCACAGAAAAGTGCATCAACAAATTCTTGCTCAAATTCAATGTAGGACTAAATCCACAATACAAAAGCAAACCAATTTCAAATTTTGGAGAGAAGTGAAAATTTGAATTTTTTTTTTTAATCTTTATTTTGAAACAAATACAACATTACCAATGATTACGGACGTAATCAATGTCACTGGGAATCACGCCAGCCATTATAGCTCTCCGATTACCATATACATAGGGCATCTCTCTATTGCAACAGGTACGCATAATCTACCCCATACTCTGCCTCTCTCTTCTCCATCAAATTCTTTTGCCTGACTTAAGCATTGGAGGACACCCCTTTTCCTTGTGTTTTAGAGGACTCAAAGAGCTAATGTCTAGATCCAATCCATTCGCTCTAGCAGATCAGAGGCAATCTTCCATCCAATGGTGGAGATATTATCGACTCGAGCATTGAACAAAATTTGATGACAACAGTGGGCATTCAATTCTCACGATCTACTATGGTGTGATTCACCTATGCTGTATCTACCTCACTTTTCAGCTCAAACCATAAAATAATCTGCTGGAACGCATGAACCGCATGAATATGACACATCACACAGTGGGCCCTACAATTTTTGCACCCAAAATGTATTATTGTCAATGGGTTGTGACCAAACACAATAATTTTTAACCGTGATGACAAGTAGTGATGACTTAATCACACTATATCCATACGAAATGTTGAAAAATAAACGAGGCCTTAGATGCTTTAGTCAGGATTTCACATGATTCCAGTGGATTTGGCGTAAATGAGTTAAAATACAGCTGAGTTTTAAGATATGCCACACATGTAAGTGAGCCCATTGACTTGCAGTATTTTCCCAACCGCAACCAAAAAATCTCAATCCAAAGACCCGATGGAAACCCAGTCGGATCTTAGTTCGACCTGAACCAAACCCGATTGGTCGACACCCTAGTGCTGACCGCTAACTGAATTGGGATGTGGACCCCACCATTATTTGTATATGGGTCCACCACTAAAAATCACCGAACTCAGGTGGGCCACCCCCACGTGAATTTAGAGGTTTTGAGCTGTTTTTATTCATTTTCCAACGGTGTGGGACACCAGAGATTTGGAACGGTGCGATGTTCCAGGCCAAGGCCAGACATTGGGTGGCCCAACTGACGGACGGTATGGATCTCACGTAGAAGAAGTGTCCCACCCAACGCCGTCAGGTCGTTGCCTTTGGGGACCGAGACGAGAAATTAGTGATAGAATCGCGACAAGTTTAAAAAAAAAAAAAAAAAATGAGTGGCATGCCGTTAAGATCATATAGTGAAACTGACTTAATTGCTTGACCGTGTGGGGCCCATTACTTGGATGGTTTGTATTATGTTAGATATCTGCCAGCTGTAAACTGTATGCTTGTGTATGGACACTCGCGTTCTCTATCAATCTTTTTCTTCCTCACGAATTTAATTGTGGGCCCACACCCTATCTCATCCCAGATCCGTTGAATAGGGACGCGAACTTTCAACGATGGGTTGCGGTCACCTCGGGCAACAAAAATCTCTGTGGGGCCCACCGTGATGAGTGTGTGTGACATCCACTCTGTCCATCATTTCCGCCAGCTCGTATTAGGTCGTGAGCACAAAGCTCAGGCCGATCCAAAACTGAACTAGACCGCACCATAGGGAAAAAGGGAGATGGGATGGGCAAGCATTGAAAGTTTCCTTGGGCCCACCATCATCCAACCCGTTCGCTAGGTGAGTCCCACTAGGATGAAGGTTAGTGTGGATTTCACATAAACATCACTGTGGGCCGCACAGAGCATTTGACTACACGGGCTCCCTACAACAGGTGGGAAAGGGCGATTCCGAAATCCTCGTTTGTCGTTGGGTAGGTGTGGACTGAGAAGATGTTTTACAAGTCAAGACGAAAGACTTTCCGGATAAAGATTCGAAATTTTGCCACGTCGGCAGATATCCTGCACGTGTTGGATTCATCTCAACGGCTTGCTTTGGACCTGTCTTAGAATACCCATGTGGCTTTATCTTAACCGTCCACTACTACAGTGGAAGGCCTATCGCATGGAATTTAAGTGTACAGAAATTCTATGGCTATTTGCACTAGGAACGAGTGAGGATCGATTGGGAGGCGTATGTTCTATTGGGGATCACATATATGAAATCTAAATCATTCATCATATTGGGCCCACTTTATAAATTCCTCAGGTCAAAACCAAGATGACATGTTCATGGATTTGGTGACACGCGTGAGAAAAATTGACCATCAGTCTCCATTTAATATACACGTGTTTCCCTGGTGACAAGTGGACTAACCTATAGTTCAAAATGTGGTATGTTCATGGTGGGCTAACCTGGTGAATGGTCTAGATCTACCCAAATGTGCTAAGTTGGCAGGTATGTACGAATCACCTAAGCATGTCTCTTAAGTAAATTGCCAGTGTAGATCATCCATTCATTTATTTATGAAAGTATCTATCACGTGTAGTGCGCAGTGGATAAAAAGGTAGACTTCAGGGAAAACTATCATTTTATACTTTTTAATGGTTAGTTTACTATCGTTTGTAAAATAAACTTATCTACAATGACATATGTGGGGCCCACCATGAACTGTACATAGAATCCAATCCGTGCATCATTTCTAACCGTTCATTATCTCCTTATAACTAAAACAATCAGGCCAATCAAAAACTCGAGTATGCAACACCATGTAACATTATGCCTAAAACCTCTAAAATCACTTGGTGTGGCCACCGGAGTCCTAGAATGTCATTATTTAGGAGGTAACCATTCATCCTCGTGGGTTACACACTATGAACGGATTCGATGGTATAATAAAGATACTATGATCCCGAAAACAAATATGAATGTTTTAATGGTTGGCCTCTCCATCTTTAGTTTTCCTTGTGATGTGACCTATATTTTATTTCTTAGGAGATGAATTTTTTAATGTGAGGTAAAAATGAATGGGCACACATTATGGACGGATTGGATTTGGTCTTTACATCACAGTGAGCCCCATACATCATCGCTTTCTAAAATAAGATTATTTTACCGACGTCCAATGGAGGAATTGACCTCCCCTCATTGAATACTTTTCACTTTCTTTGGTTATTAGATGAATCTCTTGACATTTTGTTCATCTACCTTGGATAAGGTACTATCCTCAACAGGACGTGGTTGGAGACGGATGGGTGCGTGGCACCTTGGTATTGGTGGAGAGCAGGGGCCGCACCTCAGCATTGGAGGAGTATTAACAGACCCATCACATCAATGCGGCCCCACATACTCTCCACCAATACCGAGGTGCGATGCATCCTGGTGAAAGACCTATTACATGGAATTTAAGTAGCTAAAAATTTTATGGCTATTTACATAAGGAACGAGTGATGATCGATTAGGAGGCATATGTGCTGTCGAGGGTCACATATATGAAATCTAAACCATTCATCATATTGGGCCCACAGTCTAAATTTCCCAGGTCAAAACTAAGATGACTTGTTCATGGATTTGGTGACACACGTGAGAAAATTGACCATCAGTCTCCATTTAATATTCACGTGTTTCCCTAGTGACAAGCGGACTAACCTATTTTCAGAAGATGGTATGTTCATGGTGGGCCAAGCTGGTGAATGGTCCAGATCTGCGCAAATGTGATAAGTTGGCAAGTGTGTACGAATCACCTAAGCATGTCTCTTTAGTAAATTGACAGTGTGGATCATTCGTTCATTTATTTATGAATGTATCTATCTACGTGTAGTGTGCAATGGATAAAAAAGGTAGACTTCGAAGGAAAATAATCATTTTATAATTACTTTTTAATGGTTAGTCTATGATCGTCTGTAGAATAAACTTATCTACAACGACCCATGTGGGGCCCACCATGAACTGTACATAGAATCCAATTCGTACATCATTTATAACTATTCATTATCTCCTTATAACTAAAACAATCAGGCCAATCAAAAACTCGGGTATGCAACACCATGTAACATTATGCCTAAAACCTCTAAAAACACTTGGTGTGGCCATCAGAGTCTTAGAATGTCATTATTTAGGAGGTAACCATTCATCCTAGTGGGTTACACACTATAAATGGATTCGATGGTATAATAAAGATACTATGATCCCCAAAACAAATATGAATGTTTTAATGGTTGGCCTCTCCATCTTTAGTTCTCCTTATAATGTGACCCATATTTTCTTTCTTGGGGGATGAATTTTTTAATGTTAGGTAAAAATGAATGGGCACACATTATGGACGGATTGGATTTGGTCTCTACGTCACGGTGAGCCACACACAACGTCGCTTTCTAATATAAGATTATTTTACAGACGTCCAATGGAGGAATCGACGTTCCCTCATTGAATACTTTTCACTTTCCTAGGTTATTAGATGAATCTCTTGACATTTTGTTCATCTAGCTCGGATAAGGTACTACCCTTAGCAGGACACAGTTGGAGACGGATGGGTGCATGTCACCTTGGTATGGGTGGAGAGCAGGGGCCGCACCTCAGCATTGGAGGAGTACTGACAGACCCATCACATCAATGCAGCCCTACATGCTCTCCACCAATACCGAGGTGCCACACACCCTGGTGAAAGGCCTATCACATGGAATTTAAGTGGCCAGAAATTCAATGGCTATTTGCACAAGGAACGAGTGATGATCGATTAGGAGGCGTATGTGCTATTGGGGATCACATATATGAAATCTAAACCATTCATCATATTGGGCCCACTGTCTAAATTCTCCAGTGTTCATGGATTTGGTGACACGTGTGAGAAAAATTGACCATCAGTCTCTATTTAATATACACATGTTTCCCTGGTGACAAGTGAACTAACTTATTTTCAGAAGATAGTATGTTCATGGTGGGCCAACCTGGTGGATGGTCCAGATCTGCGCGAATGTGCTAAGTTGGCACATGTGTACGAATCACCTAAGCATGTCTTTTAAGTAAATTGATGGTGTGGATCATTCGCTCATTTATTTATGGATGTATCTATCCACATGTAGTGCGCAGTGGATAAAAAGGTAGACTTCGAAGGAAAATAATCATTTTATACTTTTTAATGGTTAGTCTACGATCGTTTGTAGAATAAACTTATCTATAACGACGTATGTGGGGCCCACCATGAACTATACATAGAATCCAATACGTGCGTCATTTGTAACCGTTCATTATCTCCTTATAACTAAAACAATCAGGCCAATCAAAAACTCAGGCATGCAACACCATGTAACATTATGCCTAAAACCTCTAAAATCACTTGGTGTGGCCACCAAAGTCTTAGAATGTCATTATTTAGGAGGTAACCATTCATCGTGGTGGGTTACACACTATGAACGGATTCGATGGTATAATAAAGATATTATGATCCCCAAGACAAATATGAATGTTTTAATGGTTGGCATCTCCATCTTTAGTTCTCCATGTGATGTGACCCATATTTTCTTTCTTGGGGGATGAATTTTTTAATGTGAGGTAAAAATGAATGGGCACACATTATGGACGGATTGGATTTGGTCTCTACGTCACAATGAGCCCCACACACCGTCGCTTTTTAAAATAAGATTATTTCACAGACGTCCAACGAAGGAACCGACCTCCCCTCATTGAATACTTTTCACTTTCTTAGGTTATTAGATGAATCTTTTGACATTTTGTTTATCTAACTCGGTTAAGGTTCTACCCTCAGCAGGACGCAGCTGAAGACGAATGGGCGCGTGACACCTTGGTATTGGTGGAGAGTAAGGACTGCACCTCGGCATTGGAGGAGTATTGACAGACCCATCACATCAATGTGGCCCCACATGCTCTCCACCAATACTGAGGTGCCACTCACCCTGGTGGAAGGCCTATCATATGAAATTTAAGTGGCCAGAAATGCTATGGCTATTTGCACAAGGAACTGGTGATGATCGATTACGAGGCAGTATGTGCTATCGGAGATCACATATATGAAATCTAAACCATTCATCATATTGGGCCCACTGTCTAAATTCCCCAGGTCAAAACTAAGATGACGTGTTCATGGATTTGGTGACATGCGTGAGAAAAATTGACCATCAGTCTCCATTTAATATACACGTGTTTCCCTGGTGACAAGCGGACTAACCTATTTTCAGAAGATGATATGTTCATGGTGGGCCAACCTGGTGAATGGTCCAGATCTGCTCGAATGTGCTAAGTTGGCACGTGTGTACAAATCACCTAAGCATGTCTCTTAAGTAAATTGACGGTGTGGATCATTCATTCATTTATTTATGAATGTATCTATCCACATGTAGTGCGCAGTGGATAAAAAGGTAGACTTCGAAGGAAAACAATCATTTTATACTTACTTTTTAATGGCTAGTCTACAATCGTTTGTAGAATAAACTTATCTACAATGACCCATGTGGGGCCCACCATGAACTGCACATAAAATCCAATTCGTACATCATTTGTAACCGTTCATTATCTCCTTATAACTAAAACAATTAGGCCAATCCAAAACTCAGGTATGCAACACCATGTAACATTATGCCTAAAACCTCTAAAATCACTTGATGTGGCCATCAAAGTCTTAGAATGTCATTATTTAGGAGGAAACCATTCATCCTGGTGGGTTACACACTATGAACGGATTCGATGGTATAATAAAGATATTATGATCCTGAAAATAAATATGAATGTTTTAATGGTTGGCCTCTCCATCTTTAGTTCTCCTTGTGATGTGACCTATATTTTCTTGCTTGGAGGATGAATTTTTTAATGTGATGTAAAAATGAATGGCACACATTATGGACGGATTGGATTTGGTCTCTATGCCACGGTGAGCCCCACCCACCGTTGCTTTCTAAAATAAGATTATTATACTGACATCCAATGGAGGAACCGGCCTCCCCTCATTGAATGCTTTTCACTTTCTTTGGTTATTAGATGAATCTTTTGACATTTTATTCATCTAGCCTGAATAAGGTACTACGCTCAGCAAGACGCGGCTAGAGACGAATGGGTGTGTGGCACCTTGGTATTGGTGAAGAGCAAGGGCGCACCTCGGCATTGGATGAGTACTGACAGACCCATCACATCAATGCGGCCCCACATACTCTCTACCAATACTGAGGTGCCACGCACCCCTCCGTCTCCGACTGTGTCCGGGCGGGGTAGTACCAAATCTGAGCTCTTGTTCATCATCACTTTAGTTAGGCTTGTAGTTTTGTCAGGACTGTTGATTTTGGTGGGCCCCACAGTTGATGAACTGTGTCCCAGAAATATCTTGAATAAGACAATCCTAAATGCTTGTAGTGGTGCTCCTCAGCTGGCACGCAGTGGGAAGGAGACGCGGATAGGTTTCGTGGTGTGTGTGGAGACTGTGGGGTCCACCATGATGTATTTGTTTTATCTACGCTCTCCGTCCGTTTTTCCAGCTCATTTGAGAGCACGAGCCCAAAATTGAAGCATAGCCAAAGCCCAAGTGGACCACACCATAGAAAAGGGTGGAAATAATGATATCTACGGTTGAAACCTTTGTAGGCCAGACAGTGATGTTTATTTGTCATCCAACCTGTTGATTAAGTCAAACAGACCTTAGATGAAGGGACAACTAAAATAACAGCTTGATCCAAAACTTTAATAGCCCCAAGGAATTTTCAACGGTGGGCATTTAATTCCCACTGTTTCCTCCTGTGGTGTAGACCACTTGAGCTTTGGATATAAGTCGATTGTGGTCTCCAACCCTAAATTGAGCTTGAAAAATGGATGGACGTACAGTATAAAACACATACATCATGGTGGGCCTTACCACAGAGTCCACGTCCCCGGGATAACGCCCTACACAGAAATCAGCACTGTCCACTCATCAAGGGGGCGCAGGTGTTCGAGAAAAGTGGACGGTAGAGAGAAGATGACCACCAACCTGCATGCAGCGTACGAGTGACACGGATTGCCTGCGAAAGCCATTTGCAGGCATCTCCTGCGCTCGGAATATAGGTGGGGCCCACCATGATGTTTGTGAGAAATCTACGCCGTCCAACCTTTTTGTGAGATCATTTTAGGCGTTGAGACCAAAAATTAACAGGATCCAAAACTCAAGTGGGCTGAAAACGTTACGATTGAACTTCCACAGTTGAAATATTCATGGGGCCACAGAAGCTTCGAATCAGTTTTATATTTGTGTTTTCGGTTAATCTCAGTAGGAATGCCTAAAATGAACTCACAAAATGGCTAGACGGAGTAGATTTCTCACAGACATCACGGTGGGCCCCACCGAGATTCCAAGCGCAGGAGATGCCTGAAAAGGCTTTCTCAGCCAAGGGGCGCGGATTTCCTGCGAAAGCCTTGCGCAGGAAGTTCCAGCACTAGGAACCAATGTGGGGTCTACAGTAATTTTTTTAATGAATCCACCCCGTTCATCCGTTTTTGGAGCTCATTTTAGGAGGTGAGAGAAAACATGAACCGGATCCAAGACTCAAGTGGGCCTCAATAAAGGAAAATGTGGGTAGGTAAATTACTACCGTTAAAACCTCCCTGGGTCCACAGTGATGTTTATATGACATCCATACCGTTCATAACGTCACTACTACTGGGATGAACTGGAAACACAAATATTATCCTGATTCGAAACTCATATGGCTCCACAAATATTTCAACTGTGGATGTTTAATCCTCACGTTTTCGGCCCACTTGAGTCATGGATCCGGCTCATTTTTGTTTTATGTCCTAAAATGAGCTCCCAAAACGGATGGACCGGGTGGATTCATAAAAAAAAAAAATTGACTGTGGGCCCACCTTGGTTCCCAGCGCAGGAACTTAAGGCTTTCAATCCGCGCCCGGCGTACAAGTGTGACCTACCTGACGAGAAGACTGGCCTGAATTTATTCGGAATAGGGCACGTCGGCTTTTGTGCCGCAAATCTCATCTTCGAGCTCTCTTCGCGCGATTCCCTTCATTTTCTCTTCAATTATGCAATGATTCCTTCTTTCTCCAAGTCAACCAGATTCAGGAATCTGCCAAATACTCAATCGTCACCAACCAATAACATCCGACGCTTGATATGGCACAGGGCACGGTCGACACGGGGACGGTCCACCATTATTATATGCCAAACAGCCCATGCACATGGTGAGTCCCACCAGGACGAATAAAAATAAAAAAATAAAAAAAAATCGATGGGCCTCGGTAAGGTTCCGATGGTAGGTATTGACGGACGCGGATGCGGCTTCGTGGATCTCTGACTGTGGGACCCACAGTGATGTATGTGCCTTACATCCACGCCGTCCATTTGTTTTGAAAGCTAATTTTAGGGCATGATGCTTAAAATGAAACATATCCAAATTTCAGGTGGACCACACCACAAGAAAAAGTGGTGATTGAATACTCACCATTAAAAACTTCTTGAGTGCCACCAGAATGTTTATTTGCCATCTAACAGCTTGATCCCAAACTTTTGTGGCCTACAAGAAGTTTTTAATGGCCAATCACCACTGTTTCCTATGGTGTGGTCCACCTTAGATTTGGACCTACTTCATTTTTGGGATCATGCCCTCCAATGAGCTGTGAAAACTGATGGACGGCTTCGACATAAGTCACATAGATCATGGTAGGCCCCACAGTCAGGAATCCACCGACATCTATGGATCGTCCGGCATCGTCATCCCCCTTCCCACTCGAGTTTCCGATTGGCGTTACTTTCTGACTGGACTCCAAAGTAACATGAGGTGCAGTAAATGATGAACGTGTGGATGTCAGATACACATCAAGGTGGGCCCACAGAGCTTTTTGTCGCACGGGTCTCTACAACTTTTGTAGAAGATTCTCGACCGTTGGATAGGATTATTAAAGCGTTCATGGGGTGTGAAAACTGAAAAGGAAAGACTGAGGACGGAGGTGACTTCTTTCGGAAGGGACTGAAATCCTCCACGACACCAAAACACCCAGTTGTGTGGGGCCCACTATTTTGTATATGAAAAATCGACTCTGTCCGTTAGCTTCTATCGTCTATTTTAGGCCGTAAGGCTAAAATCCCGCTAGATCTAGAACTTAGATGGGCTACTCCATCTGAACAATGGGGATCCGGCACCAACCATAGGTTTATGTGGCAACACCATGGTGTTTATCTTCCATCAAACCCGTTAATCTTGTCTACATCACAAGGATGAAAACAAAATGCAAACATCAGACTGATAGAAATCTAAGGTGGGCCACACCATGTGAAATTAGCAGTTTTGAAAGAAATTTTAGATTGTTCCCATTGATGTGGGCCATAGAAATTTTCAATCAACTTGATCTTCTAAATGTACGGTCCAATAATGCTTTTCAGATGATGTACGGATTGGATTATACATAGACAACAAGGTGGACCCCAAAGTTATGGTTTCGTAGGCGTTGCATAAAACAGGTGATTTGTAGACGATTCCGGCCCTTTGGATTGGAAAGCCAAGGAAGAATTTTATGAGATTAGGTATCATTCTATGCCAGCATATCTCCTGCATGTGCTGGCTTCATTTTCACAGCTTGCTTCTGGCCTGTCTTAGCTGCACACGTTACCGTGATCGCAACCGTCCGTTTCTGAAGTGGATTGCCCACGAAATTTGCACCTATTAGATGACCCCTGCTAACAAAATGGAAACAGACGGTTGAAAACAAAAGTAGGCAATAAACAACCAAAGTTTCATTCTCGGGATTTGAGTAGACAGAAATGCTATGGTTATTCCCACAAGAGAAGAGTGAGAATCTGTAGGGAGGCGTACGTTGAATCGGGGTTCACGCATGTGAAATCCAAACCGCTCATCGTGTTTGTCCCACCGTGAAATGTCCCCAGCTAAAAACCAAGCTGATCTGTTCATCGATATAGGGACATATATGGAAAAAAATGACCATCAGTCTCCATTTAATGTACACGTGTTGGCCTGCTGATGAACGGACCAACCTTTTTAGGAAAATGGCATGTTCGTGATAGGCCAAGCTGGTGAACGATCCGGATCGAGCACAAATGTGCCATGTTAGCATGAGTGTAAGAATCACCTAAGCATTTCTCATGATTTAACTGGACGGTATGGATCCTTAATTCATCTCTGCATGTAGCTATCTACCTGTTCGATGGAGTGGTACTAAAGAGAAATGTTGAAAGAAAATGATCTTTTTGTACTTTTTAATGAGGCTGCTGATCCTGTAAATAAACCAATTTTGCAATGTGAATCTAAATTTCACATAAAATCCAACCCGTCCATCATGTGTAACCCATCATTTTATCTTTATGAATAAGAAATCAGGATGATATAAAAATCAGGTGGGCCATACCATGTAAAAACACAACTAAAATCTCTAAAATGACATTGTGCGTCTCACCTGAGTATTGGATGGCCCACCTGATTTTTCGATCGGTCTGATTTTTAATCTGTCCATTCAACCTGGCGGCACACATCTTCCGAATGAATTGGATGGCATATGAAAAAGTGGTGAGCCCCACACAAAATCTGGAAGTTTTAATGGTGGGGATCTCTATCCTAACTGTCCCTTGTGATGTGACCCACATTTGTTTTTTTATGGGGTCGATTTTTGGACACGTGGTTATACAAAGAGGCCCACCTTATGGACGGATTGGATGTAGTCTCTACATCACAGTGGGCCCACCAGAATAAGCTTATTTTCCAAACATGCTAGAGAACCAGCATACTTTCAATAATCTCTCATTGAAAATTGAGAAATTTCCGACTGTAAACCTTTATTTTCACCCACCAGCAAAAGTAAACTCCTCAAAAGTATTGTTTTCCACTCTAAACTTAAGCTATACGAACGTATTTTTTTTCTGACCGAAATATCCTTTGTTTGTGAATTTTATTCCTTTTCTAAAAACCTTTTTCTCTTCCTCGTTTTTCTCTCTTCAACTATACAAAAGAACCCATCTTGTCTTTGTATTCTCTTCGGTGATAACCCACGACCCATCTTCGCTTCTTTTTGAAATTGTGTTTCACTTCATTAGATTCTTCTTCTACTCCTTGAACTCGTGTCTCACCGAAACAGCCGCTGTAGGTAGGTAAGATTGAGGAATGGATGTGTTTTTTTCGCAATAATGAAGTGTAATCTTTGTTTGTTTCGCAATGAATGTCTTTTTTCGAAGGGTATTAACCATGAATATCGTTTTTTTCGCGGCAATGTGGGTGAAGTCGATCAATTTCATCGATTACAGTGAATGTTAAAGATCACTCAGTCATTATTACTGAAGACAATCAAATTGACCGAGCACTCAGTCAAATTAACTAATCGTATTGAAATATCATCGAATGCAGTAAATTTGGAAGAGCACTCAGTCAATTTAGAAGAGCACTCAGTCAAATTGACCGAGCAATCAGTCAATTTGGAAGAGCACTCAGTCAAATTGACCGAGCACTCAGTCAATTTGGCCGAATGTACTAAATTTTCACCGCTCACAGTGAAATTGCATTGAATACAGTGAAATTCTACCTAATACACCTGGATACAGTGAAATTTCACCGAATACTGTGTAATTCAATGAGAGAAACCTTAAATTTGTATACATATTTTATTAGAATAATTTGTATGTTTTCATATTCATTATAGTCGGTGAAAATGACCTGCTTCATTGATTGTTTAACGGTTTGTTAAGTAGATTTTTTCGAATTTTTTTGCAGTTAATGGCTTTTAGAATTATCGTATGCGCTTATGATGGAGAGTTAATATGTGAAAACAATGCATACACGTATAAGGGTGGAAAGTAAAAAAGTATTGTGTTGAATGTCGGGACTACATATGAGGAACTCCTCTTTAAAATGTACGGGATTTTGAATACTACACAGAAGGATTATGATATTAGGATGAAAGTCATGTACCCATGCTCAAACCAATCATTCCCTCTATCTGAAATCGAAGATGATGAAGACGTGCGAGTGTTCTTGGCAGCACAGTCGGAGCATCCGAATACATACGTGCCTTTAATCATAGAGACAATGCATCGCATTAATGAGACCTTACATGAAGACCCCATTGGTTGGAATGGTGTTGAATATGATGCCGTCGTTGAACATGATACCCCTGCAGTGGAAAAGTCGTGTGAGGAACATGGAGTTAGCTGGGCAGCTGACCTTAGCCTGAAATGTGAATATACGACATCACCTGTACTTACAAAAGTAAGTTTTCCTTTATCCTCACTTTTACCTATAAGAGTAGATGTGCCTTCGTCCTCACATGTTCCTTCACCATCACCTTTACCTATAAGAGATCATATAACTTCATCCTCCACCACTGGTGATGAATGTATACGTTTAAGTGAGAATCCATTGCTTGAGCCGCCTAAAACATTAAACTTCATGACCGGTCTAGTTAATGTGTCATTTGATGATGATGTATTGATCAATGCTGATTTGTCGAAATATTCAGATTCATTGGATAACACGATTGAGATAGCAGTTGGACAAACGTTTAAGGACAAAGCACGCTACCAGTATATTTTGAGCCAATTTGTAATTCGCAAAAACTCTCAATATAGAGTCTTGTATTCATCATCCAAGAGATTTACCGTGGTTTGTTTCGAAGATGATTGTCAATGGAGGGTTCATGCATCTAGGGTCAATGATGCGGGGATATTCAAGATAAAGAATTACACATCCAAACACATATGTGGCATGTCTTGGATGAAGAGCGATCACTGACAAGCAAGTAGTAAGTTAGCCAGCGAGTTGGTTATTAGTCGTATTGAGCAACGCATGGAATTAAAGCCACGTGACCTAATATTAGCTATGCACGAGAAATATAATATTCTTATCAGCTACAAGAAGGCATGACTGGTTAAGGAGATCGCAATTAAGCATGTAATAGGATCTTACGAAGACTCATACAATCAACTCCCAACCTATTTACACGAGCTAAGGAGAGGTAACCCACGAACGGTGACGGCTGTGCTTATTTACCCAAAGACGAGTAGGTTCGAGAGATGTTTTGTTGTACTTGGACAGTGTGTTAGAAGTTTTTAAACTACTTTGCGAAGGGTGTTGGCCATCCACGGGACGCACCTAAAAGGTAAAGACAAAGGTGTTCTATTCGTGGTAACAGCCTTGGATGGAGACAATCGTATCGTACCGGTAGCATTTGGTATCGAGGAATCAGAGAACAACAGCAGTTGGAATTGGTCCTTTCCCACCTCAATAATACGTTAGGGTATCTTCCGGGTCTTGTCATTATATCTGACCGGCATAAAGGTTTAATGAAAGAAGTCCCCGAAGTCTTCCGATATGCGATCCATGGCTACTGCGACTACCATATCTACAGAAACTTGATTGACACATTTAAAGATAAGTCGTTAGAACAATATTATTGGCAGGCTGCAAAGACGTGCAGGAAGGCTGAGTTTGAAAAAGTAATGCGCAATATAGAAATGGCTAACCCACCAGTACATGTATGGTTAACAGAAATAGGATATGAAGGATGGGCATCTTCGCATTTTCTAGAAAAAATATTCAACTTGGTTACTACTAACATATCGGAGTGCGTTAATGCTCTATTCAAAGAAGCAAGAGAGTATTCTGTGACCATATTGATAGAGACAGTCAAATTGAATATCCAAGAAATGTTCTACAAGAGAAGTGAATCAATTTCATCATTTAATAGACCTTTGACAAATTGGGCGGAGAAACAACTAACAGATCTTATAGAGAAGGCGTACAATTTCCGTTGTCATGCGATTTCTCGATATGAGTATTATATTGAGGATGAATATAATGACACAGTTAATATCAATAAGCTTTCGTGTACATGTTGTGAGTTTGACGTTAAAGGGTTACCGTGTTTGCATGTTATTTCAACATGTATAAGTTATAATCTTCCTCATTACAACTACTGCTCTCCATTTTATACGGCCGAAAATTATCGGATCAGCTTTAATGAACCGGTGTACCCAGTACGTGACAAGAGTGAATGAGAAATATCAGACAAATTCTGAAAGTATTGTGCTACAATTAAACCCCCACAACAACAAATGCAGCCGGAAGACCAAAGAAGATGAGAATTCCGTCACGTGGAGAAGAACGAAAAACAGTAGAGTGTGGAAGGTGTAAACAAACAAGGCATAATCGACGAAAGTGCAAGTCTCCAGTAGCAGATGCATGATGTTTGATTATTTGAATGTAATAATATGAATGTTTTTAATGTTAGTTGGAATCTTTTTTTAATGTTAGTTACTTGGAATGTTGGTAATTTGGAAATTTTCGTAATATTGACCTAGCACTTTGTAAACGACAAAGTCCTCAGTCAATTTAGTCAGTTATGCTAGGTCAAAATGACCGAATACAGTGACATTTGACCGATTTCTAAGTATGCATGACACTCTGATCGGTCAAAATGACCGATTACAGAGCCAACTTGTCGTTGTACTCGGTCAAATTGACCAATCACAAAGACAATTGACCGATTTCTGTTTTTGACCAATTACAGAGGCAATTTGTCGCTGTACTCGGTTAAATTGACCGATCACAGTGACATTTGACCGATTTCTAAGTCGAAATGTCACTGTGATCAGTCAAAATAACCGAATTTAGAGATCTTATACACATTTAACCGATTTTAGAGTTAAGTTGACCGATGACGGTGATATTTCACCGATTTCTGACTCAAAATGACACTGTGATTGGTAATCTTCACAGATGACAAGTCAAAATGACTGATCTCATTAGGTTGTCTAATGACAATGACATCATCCTCCACCACAATGATATTTTGACCGATAACAGTGATATTTTGACTTCAATAATGATTCACATTCAACAAACCATTCACATTTCACACAAAATTCAACAAACCATTACACAAACCATTCACTTGTAAACCATTTCATAAGTCATTCACATTTTCCACACCTATATGTTACAATAGTATAAAATACAGTTATACAAAATTTTCGCTCCCTCACATGCCAAATCATGAACACTCAAACAGTCATATGCCAATGAATCCCTGAATCGTTGAGTGTCGTCGAACTGTTTATTTGACAAAAGGTCACCGCCGCATAGTATGTCAATATATTTCATTACATATATGCCGTAATCACTACCATTAGTCTGCTTTGGAAGATAAATCTCTCCGCGGACGCTCCACTCCCTGTCAAACGCAGAGGCGTCTCCTGAGAAATGAAAGAGAATAAGGATTCCTTTAGTCATGACCCGGATCTCTTTCTTGTATTGGAGAAGCGGGTTGCTATTGAGACTATCGCAAATAATTATCTGTCTTTCTTTAGGGTGGATGATCATAAGAATCTAATGTTTGTTGTCGTGATTGACAAGTACATATACTTGTACAAGTAAAATAAAAGAAATTATCATTTATGTCACATAGTTTAAAAAGAATAAGAAATACCTGATGTAAATCACGAAAACATTACTCTTTTATATTTTCACATAGCCTTTGTCTCATTTCATTCCTTTGCAATGCTAAAGCTAGAGTCTTTCTCTAGAAGTTTTATCAAACGTTCTTGATCGTTATGATATTTCTTTAATTTAGGCAAAAGATTTTTAGACATGTTTGTCAAAAACAGAATTACAAATGTTAAAAAAATTGAAAGTAGAATTATAATTTTACTAGGACATGTTTGTCGCACGATTACCGAAAAAATATGGGGCAGAATTTGCAATCCTGAGGATATGTTGTCGGACACTCATCCTTCCTTTTGTCCAAAAATTCAATATATTTGTCCATCTCCTAACAAACGAAGATGATTTAGCTCTACAAGGTAAATAAATGTAGATGTAAATCAACTTATAAGATTGAGAATACTTATAATACTATCAACCCATTCATCCTTCTCCCATATTGATTTAAACCATATTTCTGTTGCCTCATTTATATTTGTAACATACCAACTACGCAGCTCCATTATTTCCTCCTTCGATAACTTCCTAAATGGATCCATCTGTAAATATAATGGTATCAGAGAAGTAATGAGGTCTCTCGCTTCTTTAGTGTCGGTAAATACGCTGGGAGTTATTTCAATAGCAGACATGGGCACAAAAGGAGATTTCTTACACGAAGAAGGCTTCAATTGCCTTTTTGGTCTCCCTTGAATTATAGGAGTAGCGGCTTCCTTCTCGACCTCTGTCGCAATAGACGGAGTAGCGGCTTCATTCTCGTATTCCACAATAATAGGAGTAGCGGTTTTCTACTCAAGTACACAGAACCAATCACAATAAATTAATATATCAAAACATTATAGGATAAACACAACAATTAATATATCAAAACATAGCATACTTCAATAAACAATACATCACTATACAATATATTTTAAAAAAATAATACATTCACACCTTGTTCGACTTCAATTCTTTCCTCTTCTTCTTCAGCTCCTCTTTCTCCCTCCTCAAATCTTCTCTCTCCATCCGTAAAAGTTCTAGTTCTTTCGTTAAATCTTCCCTTGCTTTGTTGAACTCTTCTGTATGCTGCCTTAATTCATCTACCACTCAGTTGAACTCTTTTATCTCTTTCTTTAATTCTTTTATCTCTTTCTTTAATTCATTTATCTCTTTCTTCAACTCTTCTCTCTCCTTCTTCCATTTCTTCCTCTCTTTCTTATATTTTTCTATAATTTCTAACTCACCATTTCCTTCTCCCTCTTCCTCATTCTCATTTTTCCCAGCTTCTCCATCCTCCCCATCTTCTCTATCATCATCTTCTTCATTTCCATCATCCTCATCTTCTCCATCATCATATTCTCCCTTTCCATCATCATCATTATCTTCTCCATTTCCATCATCCTCATCCTCTTGTATATCTCTTGACTTTTTGCTCCAAAGTTATGCTAGTCCTTTCAACAAAACCATCCTCGATTCCCTAAAAATAACTAAAAATGATGCCTACTTGTCATGGAATTCATTTGTTATCACTTCCTCTCAAATCAATGATGCACAATGTTAAACTTTTTACCTGAATTCTTTCATAAACTAGACGAACAGCCTCCAACTCCAACTCTTCCCTGGTGGGTTCCAAAGTCCCAATTATTTCTGACTGAAAAAATAAATTATTTTAATCTCAATATATCAAAACATACATGATATGTTAAACGACAAAATAGATAGAATACTGCACCTACTTCTTCATTCACAATGATGTCGTATATTGCGTTATGCCTCCATCCATACCAGTCTTCATATTGATTGAAGCGTGGAATTCTGCAATGAACATATGACTTCACACTCCTTCTTAGGGCCATGATTTTTTCGACAGCCCATATTTGTTATAATCACATGAAATTGAACAAGATTAAAAGACTATATAGTGGACTAAATAAATACATTAGTTAAAAGACTAGATATAACAACCCTTACCTGCAGAGGAAACATGCACCCATAAACATTGTAAGTGGGCCCGTATTCACGCGATGTCTGCGGCACTGCTAGTACCCATTCGGTCATTGTCTGAAATGCTACACTACCCTAGGGATACCTGTTGAACTCATCCAAATTGTTAACCAACCTGGATAAATTCATGCTTACAATGATATTTGCTGCCTAGTCCCTCGAATGAACCATTCCACACACATTAACAATGCAACTTTAACAACATCCTCGTGCTTTTTACTCTTTACAATCTTGTTGAACACCTCTCCTAAATGTTGTTTCAATATCGGATACTGGTTGGCCAAATATTTTTCTTTAATTGAGTTTTTCGTAATAACACCTAATTCTGGAATTGTGAGGTCTCCGGACTTCAGCCCTGTTATAAGGGCGAAGTCCATCTTAGTAAACCTCAATAGGTTTCCCTAATTTCAAAGACAAGGTCACCAATGTCCCCTCTATGTCTCAAAAAGAGGATATGTCCTAGAGCTCCTAAATATCTAAACGATTTAAGATCTAACAAACACTCGAATGGGGACTACCTAAACAGCCTTTTCCTCTGCTCATTACTCTCTATTCCAGCATTCACTCCCCCCTTAAACCACCATGTGAGACTGCATTTAGCTGATAGGTTAGGGATTTCTTCGGTTCCTGTACACAAAAAATATCACATAACATGTAAATTTCAAATCACCTCTGTAACGGTTATAAATACAAAAACAAAAACAATTATAAATTTTGAACACCAAATATACTCAGTGAAATTGTAGATTTTTTTCCTTCTGTGGTTAGTCCATTCATAGTTGAGCGATCGCATCATGCGGATTTTACACTGTCATCGATCATTTGACTGTGTTCGATTCTACTCTGTGATCACAGTGGACGGATTTTATTCAGATTTTACTCACAGTTGGCTTTGACCGATCACAGGGGCAGATTTGACTGTGATTGGTCATTTTGACCGATCACAGTGGGCTTTGGCCGATCACAGGGGCGAAATTGACTGTGATCGGTCATTTTGACTGACCACAGTGGGCTTGGACCGATCACAAGGGTGAAATTGACTGTGATCTTTCATTTTGACCGATCAGAGTGGGCTTTGACCGATCACAAGGGCGGAATTGACTATGGGCCTTGACCGATCACAGGGGCGAATAAATGACTATGATCGGTTATTTTGACTGATCACAAGGGCGAATTTGACCATTTTAACCGATTACAGCGGGTCATTTTCATCGGATTTGACTGTGATCGGACAGATCACATCGAAGTTTGACCGATCAGAGTGGGTCACAATCACCTAATTTGAGCGATATCACCTGCTATAAGTCAGCTAGAATGAATATAAACTTCAGATTGCTTATTAGACTGTCCCATAGTTCCAAACCAGCTACTTGTATCTAAGCCTACAATACAACTAATTGTCTTAAAAAAGATGGCAGTGACTCTCCATACGTGATCGGTCAAAATGACTGTTCACAGTGGATTTTCACATTGCAAGTTGGGCAACCTCTCATGTAGGATTTCACAGTTGTGATCGGTCAAACTGACCAGTCATTTTGTCCGATCAAACTAGATTTAGACCGAACACAACGAAGTTTAGGCCGATCACAGAGGGTTTTCACCTCCATTTTCACATTTTCACAAACATTTTACATTCACCACCATTCCCACCTCCATTAGTATTTCCACCTTCATTTTCACATTTTCACAAACACTTCACATTCCATTCCATTTTCACCTTCATTTTCACATTTTCACAAACATTTCACATTCACCACCATTCCCACCTCCATTAGCATTTCCACCTTCATTTTCATATTTTCACAAACACTTCACATTCTATTCAATTTTTACCTCCATTTTCACATTTTCACAAACATTTCACATTCACCACCATTCCCACCTTCATTAGCATTTCCACATTCATTTTCACATTTTCATAAACACTTCACAATCAAATTAGCACACTCCATTCACACTTTCACATTTTCACTTATATTATGAATACCTTTTCGACGCTTAGACGGGTGAGCCATTTTCAGCCGCTCGAAGGATGAAGACTGACCGCTCCAAGGAGGTAGACGATGGCTAAGAAAGATGACGGAAGAGGAAGCTGACGGCGGACGGCGGTGGAGGAAGACGAAGGAGGAATACTGACCGTGGAGGAGGAAGAGAGAAGGAAATGATATTTTCATTCGACTGAATTTCTAAAAGTTTACAATGGGAAATAATAGTTTTGAGGAGTTTACTTTTGCTGGTGGGTGAAAAGAAGGGTTTGTAGCTGGAAATTTCTCTTGAAAATTTAGGGGGCGCGAATTAAGTGTTACCCTCGGGAACAGCTTAGTGGGTGTTACCCCTACCGTATGGCCCACATGGATGATATTTTGTATATCCACTCTGTCCATCTGTTTATACAGCCCATTTTAGATAATGTTCCAAAAATTATGCAGATCCAAATCTCAAGTGGACCATACCACTGGAAACAGTGTGATTGAGTGCCCCACCATTAAAAATTCCAAAGAGTCCATGGTAAGGTTTTGGTAATGTTTATTTGCAATCCAAGCTCTTGATAATGTCAATAAGGTCTTGATGATTGATCCAAAACTTTTGTGGCCCACAAAACGTTTTTAATGATTATTAATCACTGTTTCTAGTGGTATGGTCCACCTGATATTTGGATCTTCTTAAGGTTTTGGATCATATCCTAAATAATAAGAGAAAACAGATAGACAGTGTAGATATATAAAAAAAAAAAATACATCACGGTGGGCCCCACACGGTAGGGGTAACACCCACTAAGGTGTTACCAGGGTAACATCTAATTCGCTCCCAAATTTTTGTATACTTTCTTTGGGGATGAGAAGGTTCATTTGACGTTTTGTCCTTTGAGCAGAAGGTTAAAGCAGAAAACCGTGCAATTAATTTAAAAGGACACGACTTCCCTACAATCGGGCTATAGGACTCCGCTGTAACCCTAAGATCTGTTCGGCCCACCATGATGTTTGCGTTTCATCGAGTCCGTCCATCCATTTTGACAGGATTATCTCACCATATGAGCCCAAAAATGAAGGAGATTTAAAACTCAAGTGGACCACACCACTGAAATAGTAGGGATGGGAACGGGCACCGTTGAACCTTCCTGGGAGGAGTTGGGATGTGGACCCCCACCATTATTTGTATATGGGGCCAACACCAAAAATCACCGAACTCAGGTGGGCCACCCCACCGTGCATTAGAGTTTTTAAGCATGTTTATACGCACTTTCCAATGGTATGGGGCACCACAGTTTTGGATCGGTGCGATGTTCCTGGCTAAGGCCAGACATTGGGTGGCCCAACTGACGGACGGTGTGGATCTCACGTAGAAGAAGTTTCCCACCCCCACGTCGTCAGCTCGTTGCCTTTGGAGACCGATACGAGAAATTAGTGATAGAATCGGCATAAGTTAAAAAAAAAAAAAGAGGAACGGCTAATATTCAATCCCATACAGTGTGAACTGATGTGCATACGTTTTCCCGCCGCAAACGGCCTAGTGGTTTTTTTTTTTTTTATGAACTTTGGTTGAATTTGATTCATGCTGAGTGGGACTATTTTTTGTCAGGACTGTTTATTTTGATGGGCCCCACAGTCGATGGACTGTGTCCCAAAAATATCCTCAGTAAGACAATCCTAAATGCTATTAGTGGTGCTCCTCTGCTGGCACCTAGTGGGAAAGCGACACGAATAGGGTGGTGAAGTGCTCACCACCGTTTATTGAGGTGTGTGGAGACTCTGTGGGGTCGACCATGATGTATATGTTTTCTCCACGCTGTCCATCCGTTTTTCCAGTTCGTTTGAGAGCACGAGCCCAAAATTGAAGCATATCCAAAGCTCAAGTGGACCACACCATAGAAAACAGTAGGAATAATGACATCTACCGTTGAAAACTTTGTTGGCTCTATAGTTATGTTTATTTGTTATGCAACCTGTTGATTAAGTCAAACAGACTGAGATGAAGGGAAAATGCAAATAACAGCTTGATGCAAAACTTTTATAGCCTTTTGAACGGTAGGCATATAATTCCCACTTTTCCTGTGGTGTAGACCACTTGAGCTTTGGATTTAAGTCAATTGTGGTCTCCGACCCTAAAATGAGCTTGAAAAATGGATGGACGTAAAGGATAAAACACATACACCATGGTGGGCCCCACAGAGTCTCCACCCCCACGGTAAAAGGTGGTCAGCGCCTTACCACAGAGTCCGCGTCGCCGGGATAACGCCCTACACAGAAATTAGTACTGTCCACTCATCAAGTGGGCCGCAGGACGTTCGAGAAAAATGGATGGTAGAGAGAATCCCTTCATTTTCTCTTCATTTATGCATTGATTCTTTCTTTCTCCGAGTCAACCAGATTCAGGAATCTGCCAAATTCTCAATCGTCACCAACCAATAACATCCTACGCTTGATATGGCACAGGGAACGGTCGACACGGGGACGGTCCACCATGATTTTATGCTAAACAGCCCATTCACATGGTGAGTCCCACCAGGATGAATCAAAATAAAAAAATATAAAAAAATATAAAAAAAATCGATGGGCCTCGATAAGGTTCCAATGGTAGGTATGGCCGGACGCGCATGCGGCTGCGGCTGCGTCTGAGTGGATCTTTGACTGTGGGGCCCACAGTGATGTATGTTCCTTACATCCACGCCGTCCATTTGTTTTGACAGCTAGTTTTAGGGCATGATGCTTAAAATGAAACATATCCAAAATGATGAACGCTGTGGATGTCAGATACATATCAAGGGGGGCTCACAAAGCTTTTTGTCGCACGGGTCTCTACAACTTTTGTAGAAGATTCTCGACCGTTGGATAGGATTATTTAAGCGTTCATGGGGTGTGAAAACTGAAAAGGGAAGACTGAGGACTGAGGACTGAGGCGACTTTTTTCGGAAGCGACTGAAATCCTCCACGACACCTGTCTGTTATAAAACACTCAGCTGTGTGGGAACATTATTTTGTATATGAAAAATCAACTCTGTCTGTCAGCTTCCATCATCTATTTTAGATCGTAAGGCCAAAATTCCGCTAGATCTAGAACTTAGATGGGCTACTCCATCTGAACAATGGGGATCCGGCACCAACCATAGGTTTATGTGGCAACACCATGCTGTTTATCTTCCATCAAACCCGTTAATCTTGTCTACATCACAAGGATGAAAACAAAAAGCAAACATCAGACTGATAGAAATCTAGGGTGGGCCACACCATGTGAACTTAGTAGTTTTGAAAGCAATTTTAGATTGTTCCCATTGATGTGGGCCATAGAAATTTTCAATCAACTTGAGCTTCTGTCTGTACGGTCCAATAATGTTTTTCAGATGATGTACGGATTGGATTATACATATACAACATGGTGGACCCCAAAGTCATAGTTTCGTAGGCGTTGCATAAAACAGGTGATTGCAGACGATTCCGGCCCTTTGGATTGGAAAGTCAAGGAAGAATTTTATGAGATTAGGTATATTCTATGCCAGCATATCTCCTACACGTGCTGGCTTCATTTTCACAGCTTGCTTTTGGCTTGTCTTAGCTGCACACGTTACCGTGATCGCGACCGCCGGTTTCTGAAGAGGATTGCCCACGAAATTTGCACCTATTGGATGACCCCTGCTAACAAAATGGAAACAGACGGTTGAAAACAAAAGTAGGCAATAAACAAAGTTTCATTCTCGGGAGGCATTCGTTGAATCAAGGTTCACGCATGTGAAATCCAAACCGTTCATCGTGTTTGTCCCACCCTGGAATGTCCCAAGCTAAAAACCAAGCTGATCTGTTCATCGATATAGGGACATATATGAAAAAAAAAATTACCATCAGTCTCCATTTAATGTACACGTGTTGGCCTGCTGATGAACGGACCAACCTTTTTAGGAAGACGGCATGTTCGTGATAGGCCAAGCTGGTGAACGATCCGGATCGAGCACAAATGTGCCATGTTGGCATGTGTGTAAGAATCACCTAAGCATTTCTCACGATTTAAGTGGACGGTATGATCATTAATTCATCTCTTCCTGTAGCTATCTACCTGTTCCGTGGAATGGTACCAAAGAGAAATGTAGAAAGAAAATGATCTTTTTGTACTTCTTAATGAGGCTGCTGATCCTGTAAATAAACTAATTTTGCAACGTGAATCTAAGTTTCACATAAAATCCAACCCGTCCAGCATGTGTAACCCATCATTTTATCTTTATGAATAAGAAATCAGGATGATATAAAAATCAGGTGGGCCACACCATGTAAAAACACAACTAAAATCTCTAAAATGACATTGTGCCTCTCACCTGAGTATTGGATGGCCCATCTGATTTTTCGATCGGTCTGATTTTTAATCTGTCCATTCAACCTGGCGGCACACATCTTCTGAATGAATTGGATGGCATATGAAAAGGTGGTGAGCCCCACACAAAATCTGGAAGGTTTAATGGTAGGGATCTCTATCCTAACTGTCCCTTGTGATGTGACCCACATTTGTTTTCTTATGGGGTTGATTTTTGGACACGTGGTTAATACAAAGAGGCCCACCTTATGGACGGATTGGATGTAGTCTCTACATCACAGTGGGCCCACCAGAATAAGCTTCTTTTCCAAACGTGCTAGAGAACCAGCGTCCTTTCAATCATCTCTCGTTGAAGATTTATGTATACTTTCTTTGGGGATGAGATGATTCATTTGACGTTTTGTCCATTGTCATTTTAGTTGGGATCAACTTCGGTGTCCGTACCGTTGATTTTGGTGGGCCCCATAGTTGATGGAGCTTGTACCAAAAAATATCTTCAATAGGATAATATAAATGCTCATTGCTGTGTCCTCAGTTGAGGCCCACTGAGAAAGCTCCATACACTAAAAAATCAGCATTATCTACTTATCAAGTGTCCTCCCGTGTATGAAAAAAATGGACGGTCAGAGAGAAGATGACCAACAATGATATCCACCGTACACGTTTTAACCTACATGACGAGCAAGGCGGGTCTGAATTTAGGTACAGTGCATGTCTACGTTGGGCCCCACCTGATGAGTTGCATGGATCTTGCACACGTGTGTCACGTGCCATTTGTGAAATCTTTCTCCCTCTTCAAGCTCTCCTCACGCGAATCCCTTCATTTCTATCCGTATACGCCTTCGTTACACCTTTGTCTTGCACTTCAAGTGGATTCCGGAATCTGCCAAATGCTCGATGGTCAACAGCCAACGAAGGGAAACATTTCCAACACCAGTGGAAAAAACAACCCCAACTACGTGGGCTCCACAATCTTTTATATGTAAATCAATCCGTCCATCAGATGAGAACCCTTATTTAAACGGCTCATACAAAATATTACCGTGATGAAAGACTCCGATGGGCCACACCGATGCGAACAATGTATAAATGCTCCTAAAATCTCTAAATTCACTCTGTAAGGCTTGCTAGAGCTTTGGATCAGGATGTTTTCGGAACATTCTTTTCATCATGGTGGGGTGAACTTGATTAACGGATTTGATGAAAGATGCGTACCCTTATAGTTGGCATATTCCTTGTCGTTTGAGTAGTGTAACCATACTAAGCTGTGGCCGGTGTGGACGGGTAGATCGAACAGAGTCTCTCTCTTAGGATAACTATTCCGAATCTAAAAAATTAGGGGGACTCCTCAACTAATTTTTCTCAAATCAATAAGAGAATATCTCAAATTTACGAGACATTTTTTTTGAATCCACGAAAAACAACTTGAATTTACGAGCAAGAGGGATAAAAGCCAAATTTCAATTTAATAATAATAAAGATTTTTCCTTCATAAACGAGTTTTAGCAATTATTTATAATAAAACTAAGTCCTCAAAACCTTAAAAACGAAAATAAAAGAGTTTGATTAAAAAATGAAAACAAATCAGACAAAATTGTACAACTGCTCGCGCATGATCACTCAAAACAGTCCAGAGAGTTAGACTAATTTCCAATCAATTTTCGGGGCCTGATGAGTGAGGGTCTGGCGTCCGATGACGTTGGTTGGGCGCCCAATGACAACTTGGCCGGGCGCTCGAAATTGTCTCACTGGGCTTCAAAGCGTGCTGGACCTTTTCGGTCAATGGTCGGGCAACTGACTATGGATGATCGGGCACCCGATGGTACTGAGTTTGCCAGATTTTGGCCTTGAACTTTGCGGCATCTTTTGTTCCTTTTTTTGCTCGGCCTCATCCTCGATCAATGGATCGCCTCGATACATCAAGCTGTGGATGTGGCTCTTTTCTATCCACAAAGGTATAAAATGGAGGACAAAACTAGAGCTGTACACAAGTCAAGTTAGCTCAGTTGGCTTGCTTGACTCTGCTCGAACTAGTATACAGATTGGTTTAGACACTGGGTTCAAATTGAGTCGAGCTAATTTTTTTCAGTTCGAAGATTTTCGAGCCGAGCTCGAGTTGATCTGGCTCAATTCGACTCAGACTCAAAACACAGCTCATGTTGACTCAATTTAAGTTTTACTCAGCTCGAATAATCGAAAGAGAGCATAGGAGTGGAATAAAAAACTCTTTATAAAAACAAGCCAAGGGCCTTATTTAATTTTTAGTTTTTTTTTTTCATGGGATCAAAATCAGCTCAAATTGGCTCAAAAGCTCGACCTAACCAAGCCGAGCATGCCATTCCAACTTGAAGGTTCTAGCTCGAAGGCTGAGCTGTGCTCGAACTAGAGTTGTGTAATGGTTGAGCCGAGCTGAACTAGGCCCAACCTAATAAAACCGATGGACGGAGTAGATTTTACATATATAATATTTAACATGGTGGGCCCGGAGAGCTTGAGTGTTTTACACGCTTGGTAGAAGAGGTAATGAGTGCCGTGTAATGGAGGATTGTCCCACTAATATCCAATGTTTGATATTTGCCCATCACGTTGCCATGACATGCAACGAGAACACTCAAGAAACACGGGATGGGCCCCAGCTATATGACGTCATCATGCTATTATTTAAAGTAGGTCTTCTGGGTCCCACCGTCTAGAGGTGATCGTCCATCCACCGGGAGCGGATTAAGTGCGGCCCCAGGCCCACCTTGATGTATGTATTGTATATCCACGCCGTCCATCCGTTTTTCCAGACCATTTTAGGGCATGAGTCAAAAAATAAAGCAGATGTAACTCTTAGGTGGACCATAAAGAAGAAAAGATGTTCATTGACCATCACACCATTAAAACTTCCTAGGGTCCACTGTAATGTTTATTTTCCATCCAAAAGTTTAAAAAGCATAGTGGTCCAACAATCCGACCAATTGGAGTGAGCTCTGCCCGTTGCACGATAAGCATTGGTCGATTTTCGGGTTAAGCCATTGATCAATGGCTACCATAGTCAAAGCCCAGCAGATCAAAGGCCTTGGTCAACATGCACAAAATGCTACGTGTATGGTGGAGATGTACTAGATTAAAGAAGGCACACGAATAACATCTACAGTACAAAGCTCAAATGATCCAAGTCTAGGATCATCCAATCAGGTGTGCAATATAACAGCAGTTTTGGTCACTGGACATTGGGACCCACCTTCTAAGACTCTTTTTGAGTCAAGCCGGGGGGATTGAAGTTGAATAGCCGTCCGTTAAGTGGACCAAAAAACGTGTAAAATCATAAATTGATATCAGAGCTCTCCAAGATTTTGATCTAGACGCTAATCCATCAGACCAACGGTCTTGATCTCCAGATGCTTGCCATGTGTCCCATAATTAATCTTTAAAGTGAGTGTGTATTATCCATTATACTCTGCCCGAGTATCAAAGGAAAAGAACCACTTGGCACGACTTTTACGGTACGGTACACGCCCCTTTCAAGGGGGAGTGGATTGCCGGTCGCTTGTCTTATACCAATGCATACATCAAAATCTACTGCACAATGTAATAATGCCTAATGAGTCCTGGTCGAATTTACGGGAAAAGATTGTTTATGTAAAGCTAAATCCCCTGGCTAAATAATAAAAGAATAAGATATAAAAGAAAAACTAACTCTAATAAGAGTCGAGTGATTTTTAATATATGAGAGAGTAAATTAATTAGGAAAATAAAATAAATAAAAGAGATCTGTGGAATCTAACTATTCCTTTTGAATGCAATTACAATGAATAAAATTGGATTAGATCTCTTTGTTCTATCCAAGTAGAATAAATGTCTATCATTCAAGCATACTTAAGAAAAATATAACAAAAATGAGATATTCCACAACATACACACCATTAAATTAAATCGTTGGCCGTTAGTGACTGTGTATCAAAAAATCCTTAAGAGAATCCGTACATCAATGTAACAGGCTAACAATTGTGTCCATCTAAGTGATCATAAAGATTAAATCTAGGTATAAAAATCTATGATACATAACATACTAGATTAATTATAGATTTCAAGCAACATAAATTGATCTCTACGAATAGAATCCATGAAGTTGTTGCATTCAATCGGAATAGACCAAATTACACAACTTTAAAAATCTAATTACTCATGATAAAGAAAAAATAAAAATAATAAAGAAGAAAGCATAAAAAAATTATTCACCATTAACATCAATATCAATATCAACAGAGAAAAACTATCCAAAAAAACATCTCAGCAAAACTCTCTTCTAAACCATATGCCAAAAACTTTCTTCGAAGACCAATTCGTCTGCTGCTTCCACAGAACTCTAGTCAAAATACGTTACTTGTATTTTTTATTTTTATATTTATTGTTTTTTTTTATTTGTAGCAGTCTTGCATTAGATTTAAGCCTTCCATCTTGTTCCCCACCTCGAATAAGCCTAAATAGATCGTTGGTTCAAACCACAAATAATCATAGGTTTGAAAATATCCCAAACATGTCTGCACCTTTTCCTTTCTCACGGTCCGCCAGAATATCCATTTCTAGTGAAATTTGGTCCCGTACCCCCAAAACAGGTCACTAAAAATCGATGTATAATGCCAAGATGAATGATCGTCGGCCGCATATCCAGCATTCATCCTTGTTCATTCACACATATTGATTTCATAACTTGGCTCGAATCGCTATTTCGTTGATTTCTCCTTCCACGGACCTCGAATTTGCACCAAATTTGATGTGCTGCCGTTATTTGACATGCTCTACCAATGGTGCGGAAATCAGCTCCAAATTCTACTTTGATAAAAAGTTGATTTTTTAGGACTTAATTTCTTAGCTTTTTCTATGTACAGCTGTACTCTGACTCATACACTAAGTTTATTCCCAATTCGAACCACCCGTTATTTTTCACCCAATATTTCAGCCGTAGAAATGCAGTTCTGGCCCTCAATTTCATCTATGGTGCTCTGTCCGACTCCCTGAGTCCAATTCTTGCACTTTGATCATTTGGCTCATTTTTCTTCTGTTCCTTTTATATTTTGGGTCCGTCACTTTCTTGAATTAGTGTCTAATCCACGTATGAGTGCCAACCATCTAATTCATGTATCAAAATTTATTAATTAACGCATATTTATCATTAATACACCATATGACTCTATGCATACAGACGAACTTAAAACATGTGTTTTACCTTAAAAATCATGCAAAACCGCTGTGCTTGGAGGGTCCAAATATGCACTATTGGACACTCATCACCTGTGATCCCGAGCACAGAAATATCTCTACATCCGAGGTTTTGTGGGGTCCATAAAGATGTTAGTGACAAATCCACTACGTCCATCTGTTTTCAGAGGCAAAAATAGAGCAGGATTCTAAAAACGAGGCAGATTCAAAACTGGGGTGGGCCGTACCAACAAAACAGTGGGAACACTAATGTCCACCATTGAAACCTTCCCGAAGCTGACCATGATGTTTATATGCCATCCAAACCATTCATAGAATTATTAACACTCAGATAAACAGTTGAGGTTATCGAATCACGAGGAATCATTTGATGTTGACATGTGTAAGGACATGGGTTGGCTAGTGACATGAACACCTACCAGTAACCTGGTGTCAAAGCTCTGTGTTCCCACCATGATGTATTTGTTTTATCCACGTCATTCATCCATTTGTATTGCTCATTTTAAGGCATGAGACCATAAACAAGGCAGATAAAAATCTCAAGTGGACCACACCACAGGAAACAATGAGGAGAATGATGTCCATCGCTGAAACCTTCCTAAGGCCCACAGTGATGTTTATTTGTCATCCAACCTATTCATAAGATAAAAAAGAGCCGGATGAATGGAAAAAGGAAATATCAGCTTGATCCAAAACTTTTGTGCCCCTTGAAATTTTTCCTATGGCGAATGTTTAATCCCCACTGTTTCATATGGTGTGGTCCACTTGAAATTTTTATCTTCCTCAGTTCTGATCTCATGCCTTAAAATGGGTTGTACAAATGGATGGACGGCATGGATAAAACAAATACATCATAATGGGACCCACAAAGCTTTGACACTAGCTTGTTGGATAGTGTTCCCTCACCAGCCAACCCGCATCTCAGAAACCTGAGACGCAAATTAGCTACCATCATCATCATCATTAGCGTATCTCACTATTGAAGTGACATCACCAGGTTCTATGGGTCCCACCATGATGTATGTGTTACATCCCCATTATCCATCCATTTAGAGAGATCATTTTAAGGCATAAGCCAAAGAATGAGGCAGATCCAAAGCTCAAGTGAACCCCACCAGAAGGAAAAAAAAAAAAAAAAAAAAGTTGGGGACTGAGCGCCTACTATTAAAAATTTCTTGGGGGCTACAGTAGCTTTCAATCAAGCTTATGTGTTTTCCCCTTCATCTACGTCTTGGTTATCTTATGAACCGGGTTGATCTCAAATAAACATCATGGTGGGCCCTAGGAAGGTTTCAATTGTGGGGTTTGGATTTGCCTCATTCTTTGGTTCATGCGCTAGAATGATCTCTCCACATGGATGAACGGTGTGGATACAACACTTACATCATGGTAGTGGGCCCACAGAACTTGGTGACGTCACTTTAGTAGCATAACCCTCAGTTGCTAATCCCCATCCTAAAGAGTAAAAGCTGGTGGCCCAAATCAGACACGACCGGTCACATTGGAGGCTCACTGTCGGGACGCGGATTCCCTGCCAAAGCATGCGCAGAAACTTCCTGCGAAAGATGATGCCCACCAATAGAAAACTAACCATCATGTAACCCATGTGGCTAGATTTAAAAGATACTAAGGAGCCTCAGTTAATGTTAGCTGTGGAGGTCGAGCATGTAAACAACTTCATCATTTGTTCTTTTTTCCATAGCTCCCCTCTACTTCTCTAAGGACCTTTTTGTTTACAGCTTTATATATGGTAGAAATATCAAAATCAGATTTCTATCACTTAGTGCTATCTTGAGTGTTTGTTTAACTCACTTAAAAAAATAAAGACCTTAATAAAAAATTGTCACGGAATTTATTCAGATGTGTGGTATATGAGCTCGATGCGGTAAGTGATGCTTGCGGAATGTGACAAGTGCTCCAATAATCAGTAATTTTTCAAAATATCTCCATTTTCTGGACTCATCGCCCCCCTTACAAACTTCTCCATTCTATTAGTTCTTTTTTTCCATCCAAAAACTCCCAATCTTTAATGTATGTGTTATATCTAGGCATCTGTCCATTTTTTTTGGATCATTTTAAGGCATTAGCTAAAAAAATGACATAGACCCAAAGCTCAAGTGGACTTGCACCACAGAAAGCTTGGGATAATGATGCCCACAGTTGAAATCCTCTTGAGACCCACCAAAATGTTTATTTGCCATCAAATTTATTCAGAAGGTCAGACGGATCGTAGATCAATAAAAGACAGAAATATCAGCTTGATTCAAAACTTCTCATGGCCCTAAGAAGCTTTCAATGGTAGGCATTAAATCCCAACTGTTTTCTGGGGTGTGGTCCACTTGAGATTTGGATCTGTCTCATTTTTTGTCTCATAATCTAAAATCATCCAAAATAGTGGATGGAAGGTGTGGATCTAATGTATACATTATTATAGTGGGTGAATTTCTGGCAAACATCACGGTGGTCCCACCTAGCAATCAGATTAGACGGATTGCCTATTGAAGCTCCCGTAAGCGTGGTGGCTATTAGAGGGTGCTATGTGGCTCCACCATGATGTTTGTGTTTTATCTACGTCATTCATTTATTTTTTCGTATCATTTTATGGCATGAGCTCAAAAATGAAGAGATCCAAATCTCAAGTGGATCACCCCATAAAAAAAAAATTTGAAGAGATCCAAATCTCTAAGTGAATGACACGATAAAAAAGAGGGAGGGAGTTCACACGTATGACAAAGTTGTTGCTATGCCACTATTCCATTGTACAGGTAATGCACTAATAATACTGCAGAACAATTTAATTATTGACCACATCGCTAAAATCATATCAATAAAATGATCCAAACAGTCCAAACATTAGCCATGTAAATCAATAGAATGATCCAAACAGTCCAAGCATTATCCCTCCTTTGTGGTCGTTATGCTTGTGGCCCACCCAAGGCTTGAAATTTCGTCATTTCGGCCATAATATATATTTCAATTGGATTATTGCGATCATTCACTCAAATATCAACTATTTACACCATTTTGGATTATCAAAGTCAATTTGGTAATCAAATTCAAATTGCTGTAAACATGCTATAAAATTCAATGCATTCTATTTTTGGATTCCAATGAATTGCCATTACATGCTAAAGCTGCCACTTTTGGTTTTTACCACACCTCAATGTGGACCGTCCATTTCCCAAACTATTAACCAGATAGCAGCGTTTCTCGACTAAGTCACCAAAGTAATTTAAAAGGTATGAGCCGAAACTATTAATCAGATACCTACTATTCTCGAGTTGAGTAATTTGAAAGGGATGACCGGATGAGCACCCGAAGATATGACCCATATGATGGACGGTTCACATCCATGTTCATACATCTCTAGCATTCTCAATGCAAGCCGTCAACCACTTGGTCCGTGGATCAAAGCGATTTCAGAGAAATGGGCATTCTAAGGCAAATTGAAGTGATTTGAGAGAGATGGGAATTCAAAGAGGTGATCCCCACATGACTCTAGTATGCAAGGTGGATTTGCCGGAGCTACGGGTTCGTCTACAACTGTTGTGTGTTCCCATTTTCCATCTTTCTACTGATATTATCTTTATTCCTCCAAGGCAATCTCCAAGAATACCGTTTCTGTTATGGTATCATTACATATACAAAGCATACAGAACTAAGACGTACAAATGATTGACGGTGTGGATACATCACGGTGGCTCCTCAGGTCCCATTGAGTTCCCAATCGGCGTCCTTTGGGCCCACTTTGTAAACTCTCTTGGGTCAGAGGACCTTAAAGCACTCTGTGGTAATAAAAAAAAACGAACCGTTTGAGAATCCGTCCAAACGTGTAAAATCATAAATTGATTTCAGATTTCTCCAAGCTTTTGATCTAGACGCTAATCCATCAGATCAACGGTCTTGATCTACAGATGCTTGCCATGTGTAACACAATTAATCTTTTAAGTGACCGTGTATCATCCATTACACTCTGCCGTGCAACGTCTCATTCCCTAAAGCCAGTTGTTTTGTACGCGAATTGCTTGTGCTGTGCGGTCAAATCCACTCCGTCCATAACTTTCTCAATAACAAAATTGTCCAGGAATACAAAAATTCAGTGGGCCACACCATGAGGTAATGTGTTCCATCCACTGCCGCCCATTCATTCTTCCCGATCATTTTTAGAGCATGAGCCCCCAAAAAATGAGCCAGCCCCAAAGCCCAACCGTAGCTAGAATTCAAATTAGACTATTCATGGTTATGGGTCCCAGTTTAGATGTCAATAAGATTGGTGGACACTTATTGGACGGTTAAAAGCTATAAATATCCAACAGTCCAATTTCAATAAAAAGGCATCCATGAATCAGAGGGTAGAATTGTTGGGTGAATCGGGTGCCTAGCCTACAGTTTCTGACTGCCCGCATATTAATTCTCATATGCAGCCAGAGTATCAAACCGAGAGAAAAATAAATAAAAGAAACAGAAATGATAGAAACTAAGTATTGGACGGCTAAGATCTTTCAAATTTTCCATTACTATTACAAAGCAGCATACGTTACACCAACACCCCCACACAACAGCACATGACATTCACAGTTTTTTTAGTCTGGAATGCAATCAAGAGTTTTGCTCGTTCCACACGCACCTCCACATGATCCAAGCCGCTCATCAGGTGGAACCCCATCACCCAGATGCACTCGCCCAAAAAATGGGCCATTCCACTCATCGGACGGGCCACGTGCAAGAAAATGGGCCACATTCAATGCTCGCGTGTGAGACGACCTGATTCTTATTGCAGGTCAGCTAACCGATGCGGCCCACCTAACGATCAGCTTGGATCATGCAAGTGCCAAGGTACATGTGGAATTAACAAGACTCATGAATCAATCAATCAGCGAAAAAAAAATAAAAATAAAAATCAAAGGTTACCCATTTGGAGACAGCTTCTTCTTGTGCTTCCCTTGATGCCTGTCCTTCACCTTCTCAACCTTGCCATTTTTGGCACCCTGAGCACTGACCGATCCCGCCTGCGCACTACACATCTGTTTGAGCCCAAACTTTGGCCCACTGGCCCACATGCTCCTTCCCCTGCCCAACTTCTCAATCTCCTGCCGCATGCTCATGCACTCCTTCTCGAGCTCTGACACCCGTATCCTCATGTGGTCCATTCCCATTTTCAACGCCTGGTTCTCTCTCACGGCTGTGGCCCACCCGCCACCTTCGCCAGGGGGGGCTGCGAGGCCAGCCCTCAATGGGCGTGACCCACCATCAAGGTTATCAGAGACCAGGAAGCACCCCGCAATCGATGTTCGTAGTTGGAGCTGTTCAAAGAACAGGACTTGGACAATGACTCTAAGTGGGAGCCTATCGTTCTGAGCAGCATGGGTGCAAGCTTCCAAGGAGAGCTTCTGGCAGTCCATCAGCCTGCAAAGCTGTTCCCTCTCAGGCTCCATCAGCCATGGGTGGGCCTGAAAATCAATGGATGCAGAAGCTAAGGAGCTTAACATCGGAAGAATATGTTGAGAACAGGAAAATGAATTAACCAATGAAAGGCATATATCTAGAAAGATCATATATAGGATGCTTGATTGGAACCAAGGTCTAATGTATCCATTACAATACGCCCGTAAAGGCCAATACATATAGGTGACAACCATGAATAGGGGTGAAATAGAGTTGTTGATTTTTTGGGACCCCGTTACGGGAGGGCACAACAGCCATTACCCCCCATAGCGGTTGAGAAATGGCCACTTTTTTCTATTTAAATCCACTTTTCTCCTAATTTTTCCATTTTTCTTATTCCAAAATTTTTCCAAGATTATTCTATAGCCGATTTCAATGACTCTTACTATAGTTTTTATTTTTTATTTTTTTTTTTTTTTTTTTTTTTTTTTGGGGGGGGGGGGGGGGGGGGGGGGGGGGGGGGTTAGTCATGCAACACACACACTGTTAGATGCACAACGCACCCGCCCCAGTCAGTCACACGATGCTCCCACCCACTAGTGGGTTTAGCGGGTTTCAAACCCAAGACCAACAGTTGAAACGCCCAGGCGTCTACCAACTGGGCTAGTGACCCCTTAAATTGAAGCGATTTGGGCAAATAGAAGCTCCAAGGGCCACTAAAAAAATAATAATAATAACAACAATAATAATAAATAAACTGGTATATTCATGATTGCAATGGAAATCCATGTATATTCATGATTCTCATGCATTGACATGGATTTGTGGTGAAAAAAATTAACATTGAAGTAAAAAATGGGAAATTTTGGTGAAATCCTAATTTTTTTTCATTTTTATAAAGGAAAATATTTGTTTTTCGCTATTCAGATAACGTGAAAATTTTAAATATTAATGAGTGTTGACCAATCTATTATTTGGCTCCAAATGTTATATCTTTATTTTTAAATTGATCTTTTCAAGAACACGTGGTTAGGCCCTTATAAAATGGAAACTTATTACGTATAGTTGTTTTTTTTGTAATATTGTGATTCCTAAGGGCCTGTTTGATTTTTCCCCTCAACTGTAATTACCGTGTAAATGGGTAATAATTATTTACCTAGGTAAGTACTGCATCATTTCCCATGAAGACAGTGACGGTTACTTTTCCTAACACTAAAATCGAGAAATTTATACAATAAATGTGGGGCCCACTGTGATGTATGTGGCTTATCCACACCGCCCATTCCTTATGCCAGTTGAATTTAGGACGTGGACCAAAAAACGAGGCAGATCTAAAGCTCAAGTGGACCACACCAAAAGAAACAGTGGGAATCAAGCGCGTACCATTAAAAACTTCTTGGGGGCCTAAAAGATTTGGATCAAGCTGAAATTTATGTTTTCCCTTTATCCATGTCTGTGTGACCATATGAACCGGTTAGATGATGAATAAACCTCAATGAGGGCCCAATGAAAGAAATTACTTTCAACGGTGTACGAAGTAAGACCACTGTTTCCTTTCGTACGGGCCATTTGAGTGTTAGATTTGCCTCATTTTTTTGCTCATGCCCCAAAATGTGCTAATAAAACATATGAACGGCGCTGATATATCATATACATTATGGTGGGGCCCACAGGTTTGAGTCAACACTTTTGGACCGATTTTCGAGGTAGAATTACTCACACATTTCCAAACAAGGTGTTTCACCACATATTTACCATTTACCACGTATTTACGTGTATCATGGAAAATCAAACAGGCCCTAAATGTGTAAACATGTCTTTTAACATCTCTTAAAGTTTCACTTAAAAATTCCACATTTTTCTCAACATTTCCCCGATGTTTTTTTTAATGACGTCAGGGTGTCCCTGCCGCATTTTAAGGCGAGACTATTCCCCGCAGATGCATGCAATTACCCACAAACCACATGGTTTCCCACAAACAACAATATTTTTCCAATTACCATTGATAATATCAGCGATACCAATACATGTTTCTATATCCCCACTCATCAATACGCATAACGTTACCGATACTCTTGAACAATATCCATAACCAATGTAAATAGGTATGGGCTCAATGACAACTCCTATTACAAGCCTACAGTAATTGCCAACTCATTAATCTCTCCACTAGTGGTCCTCACATTTGTTACCCCTCCATCATACATATCCTTAATCATGTTAGTATATCCTCTTGAAACTCACTCCTTTCCAACACCGGCCACATTAATTCTTTAGGGACCCTATCTTATGCTTTCTCTAAGTCAATAAGACCATCTTAGATATCCTTCCTCCTCTCCCTATATTTCTTCATCAATTGACAAACATAGCTTTACTGGTAAACTGACCAGGCAAGAAACCAAACTGACCAAGGTATTCAAAATCGGTTACATAACGGTACGGTCATAACCATTACACGTTACAGGGCCGTAACAGCCATTACAGAAAAAAAACAAGTCGTAAAGGCCCTGTAACAGTCCCATAATGGTCCTATAACGGACTGTAACAGTCTTGTAACAATTTTTTTAGAAAATAAAAAAGGGTCATAACAGCCGTTAAAGCCCGTATCACAACGATAACAGTGGTGGCCGTTAAGGCCACTATTACCATTATGGAACACCTTGAAACTGACTTTCTAGCCAACTCTAGCCCATTTCTCACAACACCTAGGTTCTGATGCAGCCCGTTGCTTTCAAGGAATGCCCTAGCATGAGTTTGGAATGTCATATTGCTTGGATTCATGACGAAAGTTAATGGCATAAATTTGACACCAACTACCAACCTAATGCAACCCTCCTCCTTCATCCAGCCTGGGGACCAGCAATGCAAGCACAAAACTCCCACAGGCACAATGTATAGGCTACTATAACATAAGTTGATTACAATCAAGCGCTATCTAATAGTCTATTACAAAACTCACCTTCTTTCGATATTTGCCAAAATGGTCCATGCCGCTTTGGTTCATTGAATATCACTCTAAAGTATATGTTTCGTTCCCCAAAATAAGCCTAGATCTAGTTTAAAATTAATTTCGAAGATTTCCTCATGGTTGGAATGAATAAAAAACTGGAAATGAGATCAAATTTGAAAATAAAAAGTTCCAAAATGGGTCCTCTATGGCTATATCGGCCCATAACAGTATTGGCCCTGTAACGATGCCGATATGGCCCCTTTTTTCATAGCTGACCAATTCACCCTTGTATCGCATAATAGGGGTGACCGTTTCCTCTACATAATGCCTAATGTAGGCATAATATAACTTTTTTTTAATACCATGGGTGAAACAATTCAAAAGGCAAAAATTCAACTCAATATTGGGTGACCGTTTCCTCCATGTTAACGCCTGATACAGTCATAACATAATTTTTTTAATACCATGGGCGCAACAATTCACAAAGCCAAAAATTCAACTCAATACAATCTCTAGTTGGGTCAAGTTGACTAGAGAAAACTCAATAAGTCTTCACTTGACTCGGTATCTAATGATTAACAAAACATAATAAAAATAGTTATGAATAACAAAATAAGAATGGTCCAGTGCTCCCAGTGTTCTAAATATCAACGATGTTATTAATAATATCACCAATATTATCAGTATCACTAGGCCAGCAATATGGGAACTGTTGGCATTTTAAAATCTTCCAAACATTGCCAATAATTTCAATAATATCAACAATATTGGGCAATATTATCGATACCAATGATATCTTGAGAAGTATCCCTTATAAAAGTTTCCTAGTATCGGCAATACCATTGATACTATCCCTAATAAGTAATACCAATGATAATATCCTCGATGCCAAGGAAACATCCATAATAGGCAAAAATAAAAATAGGAAAAATCCACAAAAAGGGCCTAAAAAATCTCCATTTTGTGGGGTTTTTCTTTTTTTTAATTCCTTAAGATTTGAGAGAAATCTTAACTTGAAGTAGAAATGGACCAAAACTCAAAATTAATGAAAAATCCACAGAAACTTCTTCTTCTTTTTTTATCAAATATTAGCATGGATCGCAATGAAAATCCATGTCTAAGCATGATTCTCATGTATTAGCATTGATTTGTGGTGAAGAAAATTAAGAATTAAGCGAAAAATAGAAGACATTAGGGTAATGCTAATTTCTCCATTTTTATATTAGAAAATGTGTTTTCATTGTTATTTAATGTGAAAATTTTACATATTGATGAGTGTTGGCCAATTTATTGATTTGCCACAAATTTTATATCATTATTTTTGTATTTTTTTCCTTAGAACGCTTTTTTTTAATTGACTCTTTCTTTATTGGTGTAACCCTGTTATCGAGTCAATGAGATCTCAATACCCAAATTGCAAAGAAATTAAAACATATATACTCACAAGAACAATGGAGTAGAGATGGAAAGCTTTTATTGATATCAACCTTTTTCTCTTACAAAACTTAAAGAAAACCCACACTTAAAAAAAAATTTGAATCTCCCAACTCCTACACCGCTGCCCCTTTTATAGATCCTAAAGAAATCCTTGATTGAAATCTCTACAACTAAGAGAATCAATCACAATTTATTACACCATAATCTAATCTTTCTTCATATGGCAAAAGTCAAAAGAAAAGCAACCATGGAAAGCAATCAAATCTCTCAATCTAGCCCATGTTTTCAATCATATCAATTACACCCTCATCACATCTTTAAATCAACCCTCCATGTCCCCCAAAAATAGTAAATTATAATCACCAAATCTGTAAATAATCGACCCAAAAATCAATACATTTTGGGCCTAGGCCTACGTTATTGGCTGGTCCTACAATGGGCCTAGATAAGTCGTGGGCCTACATCAAATTTCCCCGGGATTGGAAAGACCTCGACTCCGACGAGTTAGACACTTCATACAGACACAAGTAGTAGAGGTCTGGATCCAATCTTTTCAATTCGTCACCTATGATCTATATGCATTCAAAATAGGGCTTTTTCTTCCATTTCACCAAGTATTGCCTATATTGGCCCCGTCGAGTGTTAGGAGTCTTCGTTCGCAACACTTGTTCAACTCCTTCCTTCTTTTTCTTTGGGAGTTGTTTATCCATATCGATAATGGCTTCATTTTGCACATCAGACGCCTTGCCATGGTATTCGAATAAGTTTGGCACATTGATAGTCAGTGAGATATCTAAGGCATCTAGCAACTCAATTTCATAAGCTTCTTTTTTTTTTTTTTTTTGATATTCCATTAAAAGAAAAGAAAAGAAAAGAAAAGAAAAAAAAGGTCGCAACCTAAAATTACAAATATACAAATATACACCAAAAACAACTAAACACGCCCACCCTCGAGGCGTGAAAAAGAAGAAAAGAAATCTATGCTTCCACCCATTCTTAAACAAAGGGAATAGCCCTTCCGAAGACTTTTGAAGCTACTTCTCTTCTTATCCCTGAAGCATCGCTCATTTCTTTCCCACCTTCCTCTTGAATTGGCATGGACCAATCTTCTTAAACTTGAGCTAATTATAAATACCCCTTGGAAACCTTTCTTTGCGGAGATAGACCATAACTAAGTCACCTTCGTTATATATCTTCTCATGCAAATGTTCATTCGCAACTTCTTAGTACTTGGTATTGTTGTCTTCAATCTTCTTCTTTATTTGAACTTGCAAATTTTAGACATTTCTAGCGAAAGCATTAGCAACTTCACTCACTTTATCTTGTACCGGTAATGGTACTAATCACTCACTTGATCTTGTACCGGTAATGGTACTAAGTCAAGTACATGATGTGGACTTCTCCTATTTACAATCACAAATGGAGATTTTTCGATAGTACGATTCACCGAGTTGTAAGCAAAGTCAGCTTGAGATAAAACCATGTCCCACTGGGATACATTGTTACCTACGATACTCCTCAAGAGGTTACCAAGGCTCCTGTTGACTACCTCAGTTTAGCTGTCTGTTTGAGAGTGATAAGCGCTAGAGAATTGAAGCTTTGTCCCCAATCACTTCCATAAAGTGTGCCCACACGAATTTCGAATAAAGGTCCGAAGTTACTGCCTTTGGTACCCCATAAAGTCACACAATTTATTTGAAAAATTATGTTGGCGGTATGCGTAGCGTCCATCGTCCTTTTGCATGGGAACGAAGTAGGCCATCTTTGAAAAATGGTCCACAACAAAAATCGAATATGCTCCCCTTTGAGTCTTAGGAAGATCCAGAATGAAGTCCATAGAAATATCCACCCAAGGCGTGACAAGAATGGGAAGTGGCGTATGAAGGCCAATAATTTGTACATGACCTTTGGAAACTTGGCATCGACGACATCGTGCTACAAACAGTTCAATGTCATGCCGCATACGGAGCTAGTAATATTTTCCTCCACCGTGGCCCATTCCCTTCCAAAATGTCCAAAGTGAGATGAGTTCAAACTTTGGATCTCAACCATCCACACATCTGTCAAGTACTTTGCCAAAAATTAGGTCCTCTTTGTATTGTTCTTTTAATGCCTCAAATCCAACGACCTCCACAACAATAGTTCTTAGCATAACCACTCTCCTACTCAAAGCATCTACCAGTTTGTTCTAGCTTATAGCTTTATGACGTAGAAGGACGATATATTCTTGTAGGAAAGTTGTCCACTTCGCATGACAAGCACTCAACTTCTTTTGGGAGTTGAGATATCTCAACACTTTATGGTCCAAGTATAGAATGAACTCCCGATGAATCAACTAATGTCTCCAACGTCTTAGTGCCTAGACCATTGCATAAAACTCAAGATCATATGTGGAGTAGTTCTTCCGTGCATCATTAAGCTTCTCGCTAAAGAAAGCGACCGACTTTCCTTCTTGACTCAACACAACGCCAAAGCCAACATTTGAAGCGTCGCTTTCCACTTCAAAGACTTTATTAAAGTTTGGAAGTGCAAGAACTGGAGCTTCTGTCATCTTCCTTTTTATGGCGTCAAAGCTTCGATCCGCCACTTTAGTCTATTCGAACTTGCCTCCTCACATATAATCGGTGACGAGTGCGATGATGGTGCTGAATTCCAGATAAATCTCTAGTAAAATGTTGCCAAGCCATGGAAAGAACGAACTTTGAAAGGGTTTGTGGGGTAGGTCACTCCGCAATGGCCTTGATTTTCTCTTGATCAACCTTGATCCCTTCTACAGACACAATATACCCCAAAAACACAACACTATCAACAAGGAGCACTTCTTTAAGTTAACAAATAGTGACTCCCTCCGTAGTGCATCAAATATTTGTCGTAAATGATCAAGATGAACAGATGCATCAGGACTAAAAACAAGAATATCATTAAAATATACGACTAAGAACTTTCCCATAAAAGGGTCTTATACCTCTATCATCAGCCTCATGAAAGTGTTTGCCGCATTTGAAAGGCCGAATGGCATAATGAGTCACTCATATAATCCATCTCGAGTCTTAAATGTATCCTTCCACTCGTCCTCGAGCCGAATACGTATCGGATGATATCTGCTCCGCAGGTCAATCTTTGAAAAGACCTTTGCTCCATGCAACACGTCCAGCATATCGTCCAAGCAAGGAATGGGAAATCGGTACTTGATAGTAATTCGATTGATTGCACGACTACCCATGCACATCCTCCAAGATCCATCTTTCTTAAGGGTTTATAATGCATGAACAGCACACAGTGACATGCTTTCCTGAATTATACCCTTCTGCAATAACTCAGTAACTTGTCAGTGGAGCTCCGCATGCTTAGCTGAACTCATTCGGTAGAGTCGAACCTAACACTAAATCAATGTGGTACTAAATGTTCCTCATGGGAGGAAGTCCAGCAGGGAGTTCTTCGAGCACAAAGTCTTTATAGTCATGGAGAAGCTCTTGTATAGGAGGTGGAACATCTGTCTACTTCATATCTTCTTTAGCAACCAAAACATAGATGATGCTAGTTTCCACACTTTCCTCTCCAAATTTTTGTACACTGGGTGATTTTTTACCCTCTTCTTTATCAGATTTGGGTGTTGGAATATTTCATAGGGTGCAATGTGATATTAACACCATCCTTTACGAAGGAATGGGTGTTGGCCCGAGTCATGTGTACCATATCTCAATCCCACAACCACGGTCTCCCTAACAAAATGTGGCATGCATCCATGTGGACAACGTCACACCACATGTCATCCTTGTACTTAGAACCAATGGAGAATGAAACTAAGCACCTGGAGTTAACAGAAACTTCTCCCCCTTTCTTGAACCAATGAATCTGATATGGTCACGGATGCTTATGTTCTTTGAGTCTTAATTTTTTCACCATTTCTTGTGAGACAATGTTCTCACTGCTCCCTCCGTCTACCAAAATGGTGCATATCTTCCCACCAGAAGTACAAGTGGTGCAGAAGATATTGTGTCGCAACCATCGCCCCTCATCAACTATTCGAGGCAACGATAACATAGTATGTTGGACAACCAAAAATACTCCCCTATCACCGTATGCATTTGCTACATCTTCCCAAATGGGCACCTCATTTTCAAATGCATGATCTTCATATTCTATGTCCTCTTCAATTTTGTTTTGCATGCTGTCAGGAGTGTCTTCAACATATTCTCCTTCGTCAATCAAATTTACTTTAATTGTGGATTGATGTTCAGGACAATGAAAGGAACGATGTCCCGGTTGCCCACACTTAAAAGCACATAAAAGGAATGTTGCTTTGTCTCATCTTGGATGCATTAGCCCCTCGCCTATAACCGCCTCCCCCGGGTTGGGGCTTGGCTTTATTATTGGACGTTGGCCCATTATCCCTTGGCCTATAGGAAGTCTTGTGGTTACCTTATGTGGAAAGTTAGCATGCTACTCCGTCGTCGATGACGGCCCTCGTGGGGCACCAAATCATCTCCCAAGTCCCCAATTAATTATCTCCTTGGCTTTCAACGCAAGTGTATATGAATCAGACATTTTAAAAACATCTTTGAAAGCTAATTCATTTTGGATATCTGGGTTAAGACCATTAAGATATTTTGAAATCTTTTGGTCTTCATACTCACGAAACCCCGCCCGTGATGTCAAGGTATGAAACTCCTTTGTGTATTCATTTACCGAATTGTTCCCTTGACGTAGATTGTGACATCTTTGATAGAAGTCACAGGCATAAGTCTCAAGTAAGAACTATCCTTTTAACTTCTTTTTCATCTTTTCCTAAGAATTTATTCTCCTTAACTTGACAGATTCGTTCGGCTTGGAGATCATCCTACCATGCTAATGCATGACCGGAAAACTTCACAGCTACTAGCTTCACCTTCTAATTATCAGCGACTTCCTTGTGCTCGAACACATTTTCCACCTTGCTTAGCCAATCAATGAACTCATCAACGTGCAACCGGCCAGGAATTCTGAAATTTCTACCTTAATTCCAAGCTCTCTATTACGTTCCAACAATCGAAGGATCCAATTATTGGTGTCTTCACAAACCGGAGCCGCTCGTAGTTGGTTAGGACCTTGGGGGGCTTCCCCCTACGTGTCCACGTGCTCCAACTTCGGTCTTGGATTCCCTCCACAGTGGAGCTCCCCCACTAGATCAGTGAAGTTGCCTACCACATGTGTGAGTTGATCTACTCGCTCTGTGAGTATGAAGATCAATCAGGTTACTTACCAAACTCTTCCTGTGTCACCTCCTTCGAAGCCATTAGAGGATGATGTAGAGTTGGGGGGAAAAAAATCCCCAAAGACAACCCACTTTAATACCAAAATGGTTGAACCCAGTTATCAAGTCAATGAGATCTCGATACCCAAGTTGCAAAGAAATTAAAAAATATATACTCACAAGAACAATGGAATAGAGAGGGAGAGAACTTTTATTGAAATCTATCTTTTTCTCCTACAAAACTTCAAGAAAACCCACACTTCAGAAAAAATATTTGAATCTCTCAACTCCTACACTACTACCTCCTTTTATAGATCCTAAAGAAATCCTTGATTGAAATCTCTACAACTAAGAGAATCAATCACAATTTATTACACTCTAATCTAATCTTTCTTCATATGGCAAAAGTCAAAAGAAAAGCAAACATGGAAAGCAATCAAATCTCAAAATCTAGCCCATGTCTTCAATTATATCAATTACACCCTCATCACATCTTTAAATCAGCCCGCATATCTCCCAAAAATAGAAAATTATAATCTCCAAATCTATAAATAACCAGCCCAAAAATGAACACATGTTAGGCCTACAAGGCTATGGGCCTACATTATTGGTGGGTCCTACAATGGACCTAGATGGGTTGTGGACCTACATCATTTATTAATGTGAAAAGCTTGGAGGCTCCTATTTACAACATTATTACATTCTAGCTATGATGGACCCATCATATGGATCAAAATCCTTTAAACAAGAAATCCACCCAATTACATTAATCTTTGCTCTCTAATACATTCATTTCCGATTCACTTTTGTCTTGGAAGCGTAGTGCAATTCCTTTTCCTCCGCCCATAATACCACCATCATCATTAGTTTATGCCACTTGACCTCTTTTTACTTTGCTCCTCCGCTAGGCCATGCCAATAGGAGCTTGGTAATTGAACCCGGCATTACGCAAGGTGACCTAAAGAATATGATGAATCTTTTTCTTTATGACGATAGGGTGTCCCCGCCCCTTTAAGGCGAGACTATTCCCTGCGAATACACGCAATCACCCACCAAATAGGTGCATCGGGTAATCCACGGGGAGGGGACTCAAAACTCTTTTACTGCGATAAATCTTTCCCATACTTTTATGGCGAATAGGCAATAGATAAATAAGTGATCTACCGTCTACACCCCTCTCATGCACAACGCATAGCACTTAGGAATATAATGGGAACGCATTACATATATATGGGAAATTGTACTATGAGGTCGACCTCATGGGAGCTTCCCATGAGATCGAGATGTGTGGACCCCACCGTGATGTGTGTCGGACATCCACACCATCAATCAGATGCATCATTCCATGGTGGGCCATAGGCCTAAAGATCATATCAATCCATGACATGGCCACACCATAGACAACAATTGAAAGTAGTTACCCACCCAGCGAAACCTTCATGATCGTTTATATGCCCATTGAGATGTGGTTTGACATCCAGCTTATCCATTGTGTGTGTCCCACTTGGATGAGGGGTCACACCAAGTTTCGGTTGTATCCAGAACTCAGGAGTGCCCCACCAAGTGCTTTTAGATGTTTAGGCATGTTTCACATGGTTTTAGATGGTGTGAGTCATGTGACCCACCTGAGTTCTATATATGGCTGATTTTTGGGATATCCCATAACCTAGAGGGGACCTACGAAATGCATGGTGTGGATGTCCGACACACATCACAGTGGGGCCCACACAGCACCTCATGGGAAGCTCCCATGAGGTCGATCTCATAGTACCACTTCCCTCTGTGTGTGCGCGCACGCGTGTTGGAGGCTAGGAATTTATGACATAGTACCACTTCCTTGTGTGTGTGAGTGTGTGTGTGTGTGTGTTGGAGGCTAGGAATTTGTGATGGACTTTGAGATGGGGAAAGAATTTAAGGGCAATGGTACGACTGATTGGGAGGTGTAGAAAGTCTTTCCATCTGCAGTGCGAAAAGCTTGGATATGTAGTTGCCACATAGCAAGAGGAAGGAATTTTAGGTTGAGAAGGGAGGCAGAGGCACCAGTATCGAGAAGAGTTATGGCAGGAATCGGTTGGCTATATGGTTCAGGAAGGATGTGGATAGAGATAAGAGGGGATGGTTGAAGTATTGGAAGGCTCCAAGAAGAATGGTCGGAAGAGATTTAGAGACCTCAAAGGGAGCTTCCCATGAGATCGAGTTGTGTGGACCCCATCATGATGTGTGTTAGGCATCTACCCCATCAATCAGATGCACCACTCCATGGTGGGTCACGGGCTTAAAAATCAAGTCAATCCATGACTTAGGTGGGCCACACCACATACAACAATTGAGAGGGGTCCCCCCCTCCCCCCCCCAAAAAAAAAAATAATAATAAATAAAACCTTCACGATCGTTTATTGGGCCAACCGAGATGTGGTTCACAAATCCAGCCCATCCAATGTGTGTCCCACTTGGATGAGGGGTCAGACCAAGGTTCAGCCACTTCCAGAACTCAAGTGGGCCCCACCAAGTGCTTTTAGATGTTTTAGGCATGTCTTCACATGGTCAAACCTGAGTTCCCTATACAGCTGATTTTTGGAATATCCCATAACCTAAAGGGGACCCATCAAATGCATGGTGTAGATGCCCGACACACATCACAGTGGGGCCCACACAGCTCAACCTCATGGGAAGTTCCCATGAGGTCGACCTCATAATACCATTTCCTATATATATATATATATATATATATATATATATATATATATATATATATATATATATATATATATATAGAGAGAGAGAGAGAGAGAGAGAGAGAGAGAGGGACACTCTCAAGTCTAACCGGTTAGACTATACCTCTGGTCCAACCAACACTGGAATTGAAAGTTAATTAATGAATTTTAATAAATACAGAGGTAAATAAAGAAAAGGGATTGCTCAATCGAGTGGGCTCCACCATAGTGTTTATGTGAAGTCCACCCCAACCATTATGTGAGTCTCCTCATGTTAGGCCATGGCAAAAAACTCAGCCCATTCATGATTCATGTGGACCCCACTATTAGAAACAGCATATAGGGCAAAGATCACCCTCCAAGCCGTTTCCCTTGGTGGGGCCCACATGAACCACAGAAGGGACTAAGTTTTAAGCCACAACCTTAAGTTTTAGTGTGTCATCTAATGATTGGAGTGGATTTAATACAATCATCATGGTGTGCCCTATAAAATCAAGGGTGGACGTCTCTCTTCCAACTTTTTATATTGGTTTGGCCCACTTAAATCACGGTTCAGTCTAATTTTTTTTCTATGGCCGAACATGAAATTACACATCTAATTATGGGAGTAGATCTTACATACACATCATAGTGGGCCTTATAAAAAAATCAAAGGTGGGGAGTCAGTCTTCCACCCATTTCCATGATATTCCCAGAAAGGTAACAAGGTAGAGGAGTTCAAGTCCACCGGGTTGCACTGCAAGCTATAGTCTACGCATAAGATAACTTATAAAGTATAAGCAAATGTCACATCTAAACCTTCCATTAGGTTGGCCCCACCACGTAGATTGCCTAGTGCAATGTTTAGTCCTATCTACACATTAAATAGGCCACATCATAGAAGAACTTAGGAGCATTGGTAAACAGAGTAAGTGTGATCCACCCAATGGGTGACTGTTTAGAAAAAATTTCCAAAGATGATGCCTATGTTGGGGCCAATCTATTAGATGAGTTGGATTTGGTAGTGACATTTAAGGATAGAAGTTATGGCTGGTTGGCCGTTAACCTATGGTCCAACGTGTTGGACTTAAATCTCTCCTTAAATAATTGTACATCGGCGGACATAGACCGCCTCGAAAAGCCTTTTGCGGTAACTTCCAGGGGGTAGCTAGGTGGGGACGACCAAGATGTTTGTGAAAAATCCACCATGTCCATCTGTTTTTTAAGATCATGTTAGGACATGATCCCAAAAATGAGGCAGATCCAAAACTCAAGTGGACCGCACGACAAGAAACGGTGAGAATTGAATGTCGACCATTGAAACATTTGTGGGGCCACATAAGTTTTGGATTAGGTTAATAGTTTTGTGTCTTCAATTCATCCCAGTAGGAATGAACACATGAACCGTATGGATGGCATATAAACATCACGGTGGACCTTAGAGAAATTTCAACTGTTGGCATTTCCCTAACCATTTTTTCCTGTCATGTGGCCCACTTGAGTTTTGGATCTCCAGCATTTTTTGGGCCCATGTCCTAAGATGATTTGAAAAAATGGATGGTCGAAGTAGATTTCTCACAAACATCACGGTGGGCCCCACCTAGCTCCCCATCCAAGTGCCTTCCAAAGGCTTTCTGTTGCTGTAATTATCAAAATTAATTGCATACTAACTCCTATCCAATTTCAAAGCTGGTTGGACTTGAGAGTAGGGCTGTCAATGGCACGGATCTTGATCCGTATCCGATCCGTATCCGATCCGATTTAATCGGATTCGGATCAATAATCGGGTAATCGGGTCGGATACGGATATCCAAAGATGATCCGTTTAATATTCGGGTCGGATTCGGATCAACCTTGATCCAGCCCGTTAACGACCCGACCCGATAAATAAATAAATAAATAAAATAAAAACAGAGTTTCTCTCTCTCTCTCTCTCTCTCTCTCTCTCTCTCTCTCTCTCTCTCTCTCTCTCTCGGATATCCGGTCGGATATCGGGTCGGATCACAATCGGATCGGAAACGGTTTCCGAAAAACTTAAACGGGTCGGGTTCGGATCACATACTTGTGATCCGGGTCGGATTCGGGTCGGATACGGGTCGGATATATCCTTAATCGGGTCGGATACGGATCATCACTGATCCGGCCGGTATCCGACCCGTTGACAGCCCTACTTGAGAGAGTGCCTCATATATATATATATATATATATATATATATATATATATATATATATATATATATATATATATATATATATATATATATATATGCGCTCGACCTCATGGGAACTTCCCATGAGGTCGAGCTGTGTGGGCCCCACCGTGATGTACATCAGACATCCACACCATGCATTTGGTGGGGTCCTCTATTGGTTATGGGATATCCCAAAAACCAGCTGTATCCAGAATTAAAGTGGGCCATAACAACTGAAACAGTGTAAAATCATGCTTATAACATGTAAAATCACTTGTTGGGGCCCACCTGACACCTGAGTTTTCTATATGGTTGAAACTTGGTGTGACCTCTTGTTTAAGTGGGACATGCATAATGGATGGACTGGATTTCTTAACCGCATCTCAGTCAATCCTATAAACCATCATAAAGGTTTCAATGGGTGGATATCCACCCTTAACTGTTTTCTATGGTGTGACCCACCCAAGTCATTGATTGGCCTAAGTTTTAGGCTCATGGCCTACCATGGAATGTGCATCTGACTGATGGTGTGGATATCTGATGCGCATCACGGTGGGGCCCACACAACTCTACCTCATGGAAACTTTCCCATGAGGTCGAGCGCATAGATAGTACCTTTTCCCTATATATATATATATATATATGTGTGTGTGTGTGTGTGTGTGTGTGTGTGTGTGTGTGTGTGTGAAACATATGTAAACATCCTGGAGTCTCACTAAAAAATTCCACCTTTTCCCCAATGTTTCGTCAAACGGTGATATTTTTCCAGAGTATCGGCAATAATATCAGTGATACTGATGCATGTTTACATATCCCCGCTAATCGATACATGTAATGATACCAATACTCTATACATTAAGTGCTCCTAGTTGCATCTAGACAGTTAGATAGTACGATAAATTGATCTGGACTGTTCATTAGGTCCAAAGACATTTCCAAGGTTAACATGAAAAAATCACATTAATATGACAGATACTAACCATTTGGGTAAGGGTCTTTGATATGGATGGTCAAGATCATTTGCACACAAAATAGGTCAAACGTACAATTTGGTCCATCCATTTGTTAGGGCCCATCATGGATTGCTTATGATTCTAAATAACTACTTTTGTTAGGCAATTATAACCATCCCATCCATGGATTGGGAAAAGGAAGGATTGGATCATCTTACCAGTGCAATTTTTGCATGGTAGTGTATGAAATGTGTTGTGGACAATAATTGGACTGTCCAAGTGAACCTGTACAACTAGGAGCACTACAACTTACATTGCTCTGACTGCACTAGAGCATCTCTCTAAAAAAAATAGTTATACATAGTCAAATAAACTCATCAAATGCACAGTTACAGGTGCTTACTTTTTAGTGAAGGCTGTGAGTTCGAAATTCGCTACTCATTTTTTTGTAACTTATACTAACGTAATAAACCAAGTGATTCAGCTTGAGTCACCACAAGTCGCATCCAGTTAGCCAAGTCAGCATGTCGACTCGATGAGCCCTGTCGATTCAAGACTGTCCCACGGATGAGTGAGTTTGCTAGTGACTCGGCTTGAATCTCGCAGGGTCAAGTCGACGACACGGCCAGTTTCTTGCCGAATGTGACAACTTGACCAGATCGACCCACATGATCCCACCGGATACCACATATTGGTAGAGCTGTCAATGGGCCAGGCCTGGGGTTGGCTTGGGCCCATATTTTGAACTGTTTGGACCGGGCCTATTCAAAATTTTGATTTTCCTTGGCCTGAACCTGGCCCATTGACAGCCCTAAATATTGGGGGAAGTAGCGTACCACGTAGCTGTTCCCATAGAGTGACCGGCCCCCTCCAGATAGCTTCTTTTCTTTTTCTTTTTCTTTTTTCTTTTTTCTTTTTTTTTACTACAGGGTATCCCCTCCCCTTTAGGCGAGACTAATCCCTGCGGATGCACGCAATCACCCACAAACCACATGCATCGGGTAATCCCAGGGAGGGGAATCGAACCCGCATCTATGGGGAGCATGCCCACGACGCAAGCCGTTCGCCCAAACCCCATGCAGGTACCCTCCAGGTAGCTTTGCCCTACCTTTGTCTAATTTCATGTCGAAATTCAGTGCATCATATGCACCTAGAGTCTGTGTAAACCAAATCTCCCACCCTCCAAAGTTGTTGGTTGTCAAACTGGCAATTGAACATGGGATTCTCAAATTCCATTTTGAATGTGTTGTGATTTCCAACTGCTATCTTTGGATGGAGAGAAAGGTGTGCACTAGATCCCAGTGCACGCCATGTGGTGTGCACCTAAACCTTTTCTATCCTATCTATAAACTACCAATACAAGCTTTAAATGATTCAACATACAAGGTATATGGGTGATTACCTTCAAGTATATGTCAATTGCACGATAAAGCCCATCATCCAACGGCCTTGCATAATCTGGGACGGCTGCAGCCAGAGCCTGAAACTTCATCGGCTTCAAATTAACATCCGGTGCAACCTCCGCTAGGTACCCATCGATGAGCTTGGCAACCATCGTTATGGGCGTGAGAGAAGGCGAACCCATCAGCTGCCCATCTTCAACTGAACATGGAGATACCCCACCAGTCGACTGATCGATGGCTAGGAAATGCTCGAGGATCCGCTGAACACATTCAACGTTGTAGAGTGTTTCCATCGAGTAAGAGAAGTTGGGTATCAAAAGATCTTCCAAGGTAGCCTGGTCGAGCTGCATTCCGATCCTCTTCTCCAAGTTCGACATGCACGACGGCCCCGCATGCAGAATCATGGCTGTCCGAAGTAGCCCAACAAGGAACTTAGTCGACGCCACACCCTTTTGCATGGGCAGCATGCTATCAATTTCTTCAATCAGACGCTTCTGCTCTTCTTCAGATGGGGCGGCCGCTAGGCGGATGCTAGATTCGCCAAGACTATGACGTCGATTGAGGCCAGGGAGATACCGCTTTGCATAGAAGGCAAGCGAACCTGCGATGGTCTCCTGTTTGATGCCGCGTGATGCCATGGCCGAGATCAGCCTCTTATAAAGAGGAAGGCTCAAAGTGGAAACATCTTCATACCACCAATCGGAGCTAGCATTTCTCAAGCGGGCCCCCGTGCTTATCCCGTTCCACAACACGCTCCCACCCGGGCTTTGCATTGGGCCCCGCTCCATCATGGGCCAGCCAAACAGGTCCGGGTCAGTGCATGCTCTCGTAGCCAACGACTCAATGCATCTCTTCACAATGTGAAGATCTTCAGTGTGGGAGAGAACGTCCTCGCACGTTTGAAGGGCCTTGATTGAATCTTTCCAGCTGCGGAGAATAACTTGGTTGAGAAAGAGCTCTGTCTGGGAAATCAAATTGCCCTCTCCATATTCTTCCGTCATCTCAAGGTACTCGGAAGCACATCGTAGATGAACAACATTTGCACTGGTGAGTTCTAGTTTCACGCCATAGCAGAACTTGGCAACTAGTTCGAATGCTTTTACACCCCCAGGAATGCCTGGAAGCCGTATAATAGAGTCCTCTTCTCCATTGTCTGATGCCTCTCCAATCAGTCTTTCGAGAACGCCACTCCTAGACATCAATGGGAACTGCAAGGGGAATAAGGAAGCAATGTCAGCTATGAATAGTTGGCTGGCAATCGTAATTCATTACATGCAAGGTGCAAGGATTGGCAATCTAGACAGTTGATCGGATGGGCCTCACCGTTGATGGGTGAGTTCTCCAAAACCTCCGAGACTCGAGAACCTAGGTTTCCTAAGCCTTTCATCTTTGATCTTTTTTCTGTGAAACAATACTGTATTATTATTTCAACTGTCTATATGTGGGCAATCAATAGAACGGTTGGGATCTTCCAATCCGGGAGATTTTTTGGGGCATCCCATATCCATTCACAGATGAACCGTCTGGATCACCGAATTATGGGCCCCACATGTACAGATCCTGCTCATCAGCAAACTTGTTTTGCCATATCTCAGGGAAAGGATACGTCCAAATATGCCTATGAGGGTGATTTACTGTGTTTTCTTTGGGAAAGAAAAAAATCAGTATCGCTCTTAAGCAAAAATGAGATTTTCAACGCAAATTGGTTGAAGCCAAGCATATAATACCGTTTGTTCAGAGAAGAATCCTCACTCCGCCATTGGCCAGCTAAATTTATACCGCTTAATCAAAATTTTCAAGTAAGTGCCACCATCACAATGCAAAAATTGTGGAGGGCATGGGGCCCACCAATTCATCTCAATTTTCAGGATCCCCTGCCCAAACGGAGCCTTAGCAATTCAGTGTGTGCTGCGAGTTGAGACAATTTAGTAAACAATACAACCCGACAAACTATTGATTAGTTCAGTTTGGGCATGGAGTCAGACCATCCAGTCAGTGGACCACCTCTTCAATGAGCCATAGCCCAGATCACACCAATTGGAAGTTCATAGCTGATCATCATACGTTTTGAATGGTCAAGAGAAGTTCAGATTACCAGTCCAGAAGAATGATCTATAAAAAGGTCAGAAACAGGAATTTTTTACAATAAGCCCATCCATAAAATGGATGATAAGTTTCAGTTCGGATTGATAGATGGATTCACGGATCCTATCAATTTATTAAATAGTGCTTGACAGAGACTAGATCCAACCTCTTTAGAAAGTATTAACTTTCTGATTACTTCATAAAACATAGACCATTGCTTTCATCTCACAAGACTCACATGGACTTGAAATTCTGGAATATTATATTACACGGCTTTCTTGGATGGGTTTTTGGAGCACGAGCCCTTAGATATAAGTGAAATCACTTCCACACTTTAAAAAAAAAAAATTAGGTCTGCATGTAAGTTAGAGAGATGTTCCAGTGCTCTCATACCACTATAATTTACAGTGCCCCTTGTTGCATTAGGGCACTTGAACAGTGGAATCAATTAATCTAGACTGTCCATTAGGTCCAACACACATTTCATGGGACACCATGAAAATATCACACCAATCTGATGATCTTAACCATCTGATCAATGGCCTCTAATATGGAGGATCAAGATCATCTGTACAAAACTACTAACTAAAAATTTGATCCATCTATATGATAGTTCCATCATGGATTTTTTATGATTCTAAAGAATCACTTAGGCAGTCCTATCCATCCTATTCGTGGGTTGGAAAAACAATGGCCACAAAAAAAAGGCCAAATATAGGATGGATTTTGATCATCCAATCAATCTTACTTTTACATGGAGAGTTTAGATCTATCTGTTGGACTGTCCAAGTAACCCGATGCAACTCAGAGCACTATAACTTATGCTCTAAAAGCATTGGAGCATTTCTCATCAAGTTATCAATAACTACCATATAAGTAATTACAATGTGTTTGGAGATCATCATATAACTCCAAACAACGTTACAAGGGGCATGTGCCTAAAGGCCCAAAAATATGTTCCACATGCTACATGGAAAAGAACTGACCTTATGAAGATGAAAGGACATCTCTCCAACTTCAACAATAACATCGCTAGGTAGGCCAGTTGTACAGAACCTGCAAGATATGCAAGACCAAAGATATGATCCACATGTGTACACCCCAGTAGAAGAGTAATTATCCAGTATGAGTTCTTGCTTAATAAAATGCTTAAGGGTAGTGATGAGTCAGGCCCCTTTATGGGTATATTATATATGTGATGTACATTGATTTTGAAATTCGAATCCCTTTCTGATGGCGTGCATGAATGAGGTTCACACCATCCATCAAGAGGGCCTCAACAAGGACAGTATCGCTCCAAAAGACAAAAAGCAGAACATTAGATGATCCTAAACTTCCTGTGTGGAGGCCTGCCTGCAGTGTTAGGTGTAAACATCTCCTTGCTAGACTTGAAGTTCTAGGTTGGACCTCTGAGAGTTGCAGCAGGAAAAGGCCTTTGAGAAGTTCTTTTTTTTTTACCTCTTCAATTTTCATAAAATTTGGACCCCGTCATTAATTAATCAAGACCGTTATAATACCAAATGCAGATGGGGGATGATCCAAAAATATCCCAGATTTGAAGATACAAAAGATAAATATTTCAACTTTTTTCTTGACCATTGATGCATTTCTTTCTTAACCGTTTGTTTGTGGGTTCTTGATCAAAGGATTAGGAACATCCAATCCCAGATATTTTTTTAGGAATTCTCCATTGGACAACAAGTTCAACGGCCTGGATGACTGAAACATAGGCCCCATTGGTTGATCTGGCCGGGTAAGGCCCGTGCACAACTTGAGCCTTGGACCTAAGAGCCTTTTGCCACCACTAAATAAAGTAGAACTTCCTATCTGGGGCCCTTGTGGGCAATCAATGATTACTAAACACCATTAGATAGGACGGATCCACCGTGGATTGCACATGCCACAAAAACCACCCTGACTGGATGATCAGGGCTGTTCTTCCAAATGCTGCAAAACATATGCTAAGACCATTTTTTACTACTGCCATCCATTTTGCAGTCAATGGAACTTAGGAGTAGCACCAAATAGGTAAGAAGATGAGGTAAAGCAAACTTCAATGGTTTGGTCATGTGTAACAAAGACCAAGAACGGCACCAGTTGGGAGTGAGTGGGTTCAAGTTGAAGGCTCTACAAGGGAAAGTAGAAGGCCCAAAAGGATGCGAGTGGAGGTAGTAAGAAAAGACTTGAAGACCTATGGTGTTAAATGAGGACATGATCTGTGCTAAGTGGAATGACAAAACAGGATTCGTGTAGCTGGACCCAATTAGTTGGGATAAGGCTTAGATGATGATGTTAATGGTGATGATCATTTTGCAGCCACTTGTTCGAATGGTTATGACCATCCAACCAGGATAATTTCTGGGTCATGTGTAATCCATGGTGGAACCCTCCCATCCAACAGTCACGGTCATGGTGATCGTAGGTGGGCCCCACATGAAAATTTCCATGGTAATAAGGTACAGAGAATTCTTACTAGTTCATAGTGTCACGGTAGAATATGGCATATGATTAGGAGCAATGATGCATCTTGTAATCCAAGCCCTATATTTGTACACTAGACATGGGCAGCAGCTGACATGAAAACCTCATAAATGGCAATATGACAATAGAATAGCTCCATGGCCATATCAATCACGTCAACCTGTTTGAAGTCGGGGCAGTGTTTTCTGTAGCGCTCGTAGCGTAGCGGAGTTAAAACGCTATGTATCGTATGCAGGTAGCGTAGCTCCTTGGTAGCGTAAGCTATGGGGCATGTAGTGTAGCGTAGGTAGCGTATGCTACTTGAAATCTCCTTTTTTTTAACTTTTCCTTATATGCTAGTTCAACACTTAATTTAAAATGGTGGTGACTCATCCCAATCACATGTGACACTACATTAGATCAATCTGGACCATCCAAATTGTGGTCCATATCATGGATAGAGCACTTTGATCAATCTAGACCATCTAAATTGGGGTCCATATTGTGAATTTGTGATGTTCCAATAGATGTAAAAATAAAAAAAGATGTCGCACTTAGAGATGTCATAAGGCAAAGAAACGGGGAGATTTTGCATAAAAATATGTGGTTGACGATCCAGATTCGCAGTCAAGAACTCATAGGAATTATGCATTTTGTAAATTTTTTCATATTTTTCTATTATTTTAATTAAAAATATTAAGTATCATGAAGCTTACACTACATGCTATAGAGATCCAAACGCTACGCTACACGCTATTTACAACACCGAGCTGGGGTAAAGTAGAAGTGGGCAGAAGGCCATTAAACCTACTCTGACCAAATCATCGTTCTTGCTTCGGATCTTGGGATGGAAACGGAATTTGTAGAAGCTACAAACAGCTGAGAAAAGGCTAGGATGATGGTCTGATGAAAACCAATGATTTACTATTATATGAGTTTGCTGATTCTAGACGTGCGATGCCATAACATCCCATTCCCATGCATGCACATTCCACACATGTGCATAAGAAAAGGCTGAATTCCCTTTTTTAAATTGTTTCTAGTATCCTTTATTGTTTCTATGTTAGGAAATATATTTTATTAGATTTTCTACTTACAGGTTTATTATTTTAGAGATCTTGGCTAGAAAGGAATTCTGCTTTTAGATTCCCTAAATTGTGCTAGAGATTTTCTCAAGAAGGAAATCTTGAAAGCTTCTCCTTATCAATAATTCACAGGCAATATGAAGTAAGATAGCTGAATGATGTTTTTCTTTGAGAAAAACTTATTCGTTTTTCTACGGTAGTGGTATTGGGGGGCATTTGTGATCTTGAGTACAAGACTAGAGAGTTGTTGAGCTTCTCACAGTCACTGCTTTCAATCTGGTATGTTGAATTTCATTACAAGTAGTTTTTTTCTTGACCTAGTTGCATCAATGTGTGTATATAGCTCAACCGCTGCACTCCCACATGTGCCAACATAGCCCATTCCTATCATAACACTCACAGTTCCAACCAAACACCAAACATACTACCAACTCTAAAAAGGAGGAGAATAGCTCTGTACCCAGAAAAGCGCTACTATGGCCACTCACAGGAATTCAATTTCATATGCTACTCTCCCCACATATTCCAACATGGCACATGCATGTGAGAGCCAGGCCATTCATCATGTGGGCCCACCATGAATGTGTAGTGGCCCAGAAATCAGCCCATTCAGTTTATAAAGTGGGCCACAAGCAGATGACAGATGCAGACCACCTTCGATTTATTTTGGCTGACTTTTTTTTTCTTGGACATAAATTGTGGCCCACCTGATAAGCAGACCAGCCTTTTTTTTTTTTTGTGCCAAAGTACATGCACATGGGGCACACCAGATGAACAACAAAGATCTCATATAGCAGCAATCCAAAAAAAGATCTCATTTAGTGTCTACCTAGACCAAATACATATGCAGAACAAAATCCCAAAAAAAAAAAAAAAAAAAAAAGACAAGGAAGAAGGGCATGCAACACCACGAAAAAACAATCTCATCTCAACACAGAAGTTAACATAAATACAAACAAATAAGAAAACATATATCAAAAGGATGCAGGGAGGAATCGACATACCAGGCCTGCCCCTGTCGTCGGAAGGCATCAGATTTCGATCCCAGCTTCATACAAGCCATTTTGAAAAAATCCAGCAAATACAATGGATTTAATAAAGCCTATAAATTCTACAAAAAGAACCGACCTCAGGCCGTAAAAGCCCCTGAAGTCCTGAAATTTCAACCCCAATTCAATCCCAAGAACAAACCAAAAATTTAAAAATCACCAACAAATTCACCCCTAAACCCATCTTTAAAAAGACAAAGATTATCTCACTCAACTTGTAGTAACGAGCATGCCCTGCAAATTCATTCTCCAAAAATGCCAATCACGGCCAAACCGCACATAACCAACACCAATTTCAAGGGCAAAACTACAATCTTCAGTCTTAAAACCACCCTAAAACTCAAAGCACACTTCTAAAAAACCAGAAACCACCCAAATGATTATCCCAAAACCACCCAAAAGACCGCCAATCTCAGCCCCAAAACACACTTTTCCAACACCAAATTCAAGACAAAAGATAAAAAATTCCAGCCCAAAACCACCAAAACTTTAAAATTATTTATATATATATATATATATAAAAAAAAAAAGGAACACTCAAAAAACCACCCAAATACTTCTTCCAATCACCACCTTACCGAACACACGATTCGATGCAAAAGGTACAGATTCCAACTCTAAAACCAACAAAAACCCAGAAAAACCACTCAAATGCTCTAATCTCAGCCCAAAACACCCCTACCCAACACCAAATCCAATCCCAAAACTACAGCTTTCAAAAACCCACCTCTAAAACCACCCAAAAAATCCAACTTAAAAATCCAAGAGTCAGAAAAAACCCATGAAACTAATCTCCCAAAAGCACCCCCGAAAGGAACAAAACCCACTTCCAAAACCACACCAAAACCTTCAAAAAACCACCCCCTATAGAAAACCAGCTTCAGGTCAGCCCTCACAGACTCCTACCCCAAAAAACCCACCTGTTTGCCCAAAAACACCCCCAAAACCCTCGAAATTGCCGATTTTAGTACAAACCACTCAGCTTTCTCTCTCCAAACCCCTCCCAAAGTTTCCGTCTTCCGCTCCAAAGAAGAAAAAAATCAAAAACTCCTCAGTACCCACCAATATGAAAATTACCAAAACGCCCTTGGAAAAGAGAGCGACTCTTTTCTGCAACTACCGCACACCCCCACGACAGGAGACCATGAAAAAATGGTGGCATTTCGGCTGACTAGGAAATAGACCTCCATACGCCTTATCTTCAAGCGCCAAATACAAACGCACCACACGTGTCAATTTAGCATAAAATTGTTAGATCCATGACGTTCATTAGATGGTCCCCTCAGTGCACGTCACTTTCATAAATTTTATACCGTCCATCTGATCAGATAAGCTATACATAGATGTGTGAATGTAGAAATGTTGGTTCTTTTTCATTTTTGTAATGTATGAACGGACCGGATTGTGATATGATGAGAATTAACTGTGGGCCCACTTTTTTGACGCGCCATATCCTTCACATGTGCCGTATTTTGCGCGTGTGATGCGTTTTTTTTGGCGCGCGTAAGATGGAGCGTCTGGAATTAGCATCGGTACCGAGCATTGGAATTTCCAGTCTCCTAGCATTTCCAACCATGCCAACCTACCCTCCGAGTGCCAATCCGGCATGTTTGTGCGAGATCCGGTCCGTTCATCATGTGGGGTGGGGCCCATTTGTTAAGTGCCAAGATTTTCTTATCAGGCCGGTTGTTTCATCCAGTGGCCACACTTGCATGTGAAACTCGAACCGTTGATCAATTTTATGATCATACTTCTTCGAAAACACGTCGTACTGTCTGATTACTGTGCTAGTATGGATTTTGGACGACGTTACATATATAGCGGGGCCAATGGATGAACGACCAGGATTGCGTAAGCACTCCCCGTAGAAGGATTCGGACGGACGGAGTTTCCTAACTCGTGCAGGGAGTTCCTACAGGAGGCATTGAATACTACCCCCGCCTCTCTGGGGCCTACCGTAATGTATGGATTCTATCCACACTGTCCATCCATTTTTCCATATCATTTTATGGCACAATCCCAAAAATGAAATAATTCCAAGGGTCAGGTGGACCACACAGTAGGAATTAAACACTTGCCGTTGAAAACTTACTGGCGGCCATAAAAGTTCTGGATCAAGCTGATCTTTATATTTTCCCTTCATCCACGTCTGTGCTACCTTAGAACAGTTTGGATAGCAATTAACCATCATGCTGGGCCCTAAGAAGGTTTCCACCGTGGGTATCTTTATCACCGCTGCTTCCTGTTGTGTGGTCCATTGAGCCTTGGATCCGCTCGTTTTTCGGGCTTAGACCCTAAAAATGATATGGAAAATGGATGGACGGTGTGGATAAAACCTATACATCACGTTGGCCCCTCAGAGCCTCTGTAGTTCCTAGCCAGCTACAGGCGGAGCTGTACCCAATCCGCGTCCTCCTACAACACAAAGCCTCGTGGGGCCCACCTCAATGTCAGTGTGAAACCCACTCTTTCGAAGTCCATATAAGACCAGAGTGGGCCACACCAAGAAACAGTTAAGATAAAAACCCCATCATTAGAATCTTGTAAAGAACCATCTAAGGTATTTTTCATCCCCACTATTCCTTGTGGTGTTGCCTACTTAGGCGTTACATCTCTTTCAATTTTTGGATTTCATCTGAACATGAGCTTCCAAAACTGATGGACGGATTGGATTTCACAAGAAAAAGTTCATGGGTCCATAAACCTTTGTATTACAGCAAGCTAGCGACAGGATCTGGCGTGCTAGCAATCACATTTATCGAGAACAGCTCATTTGCTTCTAGAAGAGGCTTCGCTCTGAAGATTCCGTAGAAACGGGTAAATCCAAAAAGATAGTAGCAATCAATTGAGAATAATATATAAAGGAAGGGTCTAGAAAGAACGGTTTATCTGTTTTGTCCAGGTGGGCCATGTGGTACTCGATTAGATATATCGAAATAAATGAAAAGATAGATTGGTTTGGGGCTCGGATTAGTCACTACCCCTGCCAAGACGCATGAGAAGATGGAAGATATGTGGCGCGTAAACATTTGCCGACGCGGCCGCCCCGCACCTTCGGTTTGACACAACGCTGTCAAATATGGAGGTGTGGAGCCAACTACTTCGGCCAACAGTAATGCACCACGTACCCATGTGTCCCCTGGTGCGCTTGGTGGGGATAGTACCGAGCCCATTGGTTTGGTAGCTTCAAGTGCCCACCTGATTGGTGGAACGTGCCTTTTTCCCCAAGTGGGCCCATGCAGAAGGTTTCTATGGTCGATCTCTAATCTTTGGATTACTTGTCCAATTTTGGGCTACAAGTATGTTAGGTTTGTGATTGTCTGGTCGGCGTGGATTTTGGACGTAGCACATCCGTGATGGACCCTACCTCATGAAAGATACAGTCGTTGTTTGCGTCTAGATGAACGATGGGGATTGTGAGATACACTATTCAGGTGGTCTGGCCAACCACCAGGTTTAGAGCTTGCCAAATTCAGAAAAAAAAAAAAAAGGGTGTGGATGATAAATAAATAAAAACCACGATAAAAGAGGACCTCAAATTGATGGCTTGGCTACAAATATCTTTGTAGGAAGATTTTTCATATTTTGACTTTTCCCAGGATATTATCATAGAAAAATTTTAAAAATTTATTTGAAATTAGTAAATATGTTGAAATATCAATTACAAAATGAATTATTTTAATTTCTAAATATTTATGTTAAAAATATAATAATTTTGAAATGAAATTGCAAGAAATTAAGAACCGGCGAGATTTTGAAATTAATAATATAAATTTGATTAATTTTCTGCATGAAAAAGCAAGATTTTGGAAATATCAGCAATATTTGGAAGATAGAGGGGGGGGGGGGAGAGAGAGAGAGAGAGAGAGAGTTTAATACTCTACCAAACTGAAAGAGATGATACACAAACATTTACAATAGTCCGAAATTCTTTATATTTCAAATTAAATTACCTAAAATTTGCGTCTTAATTTAGATGTGATATGGACTAAAAACCATTCTTATTTGATTATCTTGCTGTGGGAGGACATTTATTGGACAGTTAAAAGTTAAAAACATCTAAAGTCCCCGTTCAACAAAGTATTGTCTAAGAATCAGACATTATGATTGTCCAATAAATCCAATCTTGGGATTATGGCTTGGATAAAGCGTGTTTCAAGACTTAGTTTATTCGACAAATGCCATGTTGACAAACCCATCAAGTGTTACACTCCATTAGAGTATTAATTACTCGGAGAATACGGACTCATTTGGCAGCGTGGAATTGAGTGAAAGTCCTTCTGAAATTGAATGGATCTGTAGTGAGAGTTTGTAAAGAACTTTTTTTAAGGATTTGGATTCCCTTCAAATTCAAATTCATCGAAATCTAACTGCCAAACACTTAAAAGAACTGTAAATCCCCCTAAATCTCTCTAATTCCACGCTACTACACAACCCCTCCCGTTTGGCGCGGGGGATTAGGCAGTATTAGATGGTAGTTGTAATCTTAGCAGGCATCATTGGGACATGTGAGGGATTTGAGTGGATAAATGGGAAGCATGGGACATCCCACGGCATATTTGGATTGCAACGGATGCATGATCAATCCACCAGAATTTCTATTTGTGCTATTTGGTGCGTCAGCGGATTACACTAAAAATCAGCAGTGGATTATATCCTGCGCTTTGGCCGGGCATTTACATGGTGGTCGTTTCTCTGTGGGCCCCACCATAGTGTATGTGTTTCATCCACTCCATCCATCCATTTTTCCGTGATCATTTTATGGTATATGACAAAAAATTAACAGGTAGATCCAAATCTCAAGTGGACCACGTTACAAGAAACAGTGTTGATTGAACGTCCACCATTAAAAACTTATTGGGGACACAAAATTTTTGGATCAAGCTGATATTTGTTGTTTCCCTTCATCCAGGTATATATGACCTAAACAATAGGTTGGATGTCAAATAAACATTACAGTGGGCCTTAGAAGGTGTTTAACGGCGGACATTCAATCACTACTATTTTCCTATGGTGTGGTCCACCTGAGATTTATAAATGCTTAATTTTCCGGTTCAATCCCTAAAAAGATATGTAAAAATTAATGAACGACATGGATAAAACACATATATCACGGTGGGGCCCACAAAGCACCGACCACTGGCCACCTGACTAGTGGCAAGCGTCACTAGCCAAACCGAATCCAACAATGTTAATTGAATATGTACAGTTGAAAAATTCTTGGGGGCCGTGGAAGTATCTGATCAAGTTGATATTTGCCTTTCCCCTTTATCAATGTCGATGTCATCTTCTGAACAGGTTGGATGACAAATAATCATCATTGTGGACCCCAGAAAGGTTTCAACGGTGAAAATCAGCCCTTCCACCGTTTCTTTGGTATGATCCACCTAACTTTTTTATATGCTTCAATTTTGGTTTCAACCCCTTAAATGAACTAGAAAAGCGGATGGACGGTCTAGATAAACTATATACATTTACAGTGGGCCCAACTGAGTTTACTCGGTACAATAGGAGCATCCGGAGTAACTCAGGACGCAATCCTTACTCCAGACGCAATCCAATTCCACGCGCTAGATTGTGAAGGCCAGGCACAACTCCCCAAACCCAATGTGGATTTAGTAGACGTCTCCAGGTGGACTGCGACGGACGGGAGCAGGATTTAGTAGATGTCTTCCAGGTGGACCGCGAGGGACGGGCACAGCTCCGAAACTACAGTGAAATCTTCTTACCAAACACGGCAATTTTGAAAAATCCCACCAAATCCTGTTTTATACACTTTAAATCCCCGCACCAAACGCCCCCTAAAGTCTTGTGATTTAGTATTTCGATGTGTTAGAACACTTTAGTTGTAGTAGTCTTGTTCTAAAGATTGGTATAGATCATCTAGTTGGTTGATCACCTATGAAATGAGTTATAGAAAGAAAAAGGATCTAATGATGAATCCATCCATAAGATGGTTTTCCTTTTTATAGCAATTTGTTTTTGAAGACATGGGTTGGATAGTTAAAATGCCCTAACAAGAAAGGTACTTGAAAAAAAGAGTGATCCAATGATGGGTTGAGCAGATAAATGTGTCCAATTATCTATTGGACATTTTTTCATGTAAATGAACTCGATCATTCGTGTAGTAAGTTATTGATCCTACTGGATCTTAATGTATGGTTGTTGGAGAATGATGCAAGAACTAATGGATCTCGCAACCTCAACCAACTAAATTATGAGATATGAATGTACAACGATGAACAAACAATCACCACACATGACACAAAAGACTTTTTTTTATAAAAACCTTATAGGAATAGAGGTAAAAACCATGGGACCTCGTCTAGACAACAAATCCACTATGTAAGAACGTTTACACAGTGATCACGAGCTTATGACACGCCCGGATCCGGTTTTCTTCACCCTCAGGTGGATTATAATTAAAGATCATGAATAAACAAAGAGATCTAACCAAACTGAGGACCTTGAAGAGGCTATGAACACAACCAGCGTCGTGAATGTTGGAGAGTCTTCAAACTTGTGCACACTTTGGGTGCTTAGACCGGTTGGGCGACCGGTCTGACGGTGTGACCTAGATGCACAGGCAGAAGGCGTTGGATTGTTTCTGCATGCCCCAGACTGGTCGGGCGACCGGTCTGCAGGGGGCTCTGACCAGTCAGTCATGAGGCAAGCGTGATGAATTTGGTTTCCCTGTTGGAGTTGGACTCTTATGCGGTTTTGCACAAGAGGTTTTTGAATTCGGTCTTTCCTCTATTTAAGGGGATGTAATGTTGTATTAGGGTTGCCGTCATTAGGCCGTGTTTCCTAGATGGATTCTAGGGTAAGAGAAAGAGCTTGGGGAAAGCTTGGGGGTTCTCTGGGATGAAGAAAAGGACTGTTCTTGTCCGTTTCATGTGAGAACAAGCCTTGGGTTACTCGGGATTTCTCTTATGGGCATTTTTTGTTTCTTCAATCTCTATAATCTTCTGTTATTCATAGTGGATCGCTATGTGTCGTGGTTTTTTATCCGTTGAGGGGTTTTTCCATGTAAATTCGGAGTCTCTTGTGGTGAATGCTTGTGTGTGGCTTGATTTCATATTGTTTCTCATTTGATCTTGCATTACTCTACACGTTCGGCGTTCCGCTGTCAGTTTTCCTAACAAGTGGTATCAAAGATAAAGTTAGGGTGGAGTAGAATTCGGATCTGAGATGAGAAGATGGATCAAGTACGAGATTCGACGTGAAGAAGAATTTCGTGAAAAAAAAATATGAAAAGCGATTGGTATCCATGAAGGAAGTAGAGTGGAAGAGTTTCATTCGGAGCACGATTCACAGTGGAGCTGCGGGATAGGCAGCGAGATCCACGGTTGCTCGTATGTGACAAGTGCCCAAGGGCCACATGAGAAGAGCGACAAAGGTGCGTGAAGGTGTAAAGATGAAGTCGATGTGGCACGAGAAGCGATGGAGCTATGAGAAGATGAGATGACGAAGTGAGGATGAAGTTGATTCGACGTTTGAAGCCTCGGTGGAGATTGTTGGAGAGTCTTCAAACTTGTGCATGCTTTGGTTGCTCAGACCGGTCGGGCGACCGGCTTGATGACGTGGCCCAGATGCACAGGGAGAAGGCACTGGACTGTTTTTGCGTGCCCCAGACCGGTCGGACGACTGGTCTGCAGGGTGCTCCGACCGGTCGGTCATGAGGCAGTGTGACGAATTTGGTTTCCCTGTTGGAGTTGGACTCTTGTGTAGGTTTTGCGCAAGAGGTTTCTAAATCCGGTCTTTCATCTATTTAAGGGGATGTAATGCTGTATTAGGGTTGCTGCCATTAGGCCGTGTTTCCTAAATGAATTCTAGGGTAAAAGAAAGAGCTTGAGGAAAGCTTGGGGGTTCTCTGGGATGAAGAAAATGACTGGTCTTATCCGTTTCTTGTGCGAGATTTCTCTTGTGCGCATTTTTTGTTTCTTCCATCTCTGTAATCTTCTGTTATTCATAGTGGATTGCTTTGTGCCGTGGTTTTTTACCCGTTGAGGGGTTTTTTCACGTAAATTCGGAATCTCTTGTGGTAAATGCTTGTGTGTGGCTTGATTTCATATTGTTTCTCAGTTTGATCTCGTATTACTCCGCGTGTTCGACGTTCCGCTTCCATCGCCAATTTTCCCAACAGTGAATGAACGTCATAACCTGGTCTTATCCTCTCTCTTTGATTTTCCTCTCTCTTTCTATCAATCTCTTCTTCTTCTTCTTCTTCTTCTTCTTCTCTCTCTCTCTCTCTCTCTCTCTCTCTCTCTCTCTGGAACGTGGAACGTGTATAATGTCTCATTCTACCCTAATTCTGCATTAACATGTGCTTATATAACACTTAAGCCAGAATTAGAAATTAAATAGAAAATTGCAGTAAAACAGCCACGCGCTGCTTGTCGATCAACCGACCCGAGTGGGTTCGATTGCTTGAACCAGGCCAAATATGTCCAAAGAGTTACAGAGGAAAACCAACAAATTTTGGTTGCCCGAACTCTAATCTTTCGATCACCCGACACTGTCCAAAATAGTCCAACGAGTAATTAAGAAATCCAAGTGAGTTTTGATCGCCCGACTCGACATAGTCGATCGCCCGACTTGACATAGTCGATCGCTCGACTCGACATAGTTGATCGCCTGAAGACCCCCGACCTAGACATCTCTTCTCACTCCTGAGTCTTGAGGAGGAACACCTCATCAAATTTGCCCTTCTGATTTAGGATGAGGTCTCCACTATCTTCAAGCTTGTCAGGCTTCTACAAGCCTCAAATTTACCCTTAGCCGTCACGCCTCGAAAATCGGGTATTGGGTAGTCCGCGACTCCCGACTCTTCCGGGGTGACTTTATTTTACAGAAGTATAGTTTAATGGCACGAATCCATGGCATTAACTTATAAATAGAGATTTAAGCTAAACAATGTATAATTTAGTCTGAATTTAAAGTGTAAATACAAACAATCATCCACATAATTAAGGAGTCCACTCAGCTGGGGCTCAATTTTATACATGATAAAAAATGAATACAATAAGAATCCAAAACCACTCCAATAGGCAAGCCAGCAAATCATATATCTCACTCATCAAGTAAAAGCAATTCCTACTTCAAAATAACTGGTTAGTGTTTTAAAATACCCCCCAGATGAGCGTGAGTAATAATACTCAGTGTTACCATTTCCTTAGTTAAACATGTTATCAACACAATCAAGTATAAAAAATGAAGCATAACAAATGGTAGGGCTCTCACACCTACCAACTCAGCATCAGTAAATAGCATAACCTCACAATCAAGTTCATATTTTAATTGAACAATACATGCCACCATGATATGCAAATGTAATGTTCTGAAAAAATAAACGGTGGGGTTACCACCCAGCAGCAGTATCGGACCAATGCACGTGAAAATGTGATGCATGCATGTTTTTCAGGTATTCATTTAATTCTGTATTCCATCAACTGTATTGGCGTAGCCAGAATACCTCAATTTTATCAAGAGTCTAATAAACAGGAACACATAGGTGCTGAACTGGAAAACATTAGACGGAATAAACCTCACGGGCACCTCATGATGGTTTCAACCCCCCAGTGCCCCTTTTCAAACCGCACATGCCTCTTAGAGTTCAAGCAGAAGATCAAGATTCACCAGGATTAGAAAAGGGTGCCAATGAACTCACTAGCCCTGATCAGGCAAAAGATCAAATATATCGGGCTCAGACCAACTACAACCGTACGTTCATGTTAGCCTGAACTCTAAGAACAGAAAAATGTTATTTGATTCTAAATAGTGGGGAACTATCATTGCAAATATATATATGTGTGTGTGTGTGTGCGCGCGCGCAAGCGTGCGCGTGCGCATATGAGTCGTCATGAATAAACTTCTGATCCTAGTATATAATTGTAGGAAATTGTGATGTCGATGGGCAGTAGAATAAACCCATAGTTTTTGTTTGACATTGAAAGGATTCCAACCTTTAGAGGAACCCTACAATAGTCAATCTCTAAGACATGTGATACAAGAGCTACGGTAAAAATTTAGAAATAGCTTGTTAAATCCAAGTCGTGATAGCACGCTTGAACATATGTAAGATAAGATATACCATTAGGATAATTTAATTACTTCTAACATAGTGGTTAAGACATAAGTTCATAAATCTCATGGGCAAGATTTCTTTAAGGGAGGTAGATTGTAACGCCCTGGTCTTCCAATACTCGGGTGTTCTCTTAAATTCTTCTTTCCTTCGAATAAATCGTAAAATCACATATTCACACACTGATTTAAATCCAAAAATTTTAAAGGCTACGCAGGAAACAATGTTTTTGGAATCCCAACCTTGACGAAACTTTTGTTAGGAGGGTAAGTTGTGACACATTGATTCTTCGTAACAAGGCCTGAGTACACATACGTCTCGATCAACGCCTTCAAATGCCCACAACGGCGCCCTTGAGCGCTTAGTATTAAACCCTAGAGATTTGTTCCAGATAACCTTAAAACTTCTATCATGTCGACCGCGTCGACGCTGCGGTTACAACGACAAAAATCATGCGTTGATTCAATACCTGAGCGCAAAAATACGAGCTTTTGATCGAAACAGGCAAATAAAATGCAATATTGCACTTACCTGTGTGGGGCCCACTTAAAGTGAGGCCCATTGCACGTTATCCCAAGTGGCCTTTTTCCTCTCTTATAATTATTGCAATCATTAATTGCACTTTGTAAGAAACACTCTACAAATCATTACAATATATAAAATAATAATAAATAAATAGAAATAAATAAAATAATAAATAAATGGGAGTAATAAATGGCAACCCATCAATTCACCATGATTCCCTTCCCCCCACCCCCCCCCCCCCCCCCCTCACAATTCCTTCATTAATTACAATAATAAAATAATCATATATTCTATAGTATATAGAGTGACCTTGTGGGTGGGAGTGGACGATCCACATCCCCTCTTTCCTTGTACCCTCACTTCCTCCACTCCTCTCCTACATCCATTCATCCATTAGAAGTGCTTGGGAGATCTCGGTCGTCGATCACAATCAGGTGAGCACTCCCATCCTATCTCTATATCTCCTTTGAGTATATTTCCTTTGATGTCCTTGTTCACTTCTAGATCGGATCCCCAAAGATCAGGCTGATCCATTCTTCAGGTGGGCCACATCATCAAATGTAAGGGAGAGGATTGTATTTGTGCCATGCGAATCTCATGGGACACATGATGTATAGTTGAGGTCCGCCCCGTTCATCTGATTCAGCAGCTCGTCTTATGGCACAACCCAAAATTTCAAGCCGAACCAAGTTTCTGGTGGGCCACATCGTTGGAATTAGTGGCAGCCATTAATTTGTTTAAAAAGCTTAAATGAGATGTGTTGATTTTCACCTAACCATGTTTCAGGGATCATTGGGCCCACTAAAGATGTGCCTAACCTTATAGACGAATTAGATTTCCCAAGTGAACCACATCTTGTGGGAAAACAAGAAAGAAAGAAAGAAAGAAAATAAATAAATAAGATTCACTTGGCTACTGAATCAGCCAGCGTCTCCAGGACGCTACTGGACAGCAACGTTAGGGCCCTTATGGGCATGATTAGTGGGACCCACCTTGATGTTTATGTGTTATCCACACCATCCAATCGTTTAGACAAACCATTTCAGGGCACGTGCCCAGATATGAGGCAGATTCGAATCTCAAGCGGGCCACACCACTCAAAACAGTGGGATAGTGGCATCCACTGTTGAAGCCGCCAAGGGCGTGAACTGTAGTCCACTCGTGGGACGAACCATGATGTATTTGTGTAATCCACGTAGTCCATGAGCTTCTCCAACCAGTTTTATGGCTGGACACCAAAACTGAATCAGATCTGAAACTCTAGTGGGCCGTATCAAAGCAAACAGTTTGTAAACCTCTTCTTCCTTTGTATTTCTGGTTGCTGGAAAATTTCCTAAGTACCAGAATGATATTGCAAGTAAGCCTCTTTGAGACCTCATGGTGGGTCCCATGCTCTGTGGATAAAGGTCCTACCTTGGGGGATGTCCTTTTAACATATCAGAGTATGGAAATGCTCCACTGTCTCTCTAGGAATGACCCTCTTGCATTGGCAAAGTGGGCCCAAAGTTGGGACAGACCCATTACTCAAACTGGATGTCTAATTTTCTAAGTTTTGGGCCATCTTTGAGCACCCAGTGGTGAGCCCATGTATGATCTATGTGGGGGCCACCAATTGGGATTTTCAATCTATATACATGGCTAGAAAAATAATATATTATCTGGGTCAGGGTGGGTCCCATATGATCTGAAAATTAATCCCAAGACGGGGCCATGAAATGGTGCGTAGGAATTTGTGCAGAAATTTCAAGTGCCCATATTTGGCATTGTGCTAAAAATCATATGTTCGTATCCAATGGGTCATGCAGTTATGGTATTTAGAGATCATACATGAGTCTACCAAGGGGACTTGACATCACGCCAAAAGGTTGTCCCATTTTATGGCGGTACGTGCCCAAAGTTGGGCGAAAATCATTTCTGCACTACCATTTCTGCACAACTCCAATTACCCATGTTTGGGCCTTTATTAAAAATTGTATACATGCAAATAAAGATATCTGTCTTATGAGTTTTGAAGACCACACATTGGTCTGCCAAGTGGTCATTTAATTTCTCCAAAAGCTGGCCGCTTGTGATCACGAATTGGACCAAAACTTAGCCCAAAACCATTTTTGCATGTAAAGTCTGTTTAATTAGATATCAACATGGGGCCACATCCATGGGATCCTCCACCTTCATAAAGTATTAAATAGGTCAGTTAAATTCTAAACCCTGAATCTAGATTTTACAAAACAACTCCCTAAAATTCTAAAGCCACCGCCTTAGGGTTGATCGTAACCGTATAAGTTATAAGATATGACAATCTGATATGGTAATCTAACTGCATAAATGATCTAAAACATGATATGGTCAAATTCTAGCATGCGTGCGCATGTTTCAAGCAACATTGGGAGACGTTTCAATTTTTTAGGTGATTATTCCTCTCCTTGAGCTTTTCGCCTTCATGTTAGTTAAGTAATAGTTCTATTCATCTATGACTGATAATTTTACTGTCTCATGATTACCTCTGTTGTTTGATTTTGCCATAAATTATATGTTTAATTTTTCTATACGTGAATCTCCTTATAATTGTGAATTATTCATGAATTTTGAAATTATCATTTTCACTCCTCATGTTTGGAATCTGGAAGTAGAATGTGAATTTGGATGGTTGCGATCACTTATATATATTTGATGGGACCTTAAACTGATGGCCTTTGGAAGTGATATATTAGAAAGATTCCTGATGGTATCTTTAGATGGACTTGTTGGACTAAATGTTAAATGAGATGAGATCTTGATTATGTCCCTGGCTGGACTAGTATGAAAATATTTTTTATGATGTCCTTATATGGATCCGTTGGACTGAATGTCTTATTGAGATGAGTTGTTGGAATTCCCGGTGGACTTGATGGACCAAGGGTCCTATGAGATAAGTTATTGATTATGTCTCTAGTAAGACTTGTGTGGAAATATTTTGGAGAATTATTGTGATGAAAGGCCAGTAGTTATAAGGGAATGTTATAATTGGTTTGGTTGTAAATTGGAATAATAATGGTTGGTTTAATCATGCATATCATGGCACAGACGAGACTTGTGGTGACGAGCCATATTACCGTCAGGTGGTCTGGTTGCTAAGAGCATGTACCCTCGAGGTATCTTCAGCTGGCTCTAGACCACCATAGAGTGCGTCATTCACTGAGAGCACGTACCTTTGGTATTTTTGCTGGTGATGACTACTCGTGATGGATTTGCATTATAGGGCTTGATGTATGTCCTTGGTGACTTCCAGACCACTGGGTGAGGCCGATATGTGTTCTTAGTGACTTTCATATCACGAATTGATGAATTTACATTGTGGGGCTGATGTGTGTCCTTAGTAACTTTCAGACCACATTTTCCAGCTGGATGTGCATCCCCAGCCTGAGGGACATGTGCATGCATTCATACATTTAAGAAAGACTGCATCATGGATGTTTTGTACATTTTTTATTCTTGATTAATGTATTGGTGTGTAATCTTGAGGGAGACCTCACACTGAGATAGCCACTCATGCTGTTAAATTTCAACCGTACAATCGGTGCAGGTGATTTGAATAATGTACAGGATATACTGGAATGGAGCAAGATGCTCAGTTTATGCTGATGTCATGGATTAAAGGGCTGTGTTTAATGGTTTTTGCTTTAAATTTTATATATAATTATAATTGTTTATTAATGTATTTTGAATTAAATTAGAGATATTTGGTTTGTATAAGCCCTATGGGCACCACTTTGAGATGTTTGTTGTATATTTCTTATATGCATGGTTGTTTTCTTCCGTGGTGAATACCCTTCTTTGAATGATACTTGAAAATGGACTGAAATATGAGTTTTCTCTATAGGCTAACGCCCGAGTCTTCGAAACACGGGTCTAGAATTCGGGTTGCGAAAATTCGAGGCATTACAATGCGCCCTGGAATCCAAATTTGGGTCTATCACCCAACATAGTTGAATACAGATCAAACGGTAAGGATCTCAATGCCCTATAATAACATATCCATGGTAATGGGTCATCACCCTAGATGAATAACAGTAGGCTCGTCATCTAGCATCGGTGCTCAAGACTCTCTATAAGACTATCTGAATCATACAGATCAAAGACAGCACAAGCACAATTTTCATTATACCATGCCTAGCCCATGAGCTCTAGTATGTAGAATTCAGTGCTTAAGGCTATTGGAGGGCTCATCACCCACACCAGCTAAAGACAGCACAAACACAGTTACTTATATTCTATGTCTGGCTCATGAGACTTGATATGTATGATTATAAGTGACTGTACAATAATGGTAATCGTGGTATTCGAGATTTTACATAATATGTAACAATGATCAAATAAATATGATTAACCCTAAAATTTACTGATTTAGTAGGCTGAACGAAATATCAACCAAACTAGAGTAACTAGAGTCGGTAGATCGTGTTACTCCCAAGTCGACCAAACAAGTCTGTAACGGCCAAACCCAAGTAGGCAATCCATAAATTATGATGTTCAGAAATTAATCTCAATCACATCAATGACATAGTATTCTAAGCATGTTGTGAGCGAAATGGAACATCATAGCATTCATTTACTCAATCAAGTATAAAACCAAACAATTGATATGCGATATACTTCATTTCATATATGAGAGTAAAACCAAACACTTAGTGTGCTAAGGCAGGCCATCTCATCATATTCACAACCAGGCACTAGCCTGGGCGAATGGTAATCCACTCACTCAAGAAAACCTGAACTTCAATTCACTTAGCAATTTCATCAAACACTTGATGTGCACAACTAGAGTTTTACCCATTTCACAACAATCCATCATAAATGAATTATAAACAAACTTCAATCAAGTACATATAGCATAAGAATCAATACTCATATCATTTAAATACATCAAATCACAACAAAAACCCTAAATTCACTAACTATGACTATCAGGTGTTGATAAATGCTAGCTTAAAAGTATAGTCATCACTTGATTGGCGAATCCACAAACTAAGAATGAGTATTGCTTAAGGATTTAAAAAAAATTCAGCTAGAATGCTAAATCCAACAAAAACCCTAATTAGAAATGAAAGTCCCTAATGAAACTTCCTAATTTTTATAATAGGAGGGGTATCTTACCTTAAGGCATGGCTTGCCTACAATCGGTAGAAAGAACGGTGACGAAATTGAAGGCTTAGAGCAAACCCTAAAAGAAAACCCAAGCAAAATCTCCAAATTCTATTCTATATGGAATTCTCAAATGGGACTTGCTATTTATAGTTCCAAATGGCCCAAAATAGAGGTGAGTCACACGGTACATGTGCTCGGGTCATGGTTCAAATTGTGTGATTCGGGGTACGGTCTTGGACATCTGATTCAGGTGAGATGTCAAGAATAGCAACGCGATGGATTTTGCATAGATTCGTGATCAATAGCCCACTAACGAACTATCTGTAGTTGTTCTAGGTTTTCAGGACACCATTTAAATGATTTAGGTTCGGTGAATCCTTTTATTGGGTCGTAGCGTACACTGACAAGTTTCGGATTCTAATGGTAACACAGATTTAGTTGGGATTTCAGGCATTATGAATCGGATTAGGTCGTCAGTTGGGTCCGAATAGAGATTAGGTTACCAATTGGGTCAAATCGACTCTAATACTTAAGATAATCAAAATTTGACTCATTGATCAAGGTAGTCTAAGGTGGATCTGCATTAAAAATCGATTATATAGGTAAATCAATTGTGATTCCAGTAGATCATAGTTTGAGGTTCGTAAATCAACAGATCGGATGTAGGATTTGACGATTAGAAAGGAATCGGTGGCTATCCATGATATTTTACGAAGAATGTGCGGTTAGATTGATGTGTTTAAGTATTATACAAGGTTTTGATCGAATTAAAGAGTTCAAATTAGGATTTTCTATACACATCTCCTAGATCCTTAACTTTAAATCAGGCTATCTGCACTATCAATTGATAATTAAATCAGAAAATTTTCTAAAGGTGCTCGAGTACTAACAAGATTTGATGATAAGAATTTTCAGGACATTACATTAGCCAACGTCTTGGTCATCATGTCTGACCCATTATCATCAGCATGGATCTTCTCAAGCTATAGCACCTTGTTTTCCAACGTATCCCTAATTTAGTGACATCAAACTTCTATGTGCTTCAACTTGGAATGTTGGCTTGGATTTTTACTTAAGTTTATCGCACTTTGGCTATCACAATAGAGCACATGCTTATCTTGCTTCAGGATAAGTTCCTATAGGAACCGTTTAATCCAAAGCATCTCCTTATATGCTTCTGTGACTGTAATGTACTCAGCCTTTATCGTAGAAAACGTTAAACACTTATGTAGCTTGCTCTACCACGACACTGCTCTCCCTGCAAACTTAAACATGTACCCCGATGTAGATTTCATGAAGTCTATGTCGCCTGCCATGCCTGCATCTGTGTGGCCTTCTAACACGGATTTTCCTTCACCAAAGCATAAGTTCAACTCTGATGAGCCCCTCAAATATCGTAGTATCAATTTCACTGTTGCCCAGTGTTATTTGTTAGGATTCATAAGATACTGGCTCACTATGCCAACCACATAGCTATGTATGGGCACGTATACACCATTTTATACATCAAACTTCCTACCGTTAAAGCGTAGGGCACCTTCTACATCTCTTCCAACTCTTCGTTAGTCTTGGGACACTACTTGTTGCTCAATCTGAAGTGACCATCGAGTGGATAACCGACTGGCTTTATTGTCTTCATGTTGAATCTCTCTAGGATCTTTTCAACATACCACTTTGTGACAACCATCACTTACTGATGCTTTTGTCACAGTGAGATTTTCATTCCTAAAGTCTGTTTGGCCGGGACTAAGTCCTTCATCGCAAAGGACTTCCCCAACTCTTGCTTTAACCTATCAATCTTCTTTATGTTTTTTCCATGATGAGCATGCCATCAACATATAATAAAAGGATAAAAAAGTCACTATCCGATAACCTTCGCATGAACATACAGTGGTCTGACTCTGTTTTGTCAATACCCATACCTCAATATGAACGAGTCAAACTTTTTATACCATTGCCTCGGAGCTTGCTTTAACCCATACAAACTCTTCTTCATCTTACACATCATGTGTTCCTTGTCTTTGATTTTGAAACCCTTTGGCTGCTTTATATATATATATATATATATATATATATATATATATATATATATATATATATATATATATATATATATATATATATATATATTATTATTATTCTTACAAATCCCCATAGATAAACATTGTTTTGACGCCTAGCTGTTCCATCTCCGGGTCCATACTTGCAATTAAACTAAGCAACACCTAAATGAATGTCATCTTCATTACCCGTGAGAGTATCTCATTGAAATCAACTCATTTTTCTGTCCAAATCCTTTCATCACCAGTTTGACCTTAAACCTCAGCTGTGAACTCTTTTACTTTACCTTCTTTCTAAACACCCATTTATTGCTTAGAGCTTTCTTGCCCTTGGGCAGTTCCACCAACTGATACGTGTGGTTCTTATGCAAGAATTTCATCTCCTCTTGCATAGCTTTCAACCACTCAGTCTTATACACATCGGATAGGGCCTCAATATAGTCTTTTAGTTCGCCCCCATCGGTAAGCATAATGTACTCATGGGCTAAGTACCTTCTCGATGGTTGTCTCTCCCTGGATGACCTCCTCACATGTGGTTCAATGGGTGGATTAAGAGGGGGTTACTCCCCCGGTTCATCTGTTGTAAGGATATCATTGTCCCCTACATTATATTGCACTCCCTCATCATCAAGCACCATGGGAGGAGTGATCAAATCTGTATCAACCAGCTCATCTGAATTGGGTTGTGTCTTCTCTGAATTTTCAATGTCTTCAACACACTAATCTTCAAAGAAAATCACATCTCTACTTCTAACTATCTTCTTTTCAACCGAATCTCATATCTTTTAGCCAAACTTCTTGTCTGCATACCCCAAAAATACACAATGTTTGATCTTCATATTTAGCTTGGACCTCTCAGTCTCTGGGAATGTAAACGGATGCCTGGCATCCAAAAATCCTGAGATGATTGTAGGATACATCCTACCTAGTCCACACTTTCTCAGAAACCTCTCCATTCAATAGAGTCAAATGAGACTATGTTATCAAATACACAGTTGTAGGCATTGCTTCTCCCCAAAACGTCTTGGGTATCTTGTCATGAGAAAGTATGCATCTTATTCTCTCTATAATGGTCTGATTCATTATCTTAGTTACATTATTGTGTTACCCCAATGTATTCCCCTCCACTGTCAGTGTGAATGCACTCCAATGGTCTACTCTTTTCTCTCTCTACCATAGCATGAAAGTTTTTTAAAACCTCAAAGACCCTTGTCTTTGCTTTTTAATGCATATGCCCAAACCCTCCTAGACAGGGGTGGAGCCACGTAGGGGCGAAGGGGGGTAAATGCCTCTTCTAAGTTTTCAATCGTAAGGGTTCAATCCTGACTTGTTCATGTGGTGTGGTCCAGTTGAGCCTTCGATATGCCTCCCTTTTTGGTAGGCCTGGCAAAATTCCACACGACCCGCTAACCCGCACGAAAACCCACACGAAAAACCCAGTGTTCAGTGTCCAGCCTTATCGTGTCAGGTCATTAACGGGTTGACTTGTTAAGACCCGTTAATATAATGGGTCGGGTCAGTGTTTCATCCGTGAACTCGTTTAACCCATTAACATAATGGACTAGATCACCAAACCATGGCCCACCTATGAACCTTAGCACTCTATCATATGCATTATTGCAATGTACATGTGATTCTGCCTTGTCTCACGAGTGAATCCTAGTGTTTTTTGTGATAGAATGGAGTGGACCCTCGCCGTTCCGCGCTCCCACGACGTTCTCCCTTCCCTCTTCGGAAAAAGAAGAAGAGGTACGTGCGCGCGAATCGCCGTTTATGCCACTGGCTTGCCTCGTTCTCGAGGGCTTTATTTGGTTGTCGTATTAAGCTGGATGTGTTTAGATGAGTTTATATAAGACCAGAGTTGCCACTAGCCAGTTACTTCGAATCTACAGTCGGCTAGACCCCGTAGAAACGTTAGAGAAGGGGATCCGAAGATTCATTTCTCTAAAATGACTCCTTTTGATCTGCGGCCAGAAATTCGAGGTAAGGGATCACGGTTACAGGGTAGGAAGAGGTTAAGCACCCCACACACTGCCCGTACCGAAGTACGGTCTCTACTTCACAGAATCGAACTAATACTTGAAAGTCTATTTTAATCCTCGTACATTCTCATGGATGACATAATTCATGAATGCAGGTCTGAACAGTAAGAGTTTTTGATGAGCAGGTTTCCATTAACAGGCAAGCCCAGAGCATACGCTCGAACTGACAGGTGCTTTATGCGAGATGCAGGCAGTGTGTTTGAATAATCAATGTGCTTGTAGTGGTTGATGTATGAATGCAGGTCTGAACGATAAGAGTTTCTGATGGGCAGGTTTCCATTAACAGGCAAGCCCAGAGCATACGCTCAAACTGACAGGTGCTTTATGCAGGATGCATGATATGTGTTTGAATAATCAAAGTGCTGGTAGTGAAGCAGGGGGGTTGGAAGAAAAGTAAATGTTGCACTTATGCTAGATGCGAATGAGATGATGCTGGTAAGAGTAGCTAAATGGACAGAGGTGTCGCAAGGGTTGGCTTCAAGTGGCTGGATCAAGACTTGGATGGCTTGGGAGACTTGGACCAGTGGTCAGGCTGGGCTGGACCAGGGCTAGGCTCTCCTCACTTGGGGTCTCCTTGGTGGAAAAGTGGGCTAAAAGGGTGGAGAACTTCGGCACGGACGGATCGCACTTGGGCTGGAGGGCTTTTGAGGGATGCTTGAATGAGAAGGGGAGGGGGGTATTTATAGCAGTGGGGAGTGACATAACTGGTAAATAAGTTTAGGTGGCCCTCAGGGGGCCGCCTGTACGACCTTTCTTGGGATTCAGCGGGCAGAACGGACCTGCTCCGAGGTTGCGGTCTGGAACTCGGTGAGTTAACTGGGTTTGGGGGATGGGTTGACATGGTGAGTTGACTCGATGGGTTGACTCGGCGGGTTGACTCGGTGACAACGGGTTGACTCGCCGAGTTTGACTTTTTTTAAAAAAAAATTTACTGGTTTTTCTTGTGGGGGGTTTTTCAGGCTGATGTTTAGGGGTGAGTTAACTGGGTTCAGGCTTGAGCTGGGCTATGGATTGGGGCTTACAAGGGTGAGTTTGGCTGAGTTTGGACATGGGATTTGGGGGTACGGTCCTCCATTCATTCAGTTATCTCTACCAACATTGTAGCCGAAGGTGGGGTGTCTACAGATGCCCCTTTTTAGTAGAGGTTGCGTGCAACCGAATGCCAAAGCGAGTGGACACCCCACTTCTGACCCGGTTATTCATAAATCATGGTCTGAAATCTTTGCTTGCCTTTGCATCTGCATCAGTTGATCGTCTGAAAATTGATCACTAGCACATACCGCGGGAGTTTGGAGAAAACGTTGCGATTGTCCCTGCAATGCGCTGCAACCTGGGTACCCAATCGCAACCCTTCCATTCTCGATCGGTACTAGCATCGAAAGGTACAGCAGATCCTCTGCGTCATAGTCTTACGAGGTTACTGACCCTGAGATTGATTGGTCAATGCTTTCCTGGATCACTCTTGGAGTACTTGTTTCGCTTGATTGTCAAAGTGGTTAGCTGCCCTGCGTCATGTAGTCTTACGGGAGTCCACTACGCTGACTTGGAATCAGTCAAGGTACTTCAGGCATCCACGCCTAGGTATGTGCGGGTGAACTCTTTCCACCCGATCTGCTGGTTTTGATGCTTGGTTTGCAATTCATTCTTTCCTAGATTGTGGTCTAGAATCTTTGTTGTCCTTTGTATCTGAGTTAGTTGATTGTTTGGAGATTGATAACTCGCACATACCACGGGAGTTTGGAGAAAACGTTGCGATTGTCCCTGCAGTGTGCTGCAACCTGGGTACCCAATCGCAACCCTTCCATTCCCGATCGGTACTAACATCGGAAAGGTACAGCAAAGCCTCTGCGTTATAGTCTTACGAGGGTACTGACCCTGAGATTGATTGTGTGAACCAGGAGTACTTGTTTTGCTTGAATGTCAAAGTGGTTAGCTGCCCTACGTCATGTAGTCTTACGGGAGTCCACTACGCCGACTTGGAATCAGTCAAGGTACTTCAGGCATCCACGCCTAGGTATTTGCTGGTGAACTCTTTCCACCCGATCTGCTGATTTTGATACTTGGGTTACAATTCATCGTTTTCATCTGTTCAAATGGTTTCTTTGACCGAGCCTTTTGACTTTCATCTTTTCGTATCTTTGCATGTGGTACAACTGCACTGACACTGGAGTTCAGTTCAACCGTACTTTGAGTGCATTAGATCCGACAATCTCCGGAGAAACCGCGAAACATCGGATCTTATTTGATTTTTGCGTCGGCTCCTACCCAGAGATATGGAAGATCTCTCCGTGTTTTGGAGGCCGAACGCTCTACTGAGAAAATGTTTTAGGGATTTTGAAAAGTTACCCACTCTGGGGAGTGATACTCCGTGGGGTTTTTATTTGCAAATAGAAATATTTTTTATCTTTTTGAAAAGGAAATTTGGCTTGCACCCGCCTCCACTAGGGATGCCTGTGGGGTCTTTGGCTAACCGACTTTTATTTTGAAAGCAGGTAAACATAATGATTGATGCGATGCTGCTGATGCATAGAGATGCATATTTGATGATGGATGCATGGTTTAGCTCATTCTTTTTCAATTCGATGATTTTACTTTTGTTGGGGGTGCAAAGAATTTTGAGGTTACTGCTTGTAAGGTTGTGCTCCCCTGGGGATTTTCTTTTCAATGAGGATGTTTGGTCAGCGGGTTGGTCAAGATCCCAACCCGTGGTCGATCAGGTCCATCGTCCTAAGATGCCGTTTCCTTGCTAATGGGAATGGATGAAGGATGTTATTAGACTTCAAGATGTTCTTCTATGAATGGATGCGATTGAGACGGTGCTTGGTCGCCAGTTGTGGTCAAGATTTCAACTTGCGGGCGATCGGATCCGTCAGTCCAAACTGCGAAGTGAGTGAGCGGAGTTCGAGACTCCTGAAGTGCAGTGCTGGGGATAGTAACACTTTTTGTGATTTTTGCAAATATTTGGTTCGAATCTTTACCTGAGTCAGGATAAAGATCGGTTATTAAAAACAAAGGAAATATTTTTGTGATTTTGAGAATATTTGGTTTTGAAAGCAAGGGAAATATTTTTATGATTCTTGAAAGATTATTTTGCAATGTTTTGGTATTTTTCTGAAATGCAGGGAAAGGTATGGAATTTTCATCCATTTCCAGCTTCTACTGTTGGTAAGGCACTCGATCCATTTTACCTCAGCGAGCAAGACGAGTCTCATCCAGTTAAGTGCCGTAGTTTTACATCTTCGGATCAGGGGATTTTGAGGGTTTTCAGTCAACACACCCACAAAGTTGCCTGTTCCTCATTTGCAATGCACATAGACCACGTATCGTCCGACGGACTCCTTCGGCCACAAAATGAGCCACATCCTCACATTTTCCTTTGTCAATCCAGTTTGGGGCCTTACGTTGCTCACAATTCCGTGAGGGTGCGCTCCACCTCCCAATTGCCTTAATCCCCTTCATGAGTTTTAGGAATAGGGAACATCCGTCAGATTCAACATCGACTTCCAAATCAAGGTTGTCTATCACGGTGCGTTCAACACGAACAGGATTGCGGGGTTCTGCCCGCCTCGGCCTTTACCTGTTTAGAAGATTCCGGACACCCGTACGATCAACTGTCAACCATGTCCGGAACAGGTTGGTAAAGAAAGCCCCGAGAAGTTAATCCCAGTGTAGTTTTAGGTCTTCGGACCGCTGGGGATGAATTTGTGCAGTTGAAATTGATGGCGAATTTTTTTTTTTTTTTAAAAGGTTCCAGACTTCAACTCAAGTGATTAAGATTGATACTGGTTTTTATGGAAAGCTCAAAATCTTTTTGGTATTTTTGAAAATGATCCGGGTTATCGAACCTTGATCCTAGCGGTTGAGGCCGATGCAGGTTTTTGGTTGAAAGCAGGAAAAGGTCCCCCGAGAAATTAATCCCGGTGTAGTTTAAGGTCTTCGGACAAAAAATATGTACATGCTGAAAATACATTTTTTTATTTTGTGATTTTTCGAAATGTTCCAGGCTGTTAAACCCCAATTTGAGCGATCAGGATTAACACTGGTTTTTATTAAAAATCTCTCGGGATTTGGGTCTCGACGTAGTTTAAGGTCTTCGGACCAAAACTATGTACAAGCGATGTTGGAAATACACTTTTTTTTTATCCAAGTCATCAGATCTTAGCTCGAACGGCTGGGATCAATGCCGGTTTTTATTAAAAGTCTGTCGGGATATTGATCCCGACGTAGTTGAAGGTCTTCGGACCAAAACTTTACAAGCGAGGGCTGAAAATGCATAGATATATTTTTTATTTTTAGAAAATTGTCCGAAGTTATCGGATCTTGATTTGAACGATCAAGATCGATGCCAATTTTTATTGAAAGTCCCTCGGGATCTTGATCCTGATGTAGTTTAAGGTCTTCGGACAAAAAATATGTACAGAACAAGGCAACACATTTTTTTACGAAATGATCCAGGTCATCAGATCTTGGCCCGAACGGCTGGGATCGATGCCGATTTTTATTAAAAATCTCTCGGGATTTAATCCGGACATAGTTTAAGGTCTTCAGACCCGATCTTATGTACAGTAGGCAGCAATCAAGGTTGGAAATTCTGAGGATTCTTCTTAGAATGGTTCAGATCATCAGGCCATGACTTGGGATGGTTAAGATCACTGTTTGACCAAGTCAATTCTTTTTTCTTTTTCTTGAAAATTCCGTGGAACTTTTTCCACATCATCAAGCCAATTTCTCCCCAATTTCTCACAAGATGAGATTTTGGTGAGATTCCTTACTTTTTCTCACCCTTCTCTTCCATCACTTCATTCTTACATAGAGGTACAAGATTCACTTGTAACCACCTTTCCCAAGGAGGAGTTCTTTCCAAGGAGAGAAGGTGAGGGGTCATTTCAACCAGGTGGGAGGACAGAAGGCCCCCTGGGTGCCGCCCAAACCGTCTCTGCCCACTGATTTTTCCAGTGGGTCGGGTAAAGGGGTGCCCTCCCCTTTTCTATATAACATGGGTCACCCTTGGCCCCTCCAATGTGCAATCTCTCTCTTCTCTCTCTCATACTCTCTCTTTCTTCAAGTTTTTCTCTTTCGTTTGGTGGTTCCTTACTCTTTTCAAGTGGTGGGCCTTAGTGAAGCTTTGGGACAGCAAAGTGGTCCCCCTTTGGTGAGTGGTAAAGGTATGGACCACTCCCTTTTTTCTCTTGTCCTTTTTCTTCTTCATTGTCTCTTCTCATGTTTCCTTTCTTTTTTCAAGTAGCTATTCCAAAGGAGTCAAGGTGGGCCCAAGTCTTTTTGGCCTTCTTCTAGATCTCCAATCTCTTCTAAAGGTGGTGCATGGAGAAGGGCATTGCAAGCTTCCATTTCATTCTTTTCTTTTCTTCTTTCACACTCCCTTCATGTGTATGTAAAGGGTAATTTTGCCATGTCCATCAAGTGTGCATGGCAAAATATCCTATCTTTCTTCATGGGAGTTGGGCCGCTTTTCATATGTATCAAATGAGTTCAAAGTGAAGTCATGGCCCTTAGTGTATTTGATGGGCCCAATGCTTCATTTTGGGCTCCCTCTTGCTTTCTTTTCCTTGTCATTTTCTTTGAAGCTTTCTTTTCTTTTCCATCTTCTTCCAAGGTTTGGGCCCATGGAAATGGTAGGGCCTACCTCAAGTTTTGGGCTCATAAGGTTCACTTTGGGTGGCCTCATCTTTCTTCACATATGTATGGACAAAGGTGATTAGCCCATTTTTCACTTGGATCTCAAGTGGGCTAGATTTCATAGTTGGGCCTTTATGGACGAGTAGCCCAAATTTTCTACCATCTCTTGATTATGATGTACATCCTTGTACACAAAGTGTAGTGAGTTCCTTGGAATTCCTCCATATAGATCGGCCTTTTGGGCCCTCTTTGAAACTTGTGTATTTCTTTGAGTCATGTGTGCACCACTACACTTTGTGCATGTAAGATTCTTTTCCTTCATGCCTTTTCTTTGGATGGACGGAGAACTTGGATTACTTGATCACCTACAAGTCCCATGAGTGAGTTGTTTCAAAAATCTCACTAAGTTCAAATGGTTTGCCCATGTGGTAGGAAAGTGGTTCTCAAGAGTTTCCTTTAATGTTACCGACCTCAATAGGATGACTTTCATCAAGTGGGCTATCCACACAACCATAGCTTCTTGAACTTCTCTTGGGGTGCTTGGTGGGTCATCCACCATCATCCCTAAAGATGAGTGATTTTTCTTTCAATTTGTGGGAAAGAATGATACCCATAAGTTGCCCAATTTTGTCCCATGTTTTGGGGCACTTTGGATTTTGATCTCCAAGTGGGCTATGTATACCATTCTTAGCCATTTTCATGATGGTTGGGTGACTCATCAAACCACACCCTCTTGTGTTCAAATGGTCCCCTTTTGTAAAGCGATTGGTGCACATAAGTTGCCCAAACTTGTCCTTGCACGGACATTTCCAACTTTGATTCTTCATGTGGGCTATGTGCATCAAATTTTTACCATTAGCTTCTTTGATTCATATGTTTGTGGGTAGACCACCATGTTGTACTCTTATGGTCAAAACTTTTATTAAGATGATGCACATAGGGTTGCCCATGGTTAACCCATGAATGGGTCCTCATGTTCTTCAAATGGGCTATGTGTTCCCTTCATTCTATTGAGATGAGGCACTTAGGTTGCTCTTGGGGGGCCATTTCCTTCCTATTCCCCACTTGTCCATGTACATGTGTAAAAAGATGGGAACATCTTAAATGAGAACCATGGCCTTGGTATGAAAAGTGAACCGATCTTTGGACACATATGGACTTTGAAGAGGGACTTCTCAAGTGAAGTAGGATTCTTATCCCTTGTTGATCTCATGGCACTTGAGTGCATTTATTGTCCAAAGTGTGTCCTTGGATGATGGACTTTCCTTGCCTATGGCATGGCATGCAACCTTCTTTAAGGCGGGCCTTGCTTTCTTCAATGGGCCCAACACATATCCTAGGTGACACATGGAGTCGGACTTTGGATTTTTGCATTTGAATGTGAGTCCAAACCCACGGGTTTCCTGGATGATGATTTGGATCTTAACGGGTAAAGAATAGGGACTTACCTTGCCAAGCTTGTAAGATTCAATGGTGGATGGTATAAGAGGACGACGGGTGATCGATGAGGATGATCCGGCCTTCATTATCTGTCGAGGGGCCCATATGTGTTCCTTGGCTAAGGAGCACCAACCCTTCCCTCCATCAAGGGTCGAGGTAACCAGAGATCATTGAAATAACTAGGTGAAACACCCACAGCCTTTACTTGAACGAGTTCTGGCTGACACTCCTTTTGCTGGCCTCCTTACCTTATGCTTCCATAACAACAATGCCAACCATATACTGCTTGCAGCTCTTTGTGAGAGGTGGCGGGATGAGACCCACACCTTTCAACTCCCTTGTGGCGAGTGGGGAATAACTCCCTTATATATATATATATATATATATATATATATATATATATATATATATATATATATATATATATATATATGCAAATTGGTTTTCCATTTCATAGGGCAGTTGTTCCCCACGTCGGCTCTCTTACTCCCATCACTTCCACTGACTGGCTACGGCTTGTAGGTGACGTCCCACCTGAGGATGAATTCCAGGGCCATCAAGTAAAATTGTGATAGTTCTACAACACCTTTGCTACTGTCACCCCTACTACCGAGCTAGAGGCCCTCCACAAAGCACAGGCCATGATTACTTACGCCTTCGGGTCCTTCCTCTTCTGTCACGCGAACGAGAGGATCAATCCTAAATTTCTTCGGTTGGTTGAGGATCTTTACCATCCCTACAATTGGAACAGGGCTATCTTGACTCATGTTTTCCTGGGTTTGGATAAGACCTCTCGGAATAGCCGGTCCTTCACAAGTTTCTAGCCTGTCGTAGAGGTATTCTTTTTAACCTTCCCTGGAGACATTTGCCTTCTTTCTTTCTCTGATCGTGATGTGTGCCCTTGCCCAGACGTTGCTTTTATGACCATTTTGCTCATCTCGCGCCGAGGATACGAGATGACATTGAGCCATCTCCGTACCGCCATATGCACTGGCATCAGCAAAATCGTCAACGGAACTCTCGTGTATCTAGGGACAATTGGCGTGCTGACATAGACGGATTGACCGTTGAGGATGTAAGTATCTTATTTTCCTTACCCCTCGTGCTGCTCTGTAACTGATTATGATGACCTCATTTGCTGTAGTTTGCCCGGATGCCATACGCCAACTTTCCTCTCTATTACACCCCTCAGCGTGTGGAGGCATATGATTCTTCATGCCTCCGGATCATGCTTTCTGACGCTGAATCATTTCAGTGGTATTTGGGTGAGAAGTTGCTTCGACAGATTACCTGGGGTGACTCGAGTCCCTTGTTCCGCACCTCCTTCGGCTGCTCAGATCCTAGCTGATGAGATAGCTGATGCTCTTGTGGGCCAGCCCGGGTTTCGTTTCACGATCCCGGATCACGACTATGACAAGTAGTACTTGCTGTACGGACAGGGGCCTCTGCTTCCTCCTCTCTATGTTTCAGGGGGTCGTCGCAGATATGCTGGCGGATCGGTGACAGCTCCTCTGATGGACCTTCATCGTCGGGACCGGGATGAGAGGAGGAATGACGACGACTATGTTGGTGACCTGTAGCCTACTTTTGTATTTAGCTTGCTTGATGTATGACCTTCTTCTTTTTGTTTTTACCCTCTTCTGTATCAAAATCTTCTGAATGAATATACAACATCTAACTTTTCTCAAATTACTTGATGATGCCTATATGTTCTGAATGATTTGTGGAAGATGAGACTTCTTAACTGCATGGATGATGACTTGAACGGCTCAGATTGCTTGATTTGGCCCTGTGGGCCCCTTCCAGACCTCAGCTTTGCTTTGGAGCACCTTTTCTTGATGTTTTGTGAGGCTAAGAAGGCTTCTCATGGTGTGGATGATGACTTGAACGGCTCAAATTGCTTCATTTAGCCCTGTGGGCCCACTTGATGATCAGATCTTGGATTTTGGGCCTCTTTTTTGACAATCAAACCCTTGATGTTGCTATTTGATGACTCATGCAAGCTTTTTCATGGTTTAGATCATGATGATCTAGTCTTTGAATGGCTTAGATTGCTTGTGGTCCTCTCTTGATCAGTTTTCCTTCTCTTTGACTTGATCAAACCCATGTTGGCTGTAATATTTCGTGATTGGACAAGTGGGGTACCTTCCAGATGATTCTGATCAACCTTAAACGAAATCTGGAGTGGATTAGAGCCTTGGGCAGCCTTCAAGGTGCCATCTGCTGATGTGGACTGTCAGCCTCACCTACCAACGACCTGTGGAGCCAATCCTGCAGAGAGAGAGAGGGAGCGCGTCCGTACGGGCGGCCCACAGCTGGCCACCCAGGATTCAGTCTCTTGTGCGGTCTGGGCTGGCTCGTGCTCGGACATTCTTCACAGTCCACTGTCCTTGTCCCCACATTCCCTGTACTCTCAGGTTCGATTGCAGCCATGAATCTCCCTTTTGTCTCCTCTTTCATTCCTTTTTTGTCTTTTTCTCTATTGGTTCTCTCTTGGGCAAGCCATTGATGATGGCTTGGGGGCCATTGTGGGAGAGGTTGGTGGGTCCCACACTTCAGCAATTGGTGAAGGCTTTAAAGATGGTGAGATGCCCTTGATTGATGGTGTAGATGAAGCATTGAATGGGGGTATTGATGGGGATTTAGGGGGAAGTGGTTGGTGGAGCTTTGAATGACCCCATTAATGGCAGCCATGCTGGAAATTCATATTTGAATGGGGCATTGATTATGGGAGAAATGAATGGTATGGATGGGATGAGGAGATGGGACATAGGTGAGGCTATGCATCCCTTGAGTAGGGGGCCATATGGATGATGTGATTGATAGTGGTGATGGGGCTATGATGGACATAGATGGGCTGATCTCATGTTTGAATGGTATGGATGGTTCAGATGATACCTTTGACGATTTGGATGCTCTTGATGATGGCCGAGATGTGCGGCACACTTGCTTGGGTGGACTTGATGTGATCATTGATGATGTCCCCCTAATGATGGATGGTGTGGATGCCTTGATGATTCCTTTGATTGAACAGGATGATGATTGGATTCACGACTTTATGTTGGAGAGGGCCGCAGGTCCAAATCTGCCCGTTGATTCTTCGATTGGGGTTGCCGGGACCCTTCTTGATGGTTCAGATGCATTGTTTAGCTATCAGATTGGTCAGGATGCCACGATGTTCGGTGTGATCTTTGCTGATAGTCTTTTTGATGGAGAGTACTGTCCTTCTCCTGATCGTCGGTCCTTTACGCACTCCGTTCACTGAGGTGGGCGAGTCTTCTCATGCGGTCGAGGTCGTGACAGTTTCAGACAGCGATGCGACTATATCAGACATAGCCGTTGCTGGGGACAGGTCAGGGGCTGTTGAGTCTGCAGAGGTCCCAACTTTTCCTTCTCCTTCGCCCATTGATCTTCCGATCCTTGATGAGCTGTCATCGATTCCTGGGCCTTTTGTTCTAGAGGGGATTCCTGTGAGGACTTGTCAGCTGCTTCCCGTCCTTCTTGCTCGCCACGGCTGCTTGCTTGGCTTGACAGCTTGTCAGCATATGAGATTCGAGATTTATAGTCCTATGGCTTCGGCGGTCTGATCCATATGGCTAGAGTTGACATTGACTGGAGGATGCTCGGGGCTGCACTGATTGACTGGGTCCCCTCGTTGAACCTGTTTGCGTTTAACGGCATAGAGATGAGACCCTCTTTGGAGGAGCTTGCGCGCTTGACCGGTCTTCCTTGGGATTATACTCAGTATTTTTCGCCGAAGACTGCCACACCGCAGAACTGGTTCGGGATCCCTTATCTTGTTCAACCTGCAGCTCCCGACCAGGATGCTATGGTGTTCTCCTTGGACTTGTTGTATGATATTTTTTCGGGTCCTCGGAGTGTGGCAGGGTCTCTACTTGCTCTGAATGCATTGATCTTTTGCTTGATAGCTGAGGTGCTATTCTCGAGATGGTGGAGGTCTCAGACTCCTTTGCTTTTCGAGGTAATGAGCCGAGTTATTCGACGTCAGGGGATCATTTCTCTCGTCCTGGCAGAGTTGTTTAATGGGCTGACTGACTGTGCCCTGGGCCGCACTCGTGTCCTTCACGGCTGCTGTGCATTTCTTCAGGTATCTTTTCTGTGCCTTTCTTTTCTTGTCTTTTTAGGAATTTCTCTGCTCTAGCTGAATTTCTTCTCTTTCTTGTGATCAGGTCTGGCTATGGGAGCGTCTTTCGCTGACTGTTCTTGTACCATTTCCTGGCACCTATCGCCCAGACCTTATGCGACATATCATTGAGTTTCTTCCACATATGGCTAGGATGAGTGAGCCCTTATATCGCCGAATGTTCGCTAAACTTCGTGACTGGAATGTCCATTGGGAGTCATCTTGGCTTCCACTTCCTCCAGTGTTTTACGATGTGCACTGCCTTCCTCTGATGTTGGTAGGCTTTCGATCTTACTTTTCTTACCACCATATCCAGTTCCTGCGATAGTTTGGGTACGAGCAAGATGTTCCTCTTTTTGCTTTCACGGGTATCGGGTGTCGAGCACTTCCATCTAGATTATTTGACTTTAGGACCCGAGTTGATGAATCCTGGGCGAGTTACCTGACTGCTGATCTGCTTGGTTTTGAGCTACGGGCTTTTTCGATGGCGACTGCCCCATATCAGTACTGAGTTGCTAAGCAGTCTCTGTATCGATGTATCCTTTGCTGGCACCAGACTGCCGATGAGGATGAGCAGGATATCCTTGGGGATACCGGCTCTTCATCTGGTTCATATGAGCCTTTTGCGGAGCGCCCATTCACCGATCTTGGTTTCCTTTTGGCCACTCATGGCCATTTGCTGTTTGAGATTTCCACACTTCGGTATCATTGTGAGATGATGTCGAGGAGATTGGTTGCCGATCAGAGGTTGTCTGATGAGGAGACAGCGATCCGTATCCTTGAGCGCGATGAGGTGCATTACCTGCGTATGGAGGTGAGTAGGTTGAGAGCGAGGCTACTTCATTATGAGTCAGAGGACTTACCTGATATGGCCGAGGAGGAGGGTAGAGATTGATTGTGTTAGCCATCTATATATTCCTTTTTGCATCGTATATGATTGATGATGATGCATTTTTTGTATTTTTTGAAAAAGATGACATGATATATGTAAAAGAAATATGATGCTTTTAATGAAAAAGGAGAAAACTTTTGAAAATCTATTGTGCCATGAGTTATCTTGTGAGTGTGTCTGGATTTTGTGCCGGGATATAGGAATCAGAACTGGGGCTCGGCCAATGCTTTGACCGATGTCTCGAGATTGACTTGTGTGAGATCCCTTTAGTTCCCTAGAGATGTAGGCAATGTAAACTGTTACTTCCTGAGATTGTCAGAGTTTGTAGAGTTCTTCGTTTCCGACTGCACTTCTTCTTGTTCTTGAACTGTAACTACTTGAACCGATCTGGACTGTCTGATTTCTTGGTACTTGCACTTTTAATTTTTCTTTTTCTATTTGAGCCTTTTTTTACCTGCAGCGCTCTTTCGAGTTTTCACTACAACCGGCCTTTTTCCGTTATTTTTGCCCGTGGTGCCCTTTCGAGTTTTCACCACATTCCAGGTGTTTGATCTTGCCTACCCCTTGGCAGCTATGCTATTTTTACCCTCGGCGCCCTTTCGGGTTTTCACCAAGTCCTCCGTATGCCCACTGTTTTTACTCGGAACACCCTTTCGAGTTTTCACTCCGCCCTCTTTGTTTAGGCACACATTTTCTTTTTCTTCTTTTTTCTGGATCTTTGGATAACTGCAGCGGCTAGAGGTCGAAAATTCGTCTCTGCCGGCCGATGGCAGTCTTTCAGCCCTTGTCCTGAGTTACCATGATAGAGCTGTCGGTCTTAGCCATAGACCCTTCTGAGATGAATGGATGGATGATTGTGTTTCCTTTTGGGTTGATTTTTCCCGGGTGCCTTGTTTTGGCTTCCCATTTTCTTTCTCTCTCTTTTTTTTGTATTCTTTTTTCTCTTCCTCTTTTTTTTGTATTCTTTTTTTTTTCTCTTTTTCCCTTTGAATCCCCTTATTTGAAACACTTGTTGGTGGACAGAAATGATTTCTCAGAGGTTTTAGCTTCGACCTCTTGACTTCAGCTCTATTAATGTAACTCTTGATAAGGTCATAATGACTTACCCGTGAAAGATCTTCACTTTGTCGATGTTGATTGGCTCAGGAAGATCCACCCCTCTCATGCTGGTAGTCTGAGGGCGCCTTTGGGAAGTACTTCTCTGATGATCAGCGGCCCGTCCCACGAGCGTTGAACTTTCCTCTAGGATTGGGAAGGTGTGACGGTAGGATTTTCTTCATGACCATGTCGCCCACCTTGAAGCTTCTTTTTCAGACTCTCTTGTTATAAGCCCAAGCGATCCTTTTCTGATAGCACTGTAAATGACTTAGTGCACGCCTACACTTCTCATCTGCTAGCTGTAACTGATCGAATCTGGCCCGTTGTCATTCTCCTTCTTTAATTCCGCTTTCTGGTAACACCCGTAGTGATGGTATTTCCACCTTGACTGGTAGAACTGCTTCCATTCTGTAAGTAAGCTCGAAAGGAGTAACGCCCGTAGCAGATCGTACAGACGTTCGATAGGCCCAAAGTGCATATGGGAGCATATCTGACCAATCTCGATAGGTCACGACCATCTTCTCGAGTATCCTGACGATTGTCTTGTTTGCGGCTTCTACCCCACCATTCATCTGAGGACGGTAGGGGCTTGATCGATGACGTTGAATCTTGAATTTGCTGAGGAAATCATCCATCTTCTTGTTGACGAACGGGGTCCCATTATCTGTGATGATAACATTGGGGATTCCATACCGGCATATGATGTTGTTCTTCATGAATTTGATCACTTGAGATAGTTTAATCGTATTGTAGGAAGCTGCTTCTACCCACTTGGTGAAGTAATCGACTGCCACAAGTATATACTCATGACCATTTGATGCTTTGGGGTTAATCTTGCCAATGATGTCGAGTCCCCACATGGAGAAGGGCTAGGGAGTCGTCAAGTTGTACAGTTCTGATGAGGGGGCATGAATTTGGTTCACATGCTCCTGACACTTGAAGCATTTTCTAACGTGCTGGCAGCAGTCTGTCTCCATGGTGAGCTAATAGTAGCCGAGTTGTAGAATCTTCTTTGCCATCATGTGCCCGTTCATGTGTGGGTCATAGATTCCTTCGTGTATTTCTTTCATGATATTTGCAGCTTCTGTCTCATCGACGCATCAAAGGAGGATGTGATTATAGGATCGCTTGTAAAGAACTTCGCCACTGATGGTGAACTGCCCGGCCAAACGCTGGATGGTTCGGCGATCTGTTGCTGTTGATGACTCCGGATACTCCTGTGTTTCGAGATATTGCTTGATGTCGGCATACCAGGGTTTGTCAGGGACAGCTTCGGCTTCTTCTATTTGCAAGCAGAAGGCAGGTTCATATTGTGTTTCAACTGTGAGCTCCCATTCTAAAGCTCATTTCGGAATCTCGAGCATTGATGCGAGTGTAACGAGAGCATCTGCAAACTGATTCTTGGCTCTGGGCATGTACGAGAAGGTGATTTCTTTGAATTCTTCCATCAGGTTTTCAAGATACACATGATATGGTATCAACTTTTCATCCTTGGTTTTCCATTGGCCATTTGTCTGATTAATGATAAGCTGTGAGTCTCCAAATACTCATTCTTTGAAGTTTTCGCTTCACTGGTTTCATATCCGGCTTGGTTGGTAGATGGTGTACAACGAGCTCTTCATCGAGCCCCGGCATGTCTTCATATGAGAACGCGAAGTTGGAAAATCTTGGAGCTAGGAACTCTATCATTCTCTGCTTCATCTCTGGTGGCAATGATTTTTCGATGCGTACTTCCCTAGGGATCTCAGGTGTCCCTAAGTTTACTATCTCGAAATCATCGGCTACAACATTGGCTTTAGATTCGAACCTTTTGAGGAGATCCTCTAGTTCAGGAGCCAGATCATCATCTTCCTCGTCTCTTGCTTCGCCCAAACCCATGAGCTCGAAGTCTAGTTCGATGTCAAAATCATATGATTCGACTTCCAACTCATGCGACTCTTTAGACGAACTTGGCACATTATTGAATGCAGGAAAAGAAATGTTTTTTGGTTTTTGAGAATTTTCTGGAATGGAAATGCTAGATGTTTTTTATTTTTGAAAGTTTTTTTTATTTTTTTGGATTTTTCAAATTCACAGGACTTTGAACAAGCTGGCATTGCAGACCATGATTGATCCCAGCTTGTCCCAAAGTTCCGCTCGCTGCTTAAACAGGCGTTTTTTTGGGAAGCCAGAGCCCTCAGATGACTCTTTGGCTAATTCAAGAGTTAGGGGAACAGATGACCATCAGGACCCCGCACTCCTCCTCCTGGAGGGGTGGGGGTTGATGATTTGGGCGAAGAATCATAGTCTAGCCCAATGACCATGATTTCTCGCTGGTCGAGATCTGAGTCATACTCAGTCCCTCCTGGATCACTTACCTCGCATTATAATTCTTCTGGTTCCACGGCAAGACATGAGTTCAGAATCTGGACATCGGACCAATCTAGGGCTGGCCATTTCCCTTTTTTAGTCCAATGGATGGGCTGCTCCTACCCCTGGCTGATGATTGATGATGTTGGTTCTGTGGAGATGGGCGAGTCGTGCCCCTTGCTGATTGGTGTTGAGATGGGCAAGTTATGCCCCTGGTTGATTGATGCTGAAGTGGGCAGGTTGTGCCCTTGGTTAGCTGGAATTGAAGTGGGCAGAGTGTGCCCCTGGTTGGGAGCATGTATCAGAGTACCCTGGTCCTGGAACTGTTGTATTTGACGTTCTTCTTCGTCTTCATCCTTCCCTTCGTCTTCCAGAGGCTTAGATGGTTCGAAAATTCGGTCCCATTGAATGGGGGGCCACGTGGCTCAGCTAGGCTCATCAAGAGGCCTTTGTGTAGTGCAGTCGGTTGGTTCCTTCTTGGATCTTTGTAAGGTTCTCCTGGCTTGACGAATTGGATAGGTGAGCACCGAAATTTCTTCCTTCTTTTGTCCATGAAGATTGCCCTGTATCCGAGTCCCCATTTGCGTTGATTATATACCAGCAATATCTTTCTGGACTTGAAATGATTCTCCATTCGATATTTGAGGCTCAGACGTTCTGCTGGTGAAAAGACATGGTCCACCCTTATTGGCTCTGGATTGGCGATAGCGTTCACAGTCTCAAACTCGAAACTATGTTACGGGACGTCCTCCTCAGAGTGTTGGATATCGATGACGGGGATATCTGGTTCAGTGGCAGCAACATTGGAAGGAATGATGAGCTCTTTCTCTGCATGGATAGAGATCACTTGATTTCCACAGACGTACTTCACCCGTTGATGCAGGGTTGATGGCACAGCTCCAACCTTGTGCAGCCAAGGCCGTCCGAGCAACATGTTGAAAGAGGTTGATATATCCAGGATTTGGAATGTGATGGTGAAGATTTCTGGACCTATCTGTACCTCTATGTCGACCTCCCCTTTCACTGACCATCGGGTGTTGTCGAATGCTCTGACGCATATGGTGCTGGGTCGAAATGAAGAGGGACTGATTCCTAAGCGTTCCCCAGTTTTGAGTGGGCAGACGTTTAAGCTTGAGCCATTATCGATAAGGACCAGTGGGACACAGAAGTCCTTGTATCGTAGGGCTATGTTAAGGGATCGCCCATGGTTGCGCCCTTCTGGTGGCAACTCATTATCAGTAAAGGTGATGGCGTGTGGTGACAGGAGCTGTCCGATCATCAAGGCTATCATCTCTGGTGCCGTATCGAAGGAGACGTGGGCATCACTCAGGGTTTTGGCAAATATTTCTCTATGTATGCGCGATGTGCAGAGTAGCTCCCATGCTGAGATTTGAGCAGGGATTGACTTGAGCTAAGTCGCCACATCATGTGCGGCTTCGTTTCTGTTGCCGAGGCCTGAGAGAGCGCCTTTGGGATCTCCTCTGTTTTGAGTATCTCTTCGAATGCAACGCCCATTGGGATTCATGTTCCCACCTCCGCGCATTCTGGATAGTGCCATGGGACCTCTTTATAATTTTCCCCTCACCTTTGCCTTCTAGGACCACCGGTTCTTGCAACGGTGCTTGTGTGAGTACCAGATATTCCTCGTATGGAGCTTTTGCCTTGAGGACTACATTGTTGCCTGTGATGAAGGGGTAATATCGAGGCTTCATAGATCACATAAGGTTGCGGTTGTGGCTTGACCGTTCCTGGAGCAGGAGGCTCCCATGGAATGAATACTGGTCCTCTTGATATGACAGGGGGTTTCTCTGTTCGTCCCAGCTGTCGTAGTGTGATTGACACGCCTCCGGGATTTGCCCCTTGCAATATGACTGGCTCGACTAAAGGAGCCCCATCCAGGACAATGGGTTCTTGCTGCTGATGAGTATAATCCTTCCATTGCGGATTGGATTGTTCTTGAACTGGAGTTGCCCCTCACAAAATGACAGGTTCGTATGTAGGCTCAATGTATGCCTATGCTCCTTCCAGGATGACTGGCTCCCAACATGAATGGTTGTAAGGTGCCCCTTGAACAACGAGTGCATCATATAGAGGTGCTCCTTCGAGTACTACTGGCTCGAAGACTGAAGGAGGAAAGGGACTTGCCCCTTGCAGGCTCGGAGGAGGATTTGCTGGCACATAAGTGTAAGCATGAATGGACTGTATTGGGGAGAAGAAATTATCGAGACGCTCTCCTTCTTCTATGCTGTTGACGGCAGGGCCACGAGATGAACTGGGGTCCGTCGGATGTTGAGGCAGAGGATTCTGAAGGATATTGGTAGTAGCTGCTGGAGAGGTTCCAGGGACCGAGATGACGATTTTGCGGTCGTCAATCAGATCTTGTATGGCATTCTTCAAAGTAAAGCATCGATCAGTGGTGTGGCCACGTCCTCGATGGTAGGCACAATACTCATTTTCTCGGTAGGTTGGAGGTAGAGGATTTGGAGGAGACCTGGGTGTCATCAGAGTGAGTAACTACTTCTGTACCAGCATAGCCATGACTTGACGAAGTGGTTGAGTGAGTGGAGTGAATTTCCTGAGCTCCTTGTAATTCTGCCTATTCTGGTATGAGTATTGGCCGTTCCCTCTGAACTGCTGCTGTTGTCGAGGTGGTTGTGGCTGTGGTTGAGGATTTGGTTGCAGCTGATACCGCTGAGGTTGGTGCTGAACTTGATTCTACTGATACTGTTGACGTCCCTGTGGGGGAGCATATTGATTACCCTGAGCAGTGGTGCTGATGTTGTTTACCTCTGTCGGGCAGGGGAGGAGAACTGCTGCGGTTTCCGTTCCCATATCCGATGGGTCTTCCCTCCACTCTATTCCTCTTGATTGGAGTGGCTTGATGAGGCCATGGGGAGATTGTCCCGACACGGATTCCTGCTTCGACTTGCTCTTCAGCACGGATCAACGGTGAGAAATTCGCATATGGATGCGAGATGAGATATCCAGATATGCCAGGATATGTTGAATGAACAATCATGGAGATTTGTTCTTCGTCGTCGATAGGTGTCCGCATTCTGGCTACCATAGCTCACCAACGTCCCACATAAGCTGATAGTGTTTCATCACTCTTTTGCCTGAGAGCCGCGAGGTCGGCCCTTCTAGGTGCCATGTTGAGATTGTACGCGAATCTGTCAACGAAAGCCTGGGAAAGTTGTTCCTAAGTCCTGATGCGGTGGCAGTCCAATGAGGTGTACCAATCTAGGGCATCGCCCTTCAGAAATTTTTAGAACAAACGAATGAGGGCCCCTTCATTTCCTAAGATTGCACTCAGCTCTCCACAGAAGGCCTTGAGATGTGCTGTGGGACAACCGCTGCCATCGTATCTTTTGAATTTTGGTACCTCGAAGTTTTAAGGTACTTGAGCATCTAGGGAAAGGATACAAGTCTCTGAACTTGGTCGAAGGTAGATCGATTCCTTATTGTCACTGAAGCTGATTTTGCAAGATCTGGAACTGCTCTCGCAACTCGTTCAGTCCTGAGTGATCTGTTCGAGCGATTGGTGCCTCTTAGAGTAAGGCACATTCTTCTTCGGCATAGTGGTTGATGTCTTCGACCTTATGGGCTTGCTGAAAAGCAACCGCGGGTTACTGAAATTGATTTGATGACTAGGACTGGATTCCGATGAACTTGTGCTTGAAAGGATTGTAACTGAACTGGAGATTGTACTGAAGGTTGAACTGGAACTTGCTGGAAATTAACTGAATTTTGCTGAATTGAAGATTGCTGAAAATTAACTGGAGTTCGCTGAATTGAAGATTGCTGAAAATTAACTGAAATCTCATTGGCGGGGATGTGCTGGAATTGAAAAGTGCTCCTGTTTGTAGGAGACTGAGATGCTAGGAAGTGACCCCCTTGTTGGGTATTCGCCACTGTCCGCTGATTGATGTGGGCTTGACACTAACCCCCATTGTGGGCATTCGCCAGTGCTGTCCCTGTTGCTAGAAATTGAATTGAAATCCCATCGGTGGGGATGTGCTGAAATTGAAAAGGGGTCCCATTGGCGGGGACATGCTGAGAAAGAAAAGGAGTCCCATTGGCAGGGACATGCTGAAACCTACTGAGATTGTTACTTGTAAGATTGACTGGCAGCTGACTGGAAGTCCCTGCAACGGGAGTGCTCTGAGACAGCCTTGTCGTCGCAGGAGAGTACTGAGGAGGATGCCCCATAGCAAAGGGCTGAGATGGCTATTGTCGGTAGTCCTGGGCAGACTCCGATGGTTGTGCTTGATTTGAACTAGAGGTCGGAGGGACCCGGCATGGCTGCTGAGATTGCTGAACTGGGCTAACCTGATTGTTGGCTGTTATGGTAGCTTCTGCTTGTATGAATTGCAAGAGCATTTCTTGCATTGCTCTCACTCCTTGTGCCAATTCTTGTATGATTGGTGTATTCTCAATTGGCTGTTGCGTTGGAGGTTGCGCTTCGGTCATTTTAAGAGCAGGGAAGAGGTGAGTTTCCTCTTCATGCTCGGACATGGCTTGCTGAGCCCGAGTGCGGATTATGCTGCGGAAGGGAAGTTGTTTCCGAAGACGTTGAGCTCGAGGAGGCGCAATGGTGAGGACTATACTCTACTCTCTTTTTTTGGGTTTTGGGATTTTTTATTTTTTTTTTTTGTTTTTGTTTTGGGTAGAATGCTATGCAGATGAGATTGTATGAGGGCTAATGACTTTCAAGTATAGGGAGGATTCTGTTTTTCAAGTCGAATCACGACTAGTGGGACTAGCAAATCCTCAGTGGAGTCGCCATTCTGTGGACCCTCGTCGTTCCGCACTCTCACGACTGTTCTCCCTTCCCTTTTCGGAAAAAGAAGAAGAGGTGCGTGCGCGCAAATCGCCGTTTGTGCCACTGGCTTGCCTCGTTCTCGAGGGCTTTGTTTGGTTGTCGTGTTAAGCTGGATAAGTTTAGATGAGTTTATATAAGACCAGAGTCGCCACTAGCCAGTTACTTCGAATCTACAGTCGGCTAGACCCCGTAGAAACGTTAGAGAAGGGGATCCGAAGATTCCTTTCTCTAAAATGACTCCTTTTGATCCGCGGCCAGAGATTCGAGGTAAGGGATCACGGTTACAGGGTGGGAAGAGGTTAAGCACCCCACACACTGCCCGTACCGAAGTACGGTCTCTACTTCACAGAATCGAACTAATACTTGAAAGTCTATTTTAATCCTCGTACATTCTCATAGATGACATGATGTATGAATGCAGGTCTGAACAGTAAGAGTTTCTGATGAGCAGGTTTCCATTAACAGGCAAGCCCAGAGCATACGCTCGAACTGACAGGTGCTTTATACGAGATGCAGGCAGTGTGTTTGAATAATCAAGGTGCTTGTAGTGGCTGATGTATGAATGCAGGTCTGAATAGTAAGAGTTTCTGATGGGCAGGTTTCCATTAACAGGCAAGCCCAGAGCATACGCTCGAACTGACAGGTGCTTTATGCAGGATGCATGATGTGTGTTTGAATAATCAAAGTGCTGGTAGTGAAGCAAGGGGGTTGGAAGAAAAGTAAATGTTGCACTTATGCTAGATGCGAATGAGATGATGCTGGTAAGAGTAGCTAAATGGACGGAGGCGTCACAAGGGTTGGCTTCGAGTGGCTGGATCAAGACTTGGATGGCTTGGGAGACTTAGACCAGTGGTCAGGCTGGGCTGGACTAGGGCTAGGCTCTCCTCACTCGGGGTCTCCTTAGTGGAAAAGTGGGCTAAAAGGGTGGAGAACTTCGGAACGAACGGATCGCACTTGGGCTGGAGGGCTTTTGAGGGATGCTTGAATGAGAAGGGGAGTAGGGTATTTATAGCAGCGTGGAGTGGCAGAACTCGTAAATAAGTTTGGGCGGCCCTCAGGGGGCCACCCGTACGGCCTTTCTTGGGATTCAGCAGGGAGTACGGACCTGCTCGGAGGCTGTGGTCTGGAACTCGGTGAGTTGACTGGGTTTGGGGGATGGGTTGACACGGTGAGTTGACTCGATGGGTTGACTCAGCAGGTTGACTCGGTGATTTGACTCAGCGAGTTGACTCGCCGAGTTTGACTTTTTTTGAAATTTTTTTGACTGATTTTTCTTGTAGGGGGTTTTTCAGGCTGATGTTTAGGGGTGAGTTGACTGGGTTCAGGCTTGAGCTAGGCTATGGATTGGGGCTTACAAGGGTGAGTTTGGCTGAGTTTGGACATGGGATTTGGGGGTATGGTCCTCCATTCATTCAGCTATCTCTACCAACATTGTAGCCGAAGGTGGGGTGTCTACAAATGGGTCCATTAGGTGGACCACAGTTGTATGTTGGGTCAGACTGTCAGTCGTCCTCATCAATAGTGTGGCCATCTGATGAGTAGACTGGCATAATGGGTTAAACGGGTCCGATTACAAGTAACTCGTTAAATTAACAAATGGGTTTGGGTTTCTAGATTTCAACTCGTTAGTTAGCGAGCTGGGTTTGGGTGAGCAAATTTTTGACACTACACGAACATGACACGACACGAACACGGTTCAACACGACCCGTTGCCAGGCCTACTTTTTTGCTCGAGCCTTAAATGATCCGTCAAAATAGATGAACGACATTGATAAAACATATAGATCAATGTGGGCCCCACAGAGCACCTGATAGGACCGTCTGTCTCTAGCTAGGTCCTGGTGGGACGCAGAAGGGTCTCACATGAATTTATTATGCAGGCAAATTACATGAACCCACTGTGATGTTTTTCTTATCAATCCACCCCGTCCATCCATTTTGTCTACCTATTTCTGGACATGAGATAAAAATAAAGTAGATCCAAAACTCAAGTGGGCTAGATGAGAGGAAACAGTGGGGATTGAGTGACCACTATTGAAGCATTTGTATGCCTACAGAAGTTTAGTATTAAGCTAAGGTTTTGTTTTTTTTTTCAGTTCATCCGAGTATAAATGACCTTATAAATGGTTTAGATGGCATATAAACATCAAGGTGGACCCCAGGGAGGTTTTAATGGTAGGAATGTTTTTCCCACTTTTTCCACTAGTTTGAGTTTTTGATCTACCTCATTTTTGGTCTCCTATCCTAAAATAAGCAGGAAAAACATATGGATAGTGTGGATTAATAGAAACCATCATGATGGGCCCCACAAAACTTTCCAGCTCAGGAATACGAACCGCCTTAGCATGAAATCTACCTCGTCTGTAGGAAATCTCATTAGCGACTTACAGGAATTGGAGATTGCTACTAAAGTGATGTCACCAAGTACTATGGGCCCCACCATGATGTATGTGTTGTATCCACATCATACAACCATTTAGAGAGTTCCTTTATGGCCCCCTATAAGAAAATTTTGGCTCCGCCCCTACTCCTAGATGCATCATCATTGAATATAACAAAATAAAAAGCCTCGCCAAAGGTTCTAGTCCTCATCAGACCACATATATACATCATAATAAACTAAATGTAATACGTTTAATTTATTAACATGAGAAGCAATTTTAACAAAAGATACTCTATATTGTTTTTCAAATAAACAATTAATACAGGTTTTCAGATGAACACCTATCATGTCTGGAAGCAGTTGCTTCTTCACCAATAGTTGAAGCCCTTTCTCGCTTATGTGGCCTAGCCACCCGTGCCACATGTTCGTAGATGAGTCTTCTGCAGCGTTCAATTCGCCCTTGTAGACTGTCACACTTATCTTGTACAGGGTACAACCTTCTTTCCTCTCACCACAATCAACGAACCTTTGATGAGCTTTCAACGCCCATTAACAAAGTGGCTCCCATAGCCTTTATCATCCAACCTTCTCACTGACATTAGATTGAGATGAAGGTCGAAAACATGCCTAACATCTTTCAGCACCAATGTGTAGCCCACATCGATCTTTACATGTATATCACTTATCCCCATAATCTTGGATATACTAGAATTTTCCATCTTCACTGTATCGTAGTCACTTGACCTGTAGCTTATGAAGCATTGTCTGCGTGGAGTAACGTGATTACGATGCTCATATGCCTAACTACCCAATTTAAATCTCGACACATAATAGTGAGACATTCATCATGTTCGGCCGAGAGTATCACAACCATATTGCCATCAGAGGCGATTACAGTGGACTTTGTCTCTTCTTTCTCCTTCCCTTTATTTTTCCTTTTCTCAATCTTTTCTTTACGACACTCATTTTGGTAGTGCCCCATGTTGCCATAACCTCAGAATTTCACTTATTTCCTGATATTCGACTTGCCTCTGGATTTATCATAGTTATTACCCTTTCTCTATTTTTCTCTCCCCCATTCTTCTGATACCAGGGCCTCTCGTTGAGATGAGCCCTGAGATTTTCTTCTTGCTCCTTATTGAGAAGATGGCTTATTACCTGGTCTATGGACCCATTTTCATTAGGTGCGGAGTTATTCAAAGACACGGCCAATGTCTCCCAACTTTTAGGCAAAGAGCTAACAATAACAAAGCCCATAGCTCATCATTTAAGACCATCTCCATGAGGGAGAGTTGGTTCACAATGCCGCTCTCTTCGTTCATGTGCTCAGCAATTGAACCATTCTCTTTGAACTTCAGGTTCACAAGTCTTCTAATCAGGAAGATTTTATTCCCGACTATCTTCCTTTGACACAACCCTTCCAATTTCTACCATAGGTTAGCGGTAGAGGTTTCTATGGACACGTGGTTGAACACGGTGTCATCCAACCATTATCTGATGAACCCATCGCCTTACGATCCAATTTTTTCCAAGTCCTCAATGGATATATCCAACAGCTTTGCATTTTCACATGTGATCGGTGCATATAGGATTTTGCAATACATTAGGTCCTCCATCTTAGCCTCTTAGATGGGTTAGTTAGACACATTCAAGCTAATAATCCTCGATGAGTCACCCTCCATTATTCAAATGATTACACAGTCCGTTCTTCATACCTAGATGCTCTGATACCACTTTTGTTGGGGGAGGATGCATAAACCAACAGATCTCGTAACCCCAACCAACTGAATTATAGGATATGAATGCACAACGATGAACAAACAATCATCACACGACACAAAAGAACTTTTACGTGGAAAACCCTCTAGAAATAGAGGTAAAAACCACAGGACCTTGTCGCGACAACAAATCCACCATGTAAGAATGTTTACACAATGATCACGAGCTTCTAACATGCTCGGATCCAGTTTTCTTCACCCTTAGGTGGATTACAATAAAAGAGAACGAATAAACAAAGAGATCCCACCAAACTAAAGAACTTAAAGAGGTTATGAACACAACTAGCGTCGTGAATGAACGTCATGAACCCGGTCTTCTACTCTTTTCGATCTTCCTTTCAATCGCTTCTTCTTCTTCTTCTTCTTCTCTCTCTTGATCTGGAATGTGTGTAATGTCTCATTCCACCCTAATTTTGCATTAGCATGTGCTTATATAACACTTATGTTGTAATTAGAAACAAAATAGGAAACTGCGTAAAACAATCACGCGCGACCGGCAGTTGATCGACCCAAGCGGGTTCGGTCACCTGAAGTAGGCGAAATATGTCTAGAGAGTTACGGAGGAAAACCAACAAATTTCGTTCGCCCGAACTTCAATCCTTCGGTCGCCCGACACTATCCAAAACAGTCCAATGAGAAACTAAAAAATTCAAGTGAATTTTAATCGTCCCGGAGACCCTCAAACTGCACATCTCTCCTCACTCTTGAGGAGGAACACCCCATCACATGGCTTAGTCTTAAACGCTCTTTGTTTCAACACTAAAGTCTTGAGTTCGAGTGCCCATATGGGGTGTGCCAGTGGGTGAGTGGGTGTGTGTATAAAAAAGTTATTATCCTATTACAATATTCTTATAAAGATGAATTCGGCATTAGAGGGCATGAGATGTGTTCCAAATCTAATGAACAATTTGGATTGTCCAGGTATACGGATGCAACTAGAACTATAAATTATACTCTAAGAGGACTAGATTATTTCTCTCATGCAGATGGACACTCTGACTATGCTTTATTAGGTATAGGTGAAGCCTACAATTTGATCATCTAAATCATTGATCTTCAAGTTGAGGCAATGAATTTCATAAAAGTCTCTTATATGGCTTCTTAGACATTCGATCAATGACCCATGAATAAAATCTTTAAGAAGAATGACCAGAAAAAGTTCTGATTCGAAAGATTTTTAAGTCACCCCCATATGGATAAATAAAACGTGGGCCCTACTTGTACAAGATGGGCTTATGGCCACATGTAGACAACCCACCCTAAACGAGATTAAAATTATCATTTGGCTTTAGTTTATCTTTAATCAAAAGTATCCATATGGCTCGGCACTCACCATACCATTGTACAAGTTGAACAGGGGTGCAACTTAGGGCAAGTTTCAGAAGCAACCAACAGGCCAGATCGACTGATCAAAGGGCCAGTCAATCCATTTCATTTCACGATTAATAAGATTTCCAGAATAGTCAAACATGAAACATTATGACAAAGCTACTCCTAGGTTTTCCATAGGACCATAAAAGACCAAAGGGAAAACCCAAGAAGGCCATCAACGTAACTAAAACATAATCAATAGGGTGAATTGATGGAACTATGGCCCGTTTGACTCGATCTCGATCACTCACCTAAAGATATTAGTGAGTCAGAAATCAGTCAAAATGCATATCCCCGAATCCAACAATATCAATAACTCCCGAAACCTAAATAGAAAGATCCTTAATACTTCTAAGAAATAACTAAAAAGTCAGATCGACCAACGTTAGAACAAGCAAACGATAGGACCCAAGATGAACATCATAGCTCTGAAAAAATCGGATTCATGTCAAATTCATAAAAGGTCTAGCCTAAAAAAAGATGTTTTTTGGAGAAAAAAAGGTCGTTGATGAGCCATTTCACAAAGTAGTCTGAATCTGTAACACCTTTTGTAAGAGGCTCTGATTGACTCATGTATAAAGCAAAAGGAGTGGGCACAAAAACAACCCATGAAGGGCCGTTATTGGGCCTATTATACCTATTTAAAGGTCATAGTTGTGGGCCATTAAAGGGGCACAAAGTAGACAAAGAGAGCCATGGGTTGAGTGGGTAAAAGCTGTTGAAAGAGTTCTAGACCGGCTAGGGTGCATAGATTAAGCTGAAGTCGGCACACCACCGCCCAATGGAAGTAATATACCGCATTGAAGTCAACTTCGCTCCCTTGTTAGCTTCAAAATAATGCATGACTACATTGCCATTCTATCTAATTAAAAGCACAAAATTTTCAAAGCTAAAGAAGATACTGAAGTCAAAAGAGTAGGGTTAGAATCGGGGACATCTGACTATCTTTTTTTGCAGAAAAAAGCTGTCGAGTTTCCCTTTTCCTTTTCACATCTCAAATCACCTTGCATTTTAATCCAAATGTCCCACACATATCAAATGCACACACTCACTTTCTTTTATCTTTTATTCTGCAGTACACTCTCTTGTCTATCCTATTTACTCTATTTCGTCTCTACCTGGGTCTTGAAACCATATGTAGTAAGGTTAGGTGTCATTTTTTTTAATCTATCTAAAGTCTTAAAGTACTCCACGAAGCATGACAAAATACAATAATGCCGAAACTCTATTGAATTTCCTAAAAGGTGTAAAATTTCATATAGTAGAGATCACACATTGTACGGGTGAAAAAATGTTTCTTACCCCTTCTTTTTTATAACCGAGGCCCTCACTAAAATCTACAACACAGATTAACTGCAAGAGTCACTTGAATCGAAAATTTTACGATTTCTCGACCTTTAAGTGATTCTGCTATTTCTAGACAGCTATAGATCCCAAACTTCATTTGGCTAATGGTAACTCCAAGTCAAATGCGCTTTTACCTTTAAGTCAAACTCACATTTAAGTTGAATCAAACTAGAACAAACAGAAAAGAAAGAAGATAAATTGTGTCAAAGCTTTACTTGCATCTCGGACAATTACGAAAGAAGCTGCTAAAAGATAAGAGTATTGTTAGAATCGGGGACGTTCGACTATCTTTTTTAATGAAAAGGGTGTTAGTTTCCCTTTTTTCTTCTCATGTCTTAAATCAATCTACATCTTCCTCCACACATTTCAAGAATGTCAGTAGCACACATCATAACTTTTTCTGTAATCCTCCTATCGTATCTACACTCTCCTTTTTTCTCTATCCATGATCTTAAATCATGTGAAATAAGGCTAAATATCGCTTATTTTCTTTTTGCCTACCCAAGATCTTGAATCCTATGAAGTAAAGTTAGATATAATATTGGTGAAGTTCACTTTAAATCTTCTAAAAATTGTAAAATCACGTAAATATAAATATTGAACCTAATGCAGACAGAAAATGGTACATCCCCTTCATTTTCTGTCACTAAGGCCCTTATTCGAAATCTACGGTCACAAATAAATTATAGGAGTCACTTAAGATAGAGAATCTTACGATTCTCCGGGCTTTCAACGCACGATAGTAGATGGGTGGGATGGAATTACATTTGGTTTTGTACAAATTCTATCCAAAGTTTGAGGAGGATGGAGGGTTGAGATTGGGTGGGATGGAATTGCATTTGGTCCTATGCGGGATTTTCGTGGATTTTAAAATCCACAACACATTTAGGCCCCACATTGATGCTTGTGTTTTATTCATGCTATCCGTCCATATATGCCCTTTACACGTGACATTATGGTTATATACTTGTACAAGTGACCGACATCCGTTGTAAATTTGGTTTGTTGATTACAATTCCATGGTCCACCAAACAAGATTTTGCTTAATCCGATGTTTTTCCCACAAAAAGAATTTGATCTCAAACATGGGATTGGACAGTGAAAATACCATGGTATTACTAGACATGTAATCATTGAGCAATAAATGATGTTAATCCCACCTAATACTACTCCATCCCTTCTAATACCATGCGCCAAACACCCCCTAAGTGATTCAACGGTTTCCAGCCGACCTTAGATTCTAAGTTTCATTTGGTTACCAACAATTCCAAATCAAATGCATTTCATATCCCAATTAATATCCAACTGTGTCAAACATAACCACATTAAGTGAAACCCATGGAAGTGAAGGCGTGGGGGGGCTTTAGTTCATACATGGATCTAGTATATAATTTACAATTGAGTTTTCATATAATCAACATTCTAACAGACTAATGGATGGTGGCTATTAGCTTTCGTAGTAAATAATAAAATCGCCAGCCATTTAAATTCAAGCATAAAACTTGATATTTGAGGACTTTTAAAAAAATGTTTGATTAATGTGATTTTTTTTTTATATTCTCTACTAATAATAAGCTCACAATAATTCTTGATATTATTTCCATTAACAATGGGCTCATAATTTTCATGGTCCAAATTATCACATATGGGTAAGGTAAAGAACCATCGTTTTAGTTTAGTCCAGAAGAAATATAAGAAACCCTCACATGTTTAATAACTATCTTTTATTTATTTGAGTTAATACAGGTATTGGTCAGGTTTACTTAACATAATCTAAATTAGACATATTTAAAAGTTGGGTCCTCATATTAGATTGATTTTTTTAAGATCCAAATCCAACCCATTTAATAATGGTCAAACTTTTATAATCAATTTCATTTATTAGATTTAAATTTTGAATGGAATCAACCAATTGTCAAGTAACATTCAGTGTTTTCAATATCTTGCAATATCACCTGATATATCCATTATTTTAACTGGCAATACGAAACCCACCTTTAATATCCATTTTTCATACTGTTGTGTGATATTTGTGTAATATATTCATGATTTCCTTTTATAAATTCTTAATATATCAATATCAATTGTGATATCTAAATGAGTAAAAGGAAACCAGCGTTGTTTTGTCTAAAAGATTCTAAATTTTTTTCTTCTAAATGTTGCTTTTAAAAAAAAAAAAAAATCATTCATGCAATAGTAAGATGATTTCAACCAATCCACTCTAGTTTATTGGAACAAAATCTTTGAAACTTCTACAAAATCACAATTAGAAACTTCTTGGGGTTGGATTCTAAAATGTGCATATATTTTTAGTTTTGATTCATTTTTTATATGTTTTGTGTTAAAGAGTAATAAATATATGATTCTTTATGTTTTGCATGAAAAATTATGGATTTGAAGCTTCAATGTTGAGATTTGGAGGAGATGAGCTGAGTTGTAGAAAATTAAAAAAAAAAAAATCAAAATTTCTATATTTTTCCTAAGTCAGTTACAATTTTAATGTCCAGATACGAAATCAAATATGTATATAATACCTAATCTATTTATTCTTACTAATTTAATTTTTTTAATTAAAAATAATTAAAAATGTAAAGAAATAAATTTCTACTCATTCTTACTATTATATTTCTAGTTTTCTACTTTTTATTTTTCTTTTGAATGTAATGCTTGTGTCTACATACATGCCTTTTTACGATTATATATTTTATAAATTGACTTTGAATATAGTTGCATCATTTCAATCAGACTAGGGCTGATCATGAGCCGAGTCAGCTCGAGAAGCTCGCTCAACTCGGCTCGACAAAACTCGGCTCGACTCAGTAGGGCGAGTCAATGCAATCTTAAATTTAGAAGCTCGAGTTAAAATCGAGTCAAGCTCAAGCACCTAGTCCCTCGACTCGGCTCGGCTCGAATCAGCTCAACTCGACTCGTAGCTCGACTCACTCAATTTACTGCCTATATATAGGTAGTTAAAAAAAAAAAAAAAAAAACCCAACATCACATCTCTTTTCCCTCTCTTTTCAAAACCCTACTTCCCTCTCCCTCTCTTTCCCAAAACCGTCGCAAGTCCTACACCTCTCTTTCCCTCTCCCATATCTTCTCTCTTAAACAAGTCCAGCTAGCCAGCGGAGGGGAATCGTCCGTACCTCTCTAGCTCTCCTCCTCTTTCTCTTATTTTCTTTCCTTTGAACAATCACAAGGTAATGCTCGGATGCTTCTTTTCTCCGCACCGCTGGGATGCTAGGTGGGGTCCACCGTAATGTTTATTAGAAATCTAACCCGTCCATACATTTTGCAAGATCATTTGAGGCATGTGCGACCAAAAATACGGTGAATCCAAAATTCAAGTGGGCCGCATGAGAGGAAAAATGGTAAAATGAGTTTTCTATCGTTGAAACTTTATTGAGCTCCACCTTTATGTTTGTACCCCATCCAAACCATTTACAAGGTCATTACCACTAAGATGAAGTGAAAAATGACGAAAAAAAGTTTGATTGGAAAAGTTTATGGCCACACGAACGTTTAAACGGTGGTCACTGAATACCCACTGTTTCCTCTCGTGAGGCCCACTTGAGTCTTGGATACGCTTGATGTTTTGCCTCACGTCCTAAAATAATCTCACAAAACATATAACGGCGTAGATTTCTCAGAAGCATCACGGTGGGCCCCACCTTGCATCCCAGCGCAGGAATGGAAGCGGATTGGCTGGTGCACCCTACACTAGCTATGGTGTGGGGGTACAGCTGGAGAGCAGATTAGGTGAGACACCGGCCTCACGCAAGACGGTGCAGCCCTCACAGTGGGGTTACAATGGAGCCCACCTTGATGTATGTATTATGTATCCATTCCGTTCATCCGTTTTCCCATATCATTCTAGGGCATTATCCAGAAAATTAATCAGAACCAATTATCAGGTAGACCATACCATAAGAAATAGTGGTGGTTGACCATCCTACCATTAAAAACCTCTTAAGGAAAAAATTAATGTTTCCATAGTGTTTGTTTACCATCTGATCTGTTGATAAGGTCACATAAGCCTGAATGAAGGGAAAAAACAAATATCGGCTTGATCCAAAACTTTTAAGTCTCATTAATGGTAAATAAAGACCGTTTCTTATGGTATGGTCCACTGGATGATTAGATCTGCTTCATTTTTGGCATAATTCCCTAAAATGATATGGGAAAATGGATGGACGGTGTGGATACAGGATACATACATCAAGGTGGGCCCCATGATAATTCACGGTAAGGGCTGCATCGTCTTGCGTGAGGCCGGGATCTCACCTAATCCGCTCTCGGGTTACAGTGGGTACCTGTCAAACTCTGACAAAATGCTTGAGCAGTGGACCACCCCATAATGGGGTATTTCATACATCTACACCGTCCATCCATTTGAAGAGATGATTTTAGCTTATGAACAAAAAAATGAGTCATATCCAGATCTCAAGTGGACCACACCACAAAAATGATTATCACCGTTAAAAGCATACTAGGCCCCACCATGATGTTTATTTTCCTTCCAAACTGTCCATAAGGTCACACGGACCTAGATGAAGGGTTTTTACAAATATCAGATCGATCCAAAACTTCTGTAACTCCCGAGAAGATTTCAATGGTAGACGTTCAATCTCCCTCTTCTTTCTGTAGTGTGGTCCACTTAATCTTTAGATTCGTCTTATTTTTAAGATCAAGCCTTATCACTATGTCACCAAATGGATGGACGGTTCGGATATAACACACACATCACAGTGGGGCCCACAGAACTTGGTGACGTCAATGCACCAAGTGTGCACCAGCCAATCCGCTTCCCACCTAAGCTACCTCCATCTGTACGCTCACTCTTGTCTGTCACCTACACCTACTGACCTACACCAGTACTTCCTCTAGTGTAGGGCTGCTCCCGTCCACTCACACGGTCACACCACACTTGTCATTCACCCACCTGCTGCGATGGCTACTGAAGTGATGTCATCAACTTCTGTGGCCCCCACTGTGATGTATGTGTTGTATCCACACTGTCCATCTACTTAGAGAGATCATTTTAGGGTGTGAGCCAAATGATAAGTCAGATCCAAAGCTCAAGTGGATCTCACTTGAAGAAAACAGTGGGGATTGATCTCCTACCATTAAAAACTTCTTGGGGCCACAGAAGTTTTCGATCAAGCTGATATTTTTGTTTTCACTTCTTCCATGTATGTGTGAACTTATGAACAGGTTGGATCTCAAACAAACATCATGGTGGGCCATAGGAAGGTTTCAACGGTTGTGTCACTGTCCCCACTATTTTCTTTGGTGGGATCCACATGAGCTTTAGATCTGCCTCAATCGTTGTCTCACGCCCTAAAATGATCTCTTCAAATGGATGGACGGCGTAGATACAACACATACATCACGGTGGGGCCCACATATGTTGGTGATGTCACTTTAGTAGTGAGATGGCTACTCAACCTGTCAGTAGCTAATCCGCGTCCCCACCTGCCCGTCAAGCCTTGCGTAGGAAGTTACTACACTTGGAACCAAGGTGGGGCCCACAGTGATGGTTTTTTATAAATCCACCCCGTCCATTCGTTTTAGGAGCTCATTTTAGGACATGAGAACAAAAATGAATCGGATACGAGACTCAAGTGGGCCGAAAATGTGAGGATTGAACGTCCACAATTAAATATTTGTGGAGCCATAGGAGTTTCAAATTAGGATAATATTTGTGTTTCCAGTTCATCTCAGTAGTAGTGACGTTATGAACTGTATGGATGTCATATAAACATCACTGTAGACCCAGGGAGTTTTCAACGGTACTAATTTCCCTACCCACCTTTTCCTTTAGTGAGGCCCACTTGAGTCTTGGATCCAGTTCATTTTTGTTCTCATGTCCTAAAATGAGCTCCCAAAACGGATGGATGGGGTGGATTTATCAGAAACCATCACTGTGGGCCCCACCTTGGTTCCCAGCGTAGGAATTTCTTTCGCAAGGCTTCCGCAGGGAATCTGCGCCCCTGTCCAACTTTTGTGGGCCCCACCATGATGTATGTGTAGTATCCACACCGTCCATTCATTTTGAGAGATCATTTTAGAGCATGATCGGAAGAATAAGGTAGATCCAAAGCTCAAGTGGACCTCACTAAAGAAAACAATACGGACAGTGATGTGGACCCCAATATTAGAAAATGGTGAACGGTGAGGACGCGGTTTGGCTAGCGACCCTGCCACTAGCCAGGTGGCTAGTGGTCGGTGCTCTGTGGGCCTCACCATGATGTATGTATTTTATCCCTGCTGTCCATCCATTTTTCCAAATCATTTTAGGGCATGAAACAAAAAATGAGGCATATATAAATCTCAGGTGGACCACACCACAGGAAAACAGTACAAATTGAATGTCCACCATCAAAAACATCTTAGGGCTCACTGTAATGTTTATTTAATATCCAACCTGTTGATTAGGTCATACTAACCTGGATGAAGGGAAAAAACAAATATTAGATGGATCCAAAACTATTATGGGCCCCAAGAAGTTTTTAATAGTGGACTGCTCAATCACCACTGTTTTCTATGATGTGGTCCACTTGATATTTGGATCTACCTTATTTTTTGTCTCATACCATAAAATGATATGGAAATATAGATGGACGGCATGGATGAAACATATACATCATGGTGAGGCCCACAGAGCACTAACTACTAGCCAATGGCTAGTGGCAGGGTCACTAGCCAATCCGTGTCCGAATGGTGAACGGTTAGAAAACTTTAGCTAAGGTTTTTTGGAGCATTCTGTTTGTTCTGCAAACTGTGACCCCCCAACCAATGGAGACCCAAGCCCAGTCCAGCAAACATTGATTGGCCCATGCATGTGAGACCCAAGCCCGGTTCAACAGGCTACCCAGACCCAAACTTATATTGGTCCATTTATCATGGTGTGCTCCACTTAACAATTGGATCATTCTGAATTTTGGGGCACCCACTCATCATGGTGGGCCTCACATTTTGGACGGATTGGATACAATGCAGACACTGCGTGGACCCCATAATATTAACCTCCAATTTAATCCCGAAATTGAGAAAGGGCATATAATAGTCATTCACAAAGGTATTAATTTACAATCTATGTAAATGGCTCCAACATTCCCCCCTCTCTCTCTCTAGCTGATTTTTTTGTTATTTTTCTTTCCATAGATCGGATCGATTTCCTCTTTCTGATGCTAGTTCAAACTTTTGACTGGTGTATGCGAAGCAATCCAGGAACCTGAAGATCATATCCAAACCATCAGGTAGGCTATTCTATTCTTCAATCCATAGAAAGTTAATCTAAATTTTAAATTTTTAATATTGAAGTTCCATAAGATATTTCATTTTCTCTTTAATTAATAATTTTTAGGAACATTTTGTATTCCGATATTTGTTCTTTAAATATTTATGTTTAAGATTCTTTGTTAACTGACGCTGTTAATTTGTATTTGGGCCACTTAGTGGTTTAGCAATGTATCCTCCCGTTTAGGAATTCATATTGAACGCGTACAGTCATTCAACTGAAAATGCTTGTTCTTTATGGATTCCTAAATTGTCCCATTTTTTGACAGTTCGGTATCATACCATGTACTTAGGTTGTCCTCGTTTTCAGTTTACATGCAGTTGAAATTTCGGTAGCGTCTCCTTATATTTTCTCCGGATATGTGGTTCTTTACTGATTGGTTGCCTTTATCCATGTATAATGGATTTCATATGGCAACTAATCAGTATTGAATTTTACATATATCTGGAGAATATGGGGAGGTGCTACCGAAATTTCGGCTCGCATTGTAAACTGTATGAGGACGGTACATGGTATGTTACCGAATGGGATAGAGACAATTAGCACCTCTAGATAGAGATAAGTAGGAATATATGAGACATTTAGAGACAACTAGCAAACAAATTTGAAACAATTAGGGACAATATATAGTTATTATATGTATGTACCTCGGCGAATTTATTGATTAGGGGACTATTAGGGGACTATTTGAGACACTTGTGTCCTGTAGTTTATGGAGGGGCTCCGATATTGTTTATACTATATATTTATATACACGTATAAATGTAATTGACTGATTGCTTGAACTTGTAAAAGTTCATATCTTACTTTACCCTTATTTTCTTTTGATTTATAGATGACTAGTGAGGAAAATCCAAGTAATCTCGGTGTCGGCAGCGTTCAGTCACATCTCCTTTTATTGTAGAGGGAGATGTGACGGAAAAGAAAGTTGAAACAACTTCAGGTTCAGTAAGAGGAAAAAAAAGATCAGCGGTATGAGAATTTTTTGATGAGATCATGCAACCAGATGGTTCAATTAAGGTTAGATGCAAGTACTGTAAAACTATTTACGGCAAGCATTCTGATTCTTCTACTACTCATTATCAAAGGCATCTAAATAAATGTGTGAAGAGACCATGAACGTCGACTGGTGGAGTCCAGTAGCTGCTTTCATTTACCGCTTCTGAAAATGACGACTCTCAAGCCACGCTATCCACTTATAAGTATGATAAGGAAAAGCTGAAAGAGTGGTATGCAAGATTGGTAATAGTTGAGGAGAAGCCGTTTAGGATGGTAGAAAGCAAGGTTTTTATGGAATTTTATAAATTTCTTAATCCTAGATGTGAGAAGATCTCTCGTCATACTGTGAAAAGAAAATGTATGAAGATGTATACAATTAAGAAAGTAAACTTGAAATCCCTTTTAGCATCCGTATCAAGAATAAGTTTGACTTCGGATATGTGGACATCATCCAATCAAAGAAAATGATACATGTCATTAACTACAAACTTTATTGACGTAGATTGAAAACTCCAAAAGAAGATTTTAAACTTCTATTACGTTCCTCCTCCTCATACTGGTATGATAATGTCGGACTGCATTTACAATTGTTTGGTCGAGTGGGGCATCGAAAAGAAAATCTCTTCAATAACTTTAGATAATGCCTCTTCCAATGACTAAATTGACTTTTTCCTTATGTAATCAGTTCAAGGTAGCTGGAAATTTATTCTTTGATAGGTAAAATATTTCAAGTCAGATGTTGTGCTCACATACTGAACTTAATTGTACAACAAGGGCTGAATACAATTGACTCCACGATCTCTAACATACGGGATAACGTCAAATATATAAGGGGATCACCTTCAAGACAAAATATGTGGAATGATATAATCCAACGTTTGGATTTGAAATCTAAAAAACAGTTGAAGTTAGATGTTTGCACCCGTTGGAATTCAACTTATGAAATGTTGGATACTGCTTTAGAATTTAAAGTTGCATTCCCTGAACTTGCTACACTGTGATAAAATGTATACATACGTGCCTAGTGATGAAGACTGGACGAAAGCTGAACACGTTCACAAGTTCCTCAAAGTTTTTTATGACTGCACGAAGATTTTTTCTGGGAACAAGTATCCTACAGCAAATCAGTTTCTTCCAGAAATTATTTTCATTATGGATGCTCTAAAAAAGTGTGCTGATAAGGGTCCAGATTTTTTGCAAGTGATGGCTTTTGGAATGCAAGGAAAATTTGATAAGTATTGAGCTGACTGCCATTTGTTAATGGCCATTGCAGTTATTATGGATCCACGGTACAAGATGGCAATAGTTAGATACGTTTTCAGGTCACTTTATTCTAATTTTGAAAGGGTTTCAGCGGAGATCGTTATTATTCGTGGTGCAGTTGATGAGTTGTTCACTTTATATGTTAGTACTTTCACCGCTGACATCTAATATAGTGGTTACTCCTAAATCTGGGTGTAGTACTTCTACTGGAGGAAAGCGACTTCCTGATTTTATGTCTTTCTTAGATGAAGAAGAAACACAGACGCAAAAAACTGAATAAGAAGTTGAGAAGTATTTGAAGGAGCTAGTCATAAGGTTACAAGAAGAGGATTTTGATGTTTTGCTTGTGGTGGAAGTTGAGAGCTCGGGAATACCCTGAACTTTCGGTGATGGCAAGAGACATATTATCAATTTCAATTTCAACGGTGGCATCAGAATCAGCTTTTAGTACGGGAGTAGGGTCGTAAGCAAGTATCGAAGCTCCCTCGCCTCGAAAACAATTGAAGCACTGATATGTACACAAGATTGGTTGCATCCAATTTGGGGTGGTAGCAGTTTCGATGTTGAGGAAGATGAGGATGAAAATGCAAATCAATATGAGAATGCATCTACAATTGCATGAAGGAATATATACTTTTAAAGCTTTGTTCAAGCTTTTACTTTTCTAAAATATTTTCACTTTTTGGACTTGATGGTGTGGCATCTAGATAATATATGCGAGACTTTTTATTGGACTTGATGTTGAGGCATGCGAGACTTTTTGGACATACATAATGTTGTTGGTCTTAATTTGTATTTTGTAGCAAAAAATATAATAAATTGTGGTGGGAGCAGGCTCGCCTCAGCTTGAGGTAAACTCGACTCGACTTGATCCACTAGCTCGCCTCGAAATATTTTGCAAACAGAGTAAGCTCTAATGGTAAGCTCGAGCTCGAGCTCGAGTAGAGCACAGGCAAGCCAAGCCAGGCTTGGCCCACCTCGACTCGACTCGGCTCGGCTCGATGCACAACCCTAAATCAGACATTGTATAAAAATTTTATTATATGCACTTGTTTTTTTTATGAATTTTTTTTTATTTCTAAGCATGCATTGATATCTTTAAACAAATTTTGAAGTTCCATTGAAAAATTTAACCTTTTTTCTATTAATTTTCTATATATTTCTAATAAAATGATAAATTATACAATACAACTGATATACCCATGCGATAATTGATATGTATTTGTACTCTAAGGCCATGATACATTATGCGACAATGATACAAAAAAATTAACAACGTCCAAACCTATTGGGTTGACCCTAGGTGTGAATATCATTGTCATAAGGAAACCAACAGAAACCTATGTTATACACATCATGTTTTTATATATATGCTTAGTACCTCAATTAATTTACAATTAGTAATAATAGTTAGCAATTTTTCATACTGTTTACACTATGTTAGAACTGAAAATGCTATAAGAGACATTTTCTGTGTATTGTTGCTCTGGATTCTGAATAATAGAAACATTCATAGACAATCATAAGCATTCTCAAAAGTACACAAGAGAAAGATATCGCAAGGTAAATTTTATTCCAGAGATTTTGAGATCTTGTACATTCCAAGACGTGATCTGGCACGAGCCCTTAATTATATCGAATGATCGATAACCCCTGATTAAAAGGCAAAAGACTAAGTCAGCAGGGACTATGGTCTTTGAGTTCGTGGTTGTAGAGACTGTTGTATTTTGTTATGGATTGATCATTTCTTTATATAAGTCAGATGTCTATGTCCCATGTTTTAACAGTAAATTCGAGCTGAGACTATCAGGGTTCTTAAATGAGGGGTATGACTCCAGGCCAGCACCCGTCATTTTTGGACGGGTGAACTTAGAAAGACCGATATGCAGTTTATGTACCTAAGTAGCCCAACCGACGGATGCCATTTAGATTGGTAGGGCGTCGACTATTTTTTTTGTAGGTGTCAATCTTTAACAAGTATTGTATAACAGTTTGGAACTCTCCGGTCAGGTTTATCGTGGTAATAATGTTCCCATTTGTTTAATCCAAACCTTAATCTGGTCACATTATGATAGTACATGAAATAACAATGCATTTGCGCAATTCTGGATGCTGGTGGCCTCTTTCCGGGAGCTTATTACGTTTATCGTACCGATCGAATTGGCCTCCAAAAACTTATTTATTCTGCTTATAGGATATCCCAGATGGACTATTTGACTGTTCTGTGACGTCCAGAGCACTCAAAATACCCCAAAATAGGTCAAAATGAGATCTGGCGCACTAAAAAATGAAGCATGAAATTAGCTGATTTTTAAGGTGTGTTAGACTTTGGAGCACTATGAAAATGAGTAATTTTGGGTGCGCTACACTCTGAAGCACCTTGAAAATGGTTAAGTATTAAGTACTAATTTTTTTTGAATTAACGAGTGTGCTCCTGTATTTTTCGGATGTGTTACAACTATCCATGCTGAAATGTTAAAGTCTAGATTCCTGACTTAATTAATGGGTGCGCTCCCGTTAATAACATGTGCGCTACACTCTTCATGCTACAATAGCTAAGTTTCAATTTTGACTAAATTAGAGGGTGTGCTCCGGTACTTAGGCAATTTAGAAAAGTCCCGAGACTTGCTGATTTTATGTTGGACCTGTGGTGATCGGACGTAGGTTCCCAGCGTGGGATTCCAGCAATAAAAAAAAATTCTGGCGGTCGGAAAGGAATTTTGATGACCAGAAAGAGATTCCAATGAGGTTTTCCGACGAGATTCCCAAATACCCAGAGGTCACCAGTGCTCTCTCTCTTGAATGCATACAAATGAGTAGTAGGAAGGGGTATTTATACCCAAAAATCTCGGAGGATGAGCCAATCAGCAAATGTCACGTGTAGCGCACCTTGAAAATGGCTAAAAATAGGTTCGGCGCATCATGAAAATCACCGGCGCACCATTAGTTTTGAAAAAAAAAAGAGGTTTCTGGAAAGTCTTGATTTTTAGGGTGTGCAAGACATAGGAGCACCCCTGAAGTTGGGTAATTTTCAAGTGTGCTACACTCTGGAGCACATTGAAAATGCTGAAGTGATGTTTGCTAAATTTGCTTGATTTAACGGGTGCGCTAGACTTATTTTCTGGGTACGCTTGACTATTTTGCTCAGATTCGTCGAGTTTTGAAATTCTGTATTTATTGGATATGCTACACTGTTTTCTAAGTGCGCTGGAGTTGTCGAAGCAGTTTTATGAAGTCTTGTACTACAGTATTATCTAGGTGTACCAGAGTTATTTTCGAGATGCGCTTGCGGACGCTGCTTTTTTACTGTTCATCTTAAGTGCTTTTGATTTTTTATTTGCAGGGCCCGCTTGATTATGAGTGGTTAGAAGCCCTTCTCGGTAGTCCATCCACATGGCCACGACCAAGTTTTGGTATGGGTCAATCATCATGCAAGTGGGGCCCACCAAAGGTCATTTTTATGTCCAAGTGATGGCTGGCGCACTGATAATTCACCTGAATTTCAGGGTGCTCCAGACCTATTTTCTAGGTGCGCCAAAGCTATTTTCAAAGTGCGCTAGAGCTGTTTGAACTTGTTTTTTTACTACTATTTTAGCCTAAATTATGGGTGTTTTGGTCTAATTTTAGAGGTGCTCTGGACTGATTTTCTAGGTGCGTTGTCTCGATTTCTCATGGATTTTTGTTTGAATGAGTTAAACATTTTGGGACCCCAACAACCTGTTTTCAGCACACCGACGTGAACCAATGAGAAACCACGTGTTGTCACTACGGGTTTGGTGTTGGTAGAATCGTACTCGTGCGTGAAGATATATTTTGTTGATCTTCCTTTAATGATATGAATTCCATTATTAATGGATTGACTCAGAACCATACTGCATGCCTTTAGGAGAGTGAAACGTCACATGCCACATGACCGTGATTAGCTTACCATTTTAACGAGGCAACATACTCAGCACGTCTATAAGAGACTTACCAAGGTAAGGATCTTACCATGGATCTGGTTATGATACACTCGGTGAGGTCATCTCTTAGAATCCTTTCAAAATGAGAGATCTTTCTAGAGACGTTTGAAGACCTTGTAGTGATCACGAAGATTCTGAATATCCTAAAAACAGATTGGTATCCGAACAGGTTGGTTGTAGCACATATTCAAATCAAGAGAGGGTGGACACCAATAGATTGGGTCCCCATATGTACATCAATCTTAATTAAAAGAATGAGAGAACTCGATTGGGTGGTCAGCACCACCAGTTCCACGATCAGAAGGGAGCAGGACCATAGAATGGCGGAGGTGATGTTGATTGAGTCATTCAGATGCAACGATGACTTGATCGATTCAAGGTCCGAGATGAACGGTGGAGATCGATATGATTGATTCCAAATTTAGATGCAGTATGATCGTATAAGGGAGCATCGCCATAAAAGTAGAGATATGAAAACCAACGATTTTAAATTTATAAGGATCTCCCTATTCGAAATGTACGCCGTAGATGCGAAGGATCCTAAATCAGCAAGGAAATCCAGCGAGGGTTTTGTCCCTCGATAACTTATAACAAGAGTGCATAATGAATAGCTCGAGGCCCATACAAAAAAACAATCCATATTTTTGACATTTATCATAATCTTAGCATGGATTGTTACTGTTGGTAATACCATGTGATTACTTTAAATATTCACAACCCTAAGTTACTGGATCCTAATCAACTGAGTCCTGACTTGGGCTATCATCTTACTAGTCACATCCTGCTGACCATCTGTCTGGATCATCTGTTCTCATACATGGATCATGTATTTATCTTTATTTTGTTTATTTCTCTAGTTTATTTTGATACTCAATCAATTATGATGAGCTTTACTCGCATATTAATAAAATCAACATTTTTTAGCATTCTTTTTATTTACTTGATCATCTTTATTTATATGAGAAATACGTTGGCTACAATTACTAGTAAAAGAACATGTCCTTAGATAAAGGCAAAAAGAATTCATATGGAAGCACTCATCTATACCTTTTTACAAATTGCTTGATCGTGAATCACAACCGGTGGTTGATTCGACAGTTGGATTTTTGAATCCGGTCTTACTCAGCCATTTCGGCGTGAGGGTCACCAGCATTCAATCAAACATTAAGTCGAGTACGGCTCTAGCACACTCACACTTCATAATCACACATGAAATCTAAATAATGGCTCGATCACATGTGTAGCCTTGAGTTTGATTGAATTACACAAACACATACAACTATTAAAATTAAGCTGGTACTCTACACCATTGCAAGATAAGCTTTTTGTGCAACATATTGCATGTGGGGTGCACCATGCATTTTGTGCGTACGCCATCTAATTCATTCAATAAGGTTGCCCTACCATGAAAGTGAGATGCCTTTAGACCCAGCCAATCAAACCATCACATAGGCTTACTACCTGAATTTGAAAGCTTTTAGGCATTGGTCTTGTGTTTTCCATGATGAGGCCTACATGATAATTGGTTAGACCTGATTTTTAGGCATCCTATATATATGAGTAGTGGTGTCAATGGGCTGAGTTTGGGCCTACCGAAATCAGAATTTTGAATGGGCATGTACGACAGCCGGCTGAAACCGTTCAAAAATTGGGCTGAGACCAACCCCAAGCCCAGCCATCCTAAACCCAGCACATTGCTACCCCATGTTGGAAGATATATGCATCAGAACTCTAGCCATCCATAGCCGTTTAAGTGACAGGGTCCTTGTGCTGGGAACTTAGGTAGGGGCCACCGTGATGTTTGTGAGAAATCCAACCCGTCCATCCGTTTTGGGAGCTTATTTTAGGACATGAGACGGATCCAAGACTCAAGTGGGCTGAAAACATGAGGATTGATTGTTGAAACATTCATGGGACCACAGAAGTTTTGAATCAGTATAATATTTTTGTTTTCAGTTCATCCGAGTAGGAATAACGTTATGAACGGAATGGATGGCATATAAACATCACTGTGTACCCTGGGAAGGTTTCAACTGTAGGAGTTTCGCTACCCGACTTTTCCTTTTAGTGAGGCCCACTTGAGTATCATATTGGATCCGGCTCATTTTCTGTTGGAAATCCTAAAATGAGCTCTAAAAACGGATGGACGGTGTGGATTTATCACAAACATCAGTGGGCCCCACCTAGGTTCCAAGTGCAGAAACTTCATGCGAAGGCTTGGATGATTGGAAGATGACTCTTTGACTAGCCGGAGCTAAAGTGACAGTACACACTTAAAGCAAAAGAGCAAGTTACCAAAGGATTGAAGTAATCAATTGTGATTTTTTTTTTTTTTTTTTTGGCATCCAGCATACAAAGCGGGATTCATCATATGGACAGGTTTGGATCATTGGAAGATGACTCAGATTCAAAGGCTGAAGTCCCTATTCTAGCTAACCTCCCAAATGCATCAGAACTTGTGCAATAAAGCTACATGTCACACGTGTGCCAGCATGTCACACAGGTGTGAGAACCGATCCATCCATAAGGCTTGTGTGAACTTAATACATGTTTTCCCAAAAATAAATCTGGTCCACTCAACTGTGGGCCATAATATTCGAAAACAGGTGGATGGGTTAGAAAACTTCAGCCAAGTTTTTCAGAGCCATACATTTTTTTTTTTTTACAAAACGTGGCCCACCGAATAAATGGATCAACCTGATGCTTGGAATAAGTCATCAATTTGGTGGTGCGGTTGTGATGGACGGATCAGATCTCCAACTTATCGTGCCATGCCGGCTCATGCATGGCGTGCACATTAGCTTTATTTCACACACGTGTGGGCTTAGCAAACCTAGGGGCATCTGAAAACTCCTTGGGTGGGTTTTGGCTACATCTAAGGCCCACTTGTTTATGGGCTCCCAATAGATGAACGGACTGGATTCCAACGTCAATTTTGGTAGATTTGCTATCAAGGGCCCAGATTGAACTCGAGACCAAGCCCATTGATGCTATTATGGTAAGGCCTGATCATGAATATCAGGTCCACATACTGGGCCCAGGGATCAGTTTCAGCCTCTTTAGAAACGGAAGCGGATTGCGTACTGAGTAAACTTTGTGGGGTCCACCGTGATTTATGTGTTTTATCCACTCCATTCATCCATTTTAACAGATAATTTTATGGCTCGAGACAAAAAATGAAGCATATAAAAAGCTTAAGTGGACCACACCACAGAAAACAATGTGAATTGAACGTCAACCATTGAAATTATCTGCTGCTTGGGGACAACGGAAGTTTTGGATCAAGCTGGTATTTGTTTTTTTCCCTTCATCAATGTCTGCGTGATCTTGCGAACAGGCTAGATGACAAATAAACATCACTGTGTGCCCTAGAAAGGTTTCAACGGTGGGAATTATTATACCCACTGTTTCCTGTGGTATGGTCCACCTGAGTTTTGAATATGCTTCAATTTTGGTTTCAACCACTTAAATGAGCTTTAAAATCGGATGGACGGTGTAGATAAACCACATAAATTCACAGTGGGCCCAACTGAGTTTACTCAATACGATAAGAGCGTCCTGAGTTACTTAATTCTATTCCTTTAGGCCTGTTTGATTTGTTGAACTCATGGTAAAAACAGGCAAATCTGTAATTATGATTTTCCTGGGATTTACTGCATTATTCCCAACGCTATGATTTGACCGCCCCTTTAAAACAGAGGACGCCACAAAATTTTGTGGGTCCCACCGTATATTATGTCACAAATCTACACCGTCTAATCATTATGTCACTTAAATTTATGGTATAATCTAAAAACTAAGGCATATCCAAAGCTCAATTGGACCACACGGAATGAGAAAAGAAAATAAGCACTTATCGTTAAAATCTTCTCGGAATTACTCTTTTGTTTGGTGTGGACTCCTTTAGTGTTAAGCCCGTCTCATTTTTCAGCTAAAGCTTAAAAACGTTATGTTAAAACTTTTGGACCCAGTAGATATATCATATATATTACGGTGGGGCTCACAAATTTTAACTACTATTTTAGGCCTGTTTTAAACACTTTTGCCTGTATTTACTGGGAATTCCCTCCAAAACAAACACGGCCTAAAAACTGGGCTTGGTCGACTTTGGCTTACTTGGCCGAGCACAAATCCATACCGTTGATCACTTGTCATGCCATTGCACTTACCCGCCAAAATGCCACTTGTGCCCCATCGTGAAGATCACCTGGCATGAAAATCAAGCTGGTCTGCTCATCAGGTGGCCCACATACTATCACTGGAATCAATGGACAATTACAATCCGACTCAACATAAAGTTGTGGCCCACCGTCGCCATGAGGCCTACCGTTTGACGGTAAGGATGTAAGTAAGTTGATGGGTTCTCTTTTGATACGTGATGAACTAAGCTGATGTCACACGTGTTTTCACTCCCACGTGTGAATTGGGTGCACTTTCATCCCTTCATCGTTGCACAACTGACCCCCCACATTACACGTGGCAGGGTGACATATAAGGCCGTCCATCTAGCTGCCCCTGTTCAGATATATCTGATCATCAGTAGCCTTCAAACCAACTAGGGCTCTCAATGGGTCGGATATGAATGGGATCCAGTTGGATCCGGCTCCGAATCTGTGTATATGTATACAGATTCGGATTCAACTCATATCCAGAAGGTGATATCCATATCTGATCCATCTATATAAATTGTTTGATCTATTTCCAATCCAAGATCCATATAACCTTTAGATTTGGGTCAGATCTAGGTTCGAATCCACCCCATTACAAATCTAAAAATATATAATATAATATATTTAACTTAATAGAAAAATTATGCAAGTCCCACTCTTTATTGTGGTATGGTTGACCTAAAAGTTGCATGTCTCAATTTTGAGACATGACTTAAAATAATATGTAAAACATAAAATATAACACATACAATAAGGTGATAATGAGTAGAGTCTTAGTCCGATTCAGATGGAACTTTGATATGTTACTGTGAATCCAAATCCAGTCCATTTAAGTAATCAGACGTATTTTAAGATCCAAATCAGTCCATTTAAGTAATGGGACTTATTTTAAGATCAAAATTCAGCCTATTTAACTAATTGAAACTATTTTAAGATCCAAATTCGCTTTATATGGATCCAGAGTGAATCGAATCTCAGATCTGACCCACTCCACTAGAGTCCTAAAACCAACGGTACAAAATGAAAATAATTAACGGTCAAACATTGTTTATGAGTGACTGGGGTAAGGTGATGGATAGGATAGGTTGTCTAAAAGGCGTGATTTTTTGGTAAATGAGCTATCCATGGTAGATACTCTAGATAAACGGCCCAGATTGATGAGATGGCTCTACCACAACATCCCGTTCTTCCGAAGGGTACCTGTATCACGAGTATTGCTCAGACGGCAAAACGATGGGCCATACACCAAAACGATGATCCTAACCGTTGGATTGGTGGCCATCAAATTCATAGCATGATCTATGGCTAAGCCTCAGCAACGTCCGTTAATACAAGGTTAGGATTGTCCAATGGCCTTGATCACCTTCCAATTGGGGAGAATTTTGGGCTATGCTTCATCCAGGATGGGCTCAACAACACAAACGGTCTCGATGAAAGGGATATGGGCCCACTTGTATTTTGCCAGTGCACTCGCCTCATACAACACACGTGCGTGGTATCGGAGCCGCTCATCAAGCAATACCCCTGTGTTGAAGCTATATCAGTAAAAGTTCTTTCACGCGTGTGGCCCACCCAACGAAGGAATAGCATCTAGAAATCGAAATAGCCTGATGAGCGGCGTGGATTTGAACACGTGTGCCTCGTTTCCACGCTGCAGTCGCGTTGCGGGAGCAATAATTCGCTAGAACGGAATCCAATGCCTATCCATATTGATATTCCGAAGCCGAAGAGAGGCAATGCCAGTTTGCTCCCCCCTGCCCTTAAAATGCGCACCTTTTACTAAAATGCGCACATGGGTTCATGGTGCTCACTTGTTTTCCGCCACTGAGGGGAGAAATTATGAGGCCCACATGCATCAGGGTCCGGTGATCGGTCCCATTTCGACGGTGGAACCCTCAAACAACGGTCCAGATTTGTGGCCTACGCACGGATGGCTGCAGTTTTTTGCTTGGATCATAAAGAATTTCCGGATATCTCGTCATCCACACGCTTAAATTCAAATTCAATGGTCTGGATCAATCAACCATGATACCTACTTGTGCTCATGATGCAAGTCTCGTAATGATAGTGCGCATGCCCCACCTGTCACTAACATGCGCATATGTAATCGCTAGCATACGCATCATGATGACCCCGCCCTGGGGTAATCGTCACGGCTTCTTTCTCGGGAAGGATCCGAGGGCGATTCTCATGCTATAGAGCCATCCATGAGATGGGGGCCACCGTGAAAGTCCTCTGGCTGCGAAATTAGACGGATCCATACATGATGTGGGCCACAGGTTCTTGAGAATAATGGACGGTTCAAAAAGAGACATGTACATTCGCCCTAAATGATGACCAATGATTTTTCATTTTAGTATACGGTACTTTCACATTACTCAAAACCTAATGAGTGGACTGGATCATGCACACTCTTGAAGAATTGACACGTATGCCGCGAATCACTTCTTGAGCTTCTTCAGCGAAAATCTCCTCAATATTTCACTATTTCTCGGCCTTTTTGAGCTGGTAACGGCAGTCCCCGAGGGCGCGGGTTAGGTGAGGCAGGGGAAAGCTTAGTGGGTAAGGCCCAGACGTGGGGTCCACATAGATGTATTTGTTGTATATCCACACCGTCCATCCGTTTTTCCAGATCCTTTAAGGTCATGGTCCCAAAAATGAGGCAGATCTAAGCGTCAGTGGACCACATATCAGGGATCGAATTCCCACCATTAAAGCTTCTCGGGGGCCACAAAAGTTTTGGATCAAGATTCTATTTGTGTTTTGCCTTCATCGAGGTCTGTGTGACTTTATCAACAGGTTGGATGGAAAATAAACAGTACAATGTACCTTAGAATTTTTTGATGGTAAGCGCTCAATCACAATTTTGTTTCCTGTGGTGTGGTCCACTTGAGAGTTGGATCTGCCTAATTTTTGGTAAAACTCTATTAAATATATTGTAAAAACGTATGGACGGTGTGGATATACAAAAAAATACCTCTAGGTGGTCCCCACAGTAAGGGCGTCATCCACTAGGCTGTTTACCCCTGCCTGTCCTAATCCGCGCAGAGTCCCCGACCGAACCCATGCTCTAACCGGGATCAGTGCGGTGTGCTCTGCGCCATCCAATAGCTACAATGGTGGGGGCTTCCCTTCCGTACACGTGGCGCACTACTCAAATCCAAACCTCTCATATAGTGGGACCCACTTTAGATTAGTTGGATCCCTAATATTGGATTGATCAGGCTATCGTGGCTTTTGATTTAATAGACATTTATTCATTTCACTGTCCATTAGATGTTCCCCACGTACAATCAAACCTCATTGGGTCCCCCTATTTGAGAGGCTGAGACTTGGGATCAACGACACGTGTACGGTTGAAGAGCGTCCCAGCCATATTCAAGCGAACTCGCTTGATGGGTCCCACAATTGGAAAGGAGGACCTACTGTGTGAGATCACAGCCTCTCATCCGGTGATCGTCACCGTTAGATGCACTGTACAAATGCTGTCCACGCGACGATCGTATCATCCTATTTTTATGACATGGCATGTTCTAACTAGGAATGAACGGCACCGATCATGCACATCGGTCCTTGTTTACACGTGTCAAGGAATGCTAAAATGCGCAGCGACGTGTGGCGAGGCATCATGGCAAATGATGCTTGATTTCAGAGAGACATGACCGAATTCTCCGAACACTGGCGACAGACTCTCTCCGACCACCTCTGCTAAAATGCGCCTGTCTGGTCATGGCACCAGCTCTTGGACGTTTTGATATTCGCTTCTGCTCTCGTTTTCAAAGGCAGGAAGACAGAGAAGCAGAATATATATGTATTTCTCTCTCTCTCTCTCTCGCTCTCGCTCTCGCTCGCTCGTTTGGAATGTTTCTAACGTCTGTTTGTCGGCAGAAAGAGATCAATACAAGCTGTTTCTAACGTCTGCTTTTGACTATCCTTTGACAGTTTCAAATTCAGTTTCGAAAGGTGTTTTTATTTTTGCTTTTTTCGTCTCTTCTAAGACCTGAAAAAAAAGAAAAAGAAAAAGGGATTTTTATTTTATTTTATTTTATTTTATTTTTGATAGTTGGTTTCTAAGATTGACCAGAAAGTAGAAATCTCATCTGGGTTTTCTTCGATTCTCCCAGAATTGGATTTGCTATGTTGATTTGGGTTTCTTTGTCTAGGAGAAGTTGTATTGGAAGGAGCTTTTGAAAATGGAGCTGCATTTGTTTTTTGGTTCGTAAAAGTGGAGTAGATGGTAGAAATTTCAGTTGGGTTCTGTTTGATTCTGTCAAGATTGCATGGCTTTTGTTGATTTTTGGGGTTCTTTATAAAATCAGGAAAATAGAGCTGCACTTGTTTTTTCCCCTTTCCCTTTTTGTAAGATAGATTAGAAACTAGAAAACTTCATTTGGATTTCTTTTGGATTCTCTAAAAACCCGGAGAAAACGACTTCTTGGGTTTCTCTGTTCAAGTCGACGGGTTGTTTGAGCTGAAGAAAGTAAGGAAAATGAAGCTGCATTTGGGTTTTTCCTCTCACCGCTTGATTTGTAAGCTAGGCTAGAAAATAGAAGCTCTTCTGTGTTGTTTCATTGAATCGAGCAATGTTGAGGTAAAGGGTTTGTTGGGATTCTTTGTTTTTTTCTCATGGTTAGTTTTAGCTGAAGAAATTTAGTAAAATATAGCTGCATTTGGATTTACACCACTGTTCAGTGTATAATGTAGGCTAGGAAGTGGAAGATCTTCTTTACCGTTGTGCTGATAAGATCAGATAAGTTTGAATAAAATGGTTTATTGGGTTTCTTTCTTATAGGAACACAGCTGCATTTGGGATTCACACCTTTGCTCAGCGTATAATCCAAACTAGGAAGTAGAAGCTCTGCCTTACTGTTTCACTGAGAAGATGGGATGAGGTTGAAGAGAGGGATTTATTGGGTTTCTTTGATTGAGATGAAGGGCAGCTTTGCTGAAAAAAGAAGAAGGAAATAGAGCTCAGTTTGGGATTTACACCAGCGCTCAGTGTATAAGCTAGGCTGGGAAGCAGAAATTCTTCTTTGTTATTTCGATTTTTTCTCTTGGGTCTTTGAATCTTCCTGAAAAAATGGGGTGCATTGCGTCGAAGATCCATAAGGAAGAGGCTGTAAGGAGATGCAAGGAGCGAAAGAAGCTGATGAAGCAGTTAGTAAACTTTCGCCGTGAATTCGCTGCAGCCCAAATTTCATATTTGCGAGCTTTGAGGAATACGGGAATAACCCTTCGGCAATTCACCGAAGTAGAGTCATTGGAGCTTGAAACTGCCCCTCTAGGCCTTGCATTACCGCCCTCTCCGCCGCCTCCATTGCCTCCTTCACCTCCGCCCCCACCACCTTTTAGTCCCGATGTTCGGAGGATCAGCAATGCACAGAAAGGAGAACCCACCCAAGAAGAATGTATCGAAATTGATGATGATAGTTGTGGCACCCCACCACCACCGCCTTCAGTTCAAAGCTCTGCATGGGAATTCTGGGACCCATTTGCCGGCCCATCTTCGTCGCCACTCACCAAGAAGAAGAACCGGGAAGACAGTCAGCCAGCTGAGGATGAGGAGGAGGATGAAGATTGGGCGGAAACGAATACAGAATTTGAGGAAGAAAAGGAAGGTGGGGCCGAAGTTGGTGCTACCTTAGCAATATTACCCGAGAAGTCCCCAGTTAGAGAATTGACAGACGATGGATCGTCTATGGTCAGCTGGAATACAAAAGATACAGCGGATATGGCCATGGTTGTTTGGAGGAGTAAGAAGACATTGGCAGGGATTGTTAAGGAGCTGGATGAGTATTTCTTGAAAGCTTCCGCGGTCGTGAAGGAGATTGGCGTGATTTTGGAAGCTAACTGTGGGGCCCATCTTCCTCAACATTTTGGAGAAATGAAGAGTAATTCCCTTTTCTGCGCCTTTTAGAATTGGTACATTGTTATGTTGTTGTTCTTTATCTTCTTTTAGTTTAGTAAGATAAGCTTCACCAGAGAAACACTAAAACAAAACATGACCTCCAAACCTTTTAAGCATGTGGAATGCTAGTTGGAGATGCACGTATGCAATTGCCAAGGCCACATGGCCCAATGTGGAATGCATGTGAAAGATCTGGGCTTTTCATCAGGTGGGCTCATGTTTATTAAGAAATGGGTGGTTAGAGAAAAGTTGTTCCACAGCTCGTTGAAGGTATGTGTGGCCCACCTGATGAATAGACTGACCTCAATTTTTGGCCAGGGCTGGTTGACCTGCTGAACAGCCTAGATCTCTCACAGTTGTGCCATGTTGGCATGTGTGGAGGTTAGAGAAAAATTTATTCCATGGATCATGTGCAAGGTATGTGTGGCCCACCTGATGAGTAGACTAACCTGAATTTTGCACCAGGGCTGGCTGTACTGATGAACAGCCTAGATTTCTCACAATTGTGCCAGGTTGGCATGTGTGGAGGTGTTTGGGTTTGGTAATTGAAGATATGTTTTTGCAAGCAGCATTCTCCTTCAAGGTCAAGGCTATATCCATCAATTTGATGGCTAAGAATGTCCAGCCGTTGATTTGTTGAACCATTAGCAATTCACATTAGGGAGCATTTGATGGATGCTCATCTAACCATGCATTCATGTGTTCCATCTATTGATGGGCTAAGTCATGGGCCTTAAGCACAATTGATATAAAAAAAACCTCTTGCTAACTTTTGTTCTGTACAAGAATAGATTGTTGAATTTCAGATCTTTGTGTTGAACTCCTCATTGGAAAACAAGAAGAAGAGATACTTCTGTTGAACTCACTAAAATTTGCGTAGTGATTTTGACTGTCGATGGGGCAGCAAAGAATGCCAAGTGGGTGATGAGATTTGCTAAGTTCACAAGCATGTACAAGTCAGCTACTGCACACGCCACCATACATGCATCCATCATGTGGACCTTACTGTGTAGATACTTGCGGATTGATAAATGTGGTCCACTCAGTAGGTTTGCCATGATGAATAAGTGGACGGATTAGAAAACTTTGGCCAATTTTTTAACCACCTTACATTTTTTTCGGTTAACTGTGTCTCACCTGATTGGTGGACCAACCTGGTTATTGGGATATTGAATCTACATATTGGTACCTTTCTATGAATAGCTTGGATGTTAGATCTGCATGCCATGCTGGCATGTGTGATGTCACGTGCATTAGCTGACTTGTGCAAGGGTGTAGGCTTAGCAAAGCTTGTGAGCGATTTGTTGTACCATTAGCCATCCACGCTAGGGACCACCATATGGATGCTCATCCAACCATGCAGCAAGGCGGCCCATCATGGATGGGTCCTATCCTTGGCCTCAAACACAGTTGATATAAAACAACCTCATCCCAACATTTGTCTTTGAGAAGCTTAGATCATTGAATTTGAGGTTTCCCGTTGAATCATAAAGCTTGCATAGTGACTCCGATCATCGTCCACCTTACTGAAATCATCCAGTCGATCATTTCATTGCCCATCATCGGACATGCACAAGTTGGCTTACATATCTTTTAAACCATGCAAATACTCATTGGACTATCGGAATTGCTCTCGTTATAAACTAACTTATAATGCTGCTGCATCCTGTAGTTTCATCAAGGGAGCTCCCTAGCCTCCCTATCCATTTACTATGTCTTGAATGTGTTTGGTCCTTTTATTATTATTTCAAAAGGAGAATCTATTAGGACACCACACCCCATGGAAGTTTTGTGAAGTGCTGTCCCCACCATACATGTGGCAAACATTTGTGGTGATCAGGACTGGGCCACCATGTGTAGGGGCGATTGGCCAAAGTTTGTAGTAATTGGGTAACTCGACAATCCAATTGCTGTGAGTTTTGCCTGTTGAACATAGTTCATTGCTCTTTTTAGCATTAACCACACCACCTTTTCAGGCTGTTGATTGGATGGTCTCCACAGACTGATCGCCTTGCCTCTTGGTTTACACCCATCCTCGTGGCAGCCTACCAAATCAACAGTCCAAGACCACCATACACAAGTGCTACTTCTATAGATGACATATTTCTCACTTTCTTGCGACTCCATGAAGTGTTTGCACCATGGTAGGCACCCTTATTTCAAGCTAGTCGTTACATTTTCTACTGTCTGATACATTTGTGTTCCATTTACAGAGAATAGTTGCAAGTCTGCAAAGGTCTTCAGTGCCTTGTCTTGGAGTTGGTCTTCCAAATCTCTTCAGTCCAGCAGAGAAGCTGCTGCCTTTCATGGTAATGGTGATGCCAACAAGCCTGGTGATCTTTGCACTACACTGGACAAGCTTTATGCTGAGGAGCAAAGGCTCTATGAGGAAGTTAAGGTAACCATACTGCCTCTGTGAGACAATAAGGAATGGGTAAATTTACTGGTGCTTTTGTACTTGGGTTTTTAGTTTGTAAAAGTGGGTCCCATGGTCCAGTCATCAGTGACTCAAAATTTTGAATCATTGATATGTTATGCCCCACCATGGGTGGACCATGCCCAAAAAATCTGCTGTTAGGGCAACGGTAACCTTTCATTTCCTGACCTGCAAAATGTAAATAGATGGCTGAGAAGAGAAATACAACAATGGTCCCCACTCAATGGGAAAGAAAGCCCAAGACTGGTGGTTAGAATCTTCCAATCAGGGATTTTTTTTAACACATTCGGGGTATTTTAGTGCACTAATCAGTGCATCGTATTGTCAATTCCGTGGTCGTGTAAGTCAGTCGAGTCTGGTGAGCCCTGACGAAGATTGAAGACACCAAAGCAGCTTTCCGCACTCAAGTTCAAGCCAAATCAAGCTCGGAAGGTAAGTTGCATATAGACAGCTTATAGGATCCCAAAACACCCAAGTCTATAGCATTCGAATCACGCTTTATGTTTGCCAGTTGATCCACGGTCTTAAGGTCAAGATGATTAGTCTTGGACCTCCATTATATAGGTGCCAATCAGTTGAAAAGATAGGAAAACCATCTCTATGTGCACCATTAAAAACGATGTAGTTCACCCCATTTCAGGCCAGGAAATTAAGCCTGACGACCGGTCGGCTGAAGCAGATATTCAGACAGCAAGCAGTTTAAAAAGAAAATCTCATCTTTCTACCTGGAGACCGGTCTGAGGACCGGTCGTTGGTCTCCTAGTACCGATCGCACGACCGGTCGTATATGGATGAAAATTGTCTAGCAACATTTGGGAAAAATGGGTTAAAGGGGAGATCGGTCGCTGACCTCCCAAGACCGGTCACTGACCTCCCTAGACCGGTCGCACGACCGGTTGCAAACGGACAAAAAATGTCCAGAGACCTCAGGGGCTGCATTCCATGGAGGAAGACCGGTCTAGGGAGGTCAACGACCGGTCTTGGGAGGTCAGCAACCGGTCTTCCCTTTAACCCATTTTTCCCAAATGTTGCTGGATAATTTTCGTCCATATACGACCGGTCGTGCGACCAGTCCTAGGAGACCAACGACCGGTCCTCAGACCGGTCTCCAGGTAGACAGATGAGATTTTCTTTTTAAACTGCTTGTTGTCTGAATATCTGCTTCAGCTGACCGGTCACCCGACCGGTCGTCAGGCTTAATTTCCTGGCCTGAAATGGGGTGAACTCCATCGTTTTTAATGGTGCACATAGAGATGGTTTTCTTATCTTTTCAACTGATTGGCACCTACATAATGGAGGTCTAAGACTGATCATCTTGACCTTAAGACCGTGGATCAACTGGCAAACATAAAGCGTGATTTGAATGTCATAGACTTGGGTGTTTTGGGATCCTATAGGCTGTTTATATGCAACTTACCTTCCGAGCTTGATTTAGCTTGAACTTGAGTGCGGAAAGCTGCTTTGGTCTTCAAGTCTGAGTCTTCAATCTTCGTCAGGGCTCACCAGACTCGGCTGACTTATACGATCACGGAATTGACAATACGATGCATTGATTAGTGCACTAACAATCTCCCCCTTTGTCAATTACGTGACAAAACACAACCTAAGAACGTTCATGATCTCAATATCATGAATATCCTAAAACAGAAATACAATTACACCCAATTACATGTCAGAACACAATCTACAATTAAAACTTTACAAAGTGACATGTACAGACTTGAAATGTCTTCAATTTCTCCCCTTTAACATCTGCACCTAAGAAAGCTTGAAATGTCTTCAATTTCTCCCCCTCAACATCTGCACCTAAGAAAGCCTGCAAAACTATATAAATCGGCTTCTTGGTGGGATATAGTTCTCCCCCTTTTTATCAGTCATTGACAAAGGTTAAGCGTAAAAAAAATGCCTATAAGAGCAGCGAAGCTAAACCATGAATTGGGAGAGATAGATCATATGAAAAACATGGGAGAAAAGAAGCAACACATAGAAACCTGATATACAATTAATCATTACGCACAAAGGACCTTTCGCCCAATCAACCAACCACCCCAACTGGCATGTATATCAAGATCAATGAAACACAATAAGCTATATTAAACAGAGCAATGAGTCAAAAGGGCTTAATGCCCAAACCATCTAACCTTCCCCTATCAATATATCAAGTGAAACCAATAGACTCATCACTGTAGCAATACCAAGCACGGAGAATACCACTATCTTCAAAAGATGTATCAATATAGCTCAAAGAGAAAAAAAATCCAAACAAGTGATGTCGTCAATAGATATAACTGAAAAGCTCAATCATCCAAGGTCTAATAGTCATCCAAAATGTACAAACATGATGAGTGACAAGTGTCTTGGTCACCCAAAAAGATACTCCTGACCAAGACACATGATACAATACATAATGATACTAAAAATCAGTCCCGTCGCCCAGATTTGGTGGCGGTGCATCGCCACGAGCAGCTCGCTCCCAAGCCTCCAGACGCCTGTCAATCTGAGCAAGGCGAGCCATAATAGCCTCCTGCTGCACGAGGAGAGTGGCCTTGTTGCTCTTTCTCGGGAATACGTTCTTGAAGAATATGTTATGTACAAGACGATAATCCCAAGACATGAACGAGGCACGAAGAGCGTTGCCGTTAACCCATTTAGGGCACGATCCATTGCATAATGCTTTGGTCATGGTGTCTCGAGAGGCAGGTTCGGTTTCCTCATCATCTGAGAGCTCATCTTCATCAACAATAGAAACGCCAGTAGCCTTAGCTATGGCAGCAAGACCGAATATCCAAATCCCGTCAGCGAAATGGACTTCGAAAGAAGATGAGTCATCGGAAATGATGCGACAATAGGAATAGAATTTTCTGACTACTTCTTTCTGCACAGGACCTCCCATATGGAGCACAGGCTCCCAACTTATTGCCTCTAAAAGCTGGACCACCTGATAAGGTGCCAAGTCCTCAATTTTGGTGGATTTTTCACAAAGGACGTCACGATTTTTGAAATTGTGCCAATTGGCAAGATGTGATGTATCTGACCTAGTAGGACGGGGTTTTGAAGGAGATTTGGATGATGAAGCAACCCCTTTTCCTTTGGAAACCGATTTCTTGGATGTGGGTTGTGGGGGCCCTTCATCGTGTTGGATTTTTGAACGGCGTTCACGCCGAGGAGGGGACGCATCTTTCCTCCCACGAGAAGACATAATAGAGCCGTACAATCCACACAAGTATACCCTAGGAATCAAAAGAGAAGGATACAATAAGGAAGAACAAAACTAAAACCCTTACCACTGAAGAAGATGATGAAAACTTCGATTTGGAAGACAATGTACCACTTAGGAGAGCTTTAATCTTTGATTTGAGACCTAGGGAACCTTTATGAGTGATGGAAAGACCTTTAGGACGAAAGAAGAGGAGAGAAAAATGAGAATAGAATGGATTTGAGTAAGCCCATTTCCTTTTAAAACCCCCAACCCGCTCCCGCTGGACAATCCACGACCTGGTCCTAAGACCGGTCGTAGGCCCTAATTTGCATAATCTATGCACTTTTTGAAAATCTGCACAACTGGATTTACTTTTGTTTCTTTAAACCTGGTTTGTTTGTGACTAAATTATGCAATTTAGGTTTGACCAACGGTCCATCATCAGTTCACATCAAAAGTATTGGTTTGGCCATATGATTTTACAAAATTTTGAGGCAAAAAATGAACGAATTTTAAGACAAACTGTGATAATGGATCTTATATCCAGATTTTCATATTATGCTCATAAATGATGAGGCTAAGAACCTCAGAATTTACTACAAAATGTCAAACCACATTTATCTAAAGGCTAACAACTTGCAAAATAGATAATTTGTTAGCCACTCCCCAATGCACAACCACCAATGTATTTCCATGATATTTCAGATTGATCAAATTCATGGGGCTAGCATAAGACTGTAAAATCACTTCTCCTTCACGACCCATTTGGCAACAACTTTCATTGTGTCGGGGTCATGTGAGCTATCAAGAGTTCTCCTCTTTCCAGGAGAGCTGTTTTTTTTATATGATTGCTCATGACCCATCCTCATTGCATCAATCATTTTATTTGTCTTATCATTGATTAGGGCTACTTGTTTGAGCAAGGCTCTATTATGTCTTCTCGTGGGAGGAAAGATGCGTCCTCTCTTCGGTGTGAACGCCGTTCAAAAATCCAACACGATGAAGGGCCCGCACAACCCACATTCAAGAAATCGGTTTTCAAAGGAAAAGGGGTTGCTTCATCATCCAAATCTCCTTCAAAACCCCGTCCTACTAAGTCAGATACGTCACATCTTGCCAATTGGCACAATTTCAAAAATCGTGACGTCCTTTGTGAAAAATCCGCAAAATTGAGGACTTGGCACCTTATCAGGTGGTCCAGCTTTTAGAGGCAATAGGTTGGGAGCCTGTGCTCCATATGGGCGGTCCTGTGCAGAAAGAAGTAGTCAGAAAATTCTATTCCTGTTATCGCATTATTCCCGATGACTCTTCTTTCGAAGTCCATTTCGCTGACGAGATTTGGACTTTCGGTCTTGTTGCCATAGCTGAGGCTACTGGCGTTTCTATTGTTGATGAGGATGAGCTCTCAGATGATGAGGAGACCGAACCTGCCTCTCGAGACACCATGATCAGAGCATTATGCAATGGATCGTGCCCTAGATGGGTTAACGGCAACGCTTTTTGTGCCTCGTTCATGTCTTGGATTATCGTCTTATACATAACATATTCTTCAAGAACGTATTCCCGAGAAAGAGCAACAAGGCCACTCTCCTCGTGCAGCAGGAGGCTATTGTGACTCGCCTTGCTCAGATTGACAGGCGTCTGGAGGCTTGGGAGCGAGCTGCTCGTGGCGATGCACCGCCACCAAATCTGGGCGACGGGACTGATTTTTAGTATCATTATGTGTTGTATCATGTGTCTTGGTCAGGAGTATCTTTTTAGGTGACCAAGACACTTGTCACTCATCATGTTTGTACATTTTGGATGACTATTAGACCTTGGATGATTGAGCTTTTCAGTTATATCTATTGACGACATCACTTGTTTGGATTTTTTTTCTCTTTGAGCTATATTGATACATCTTTTGAAGATAGTGGTATTCTCCGTGCTTGGTATTGCTATAGTGATGAGTTTATTGGTTTCACTTGATATATTGATAGGGGGAGGTTGGATGGTTTGGGCATTAAGCCCTTTTGACTTATTGCTCTGTTTAATATAGCTTATTGTGTTTCATTGATCTTGATATACATGCCAGTTGGGGTGGTTGGTTGATTGGGCGAAAGGTCCTTTGTGCGTAATGATTAATTGTATATCAGGTTTCTATGTGTTGCTTCTTTTCTCCCATGTTTTTCATATGATCTATCTCTCCCAATTCATGGTTTAGCTTCGCTGCTCTTATAGGCATTTTTTTTACGCTAACCTTTGTCAATGATTGACAAAAAGGGAGAGAACTATATCCCACCAAGAAGCCGATTTATACAGTTTTGCAGGCTCTCTTAGGTGCAGATGTTGAGGGGGAGAAATTGAAGACATTTCAAGCTTTCTTAGGTGCAGATGTTAAGGGGGAGAAATTGAAGACATTTCAAGTCTGTACATGTCACTTTGTAAAGTTTTAATTGTAGATTGTGTTCTGACATGTAGTTGGGTGTAATTGTATTTCTGTTTTGGGACATTCATGATATGGAGATCATGAATGTTCTTAGGTTGTGTTTTGTCACGTAATTGACAAAGGGGGAGATTGTTAGTGCACTAATCAGTACATCGTATTGTCAATTCCGTGATCGTGTAAGTCAGTCGAGTCTGGTGTGCCCCGACGAAGATTAAAGACTCAGACTTGAAGACCAAAGTAGCTTTCCGCACTCAAGTTCAAGCCAAATCAAGCTCGGAAGGTAAGTTGCATATAGATGAAATTGCGTCGGGTAGTCTAACACGACACCCTATGCATACACGTGCGGAAGCTTAAGAAGCAACTAGAATTATGGCTAAGTCCTAGGGGGGGGTGATTAGGACCTTTTAAAATCTTTTCGCCTACTTAACAGTTTTTGCAAATTAAACTAAGTAAGCGATTAACACTTCAGCTTCCAAGCCTAAGTGGGTCCAATCAAAAGGCTAGCAAAAGATAAATGCAAACAGCAACCTAGTCTAATCAACACATGTGGACTATAGAGGATGGATCAACAAAAGCTCAAGTCAACATGAGATAGTGAAAGTACATCTTGTGAGTGTGGAGGTGCCTAGCATGCATTCCTAACTAAGCATTCATAATTAACCAATTAAACACAATACATAAAGAGAAATGTGCTCAAGAACAATCACAAACACAAGGATGTATAGTGGTTCGACTACTTGTCTACTCCACTCCCGGTTCAAGTACTCAACCCCTTTGAGCACACCGGCATTCACTGTGGAGTGTAAATCTGGTTCCTCCCAACCAAGGTGTTTTAACTCGGATCCATCCAACCGGGGAGTTTACAGGTTCCTCCCAACCTACACGTTTACACCCGTGTTGGTGGCTCCCCTTTGGAGACTTTGTTTAGGCCGACTAACGTGCCAAGGAACGGCTAACGTCCCTGAATTTAGGCCCGATAAACGAGCCAATGAGTGCTGAGCAACCCCTAGTCTTTAGGCCGACAAACAGGCCAAGGAACGGCTAACATCCCTAGATTTTAGGCCGACTAACAGGCCAAGGATCGACAAACGACCCTAGTTTGAGTTTGTCAAACAAACTCTACACTCAACTCCCACAGGGAATTGAGTGGATGGACTCCTAACAAGACAACCTTACTTGTCGGATTGAGCCCCTTTTGTATTGCCGCTGTGGGTTTCTTCTTCTCGCTCTCCCGTGCTTGAATTAGCTCCCCTTGTGCTCCCCCGATCTTTGAAACTGCTGCTTTGCTAAGGCTTCAGCTTCAAGATCAGCTACCTTGCATGTGATGCTCCATTGGAGATGCCCAAGGTGCTAGGGAATGGTGAAACCTCTACAAATGGTAGGAAATGGGTTTCCTAGAGGAATACACCTATTTGGACTCCTAGGTGATGTTTAGACAATGGATTTAACTATGATCAAGGTGTCTAAACCCTAGGAATCAAGAGGGAACAAGTCCATTCTCAAGATGCCATTGAATGGCCCAAGCTTGTGATGAAAACACAAGGAGAATGACTTGCTTTGGGTTTGGGATAGAGCATCTGATGGTCTTTAGTAATGGTGGCTTTTATCTTCTCAAAATCCCCTCTCTTAACCCTAAAATCTAATCCCCCTCCTTTATAAAGTTTCCTCCAACGGTCAAATAACGGGCAGATTCGCGTAGGGTCGGGCGCCCGGTCAACTTGGTTCGGGCGCTCGGAATCCGGTCCATAAAAAGATTTCAAACACCGGACATTTTCTGAGTTGGTCGGGCGCCCGTACGAGTTGTGGTCGGGCGCCCGATGGCCATTTCTTTCACTGGTCGGGCGCCCAGTGGACATTTGGTCGGGCGCTCGGAATTCAATCCAGACTAGGTCATGTGCTGTTGGACGTTTTGTGCACTAGTCGGGCGCCCAGACATGTTGTGGTCGGGAGCTCGATGACCTATGGACATTTAGGTCAACTCATATGGGCGGATTCCTCTGCGGTCGGGCGCCCGGTGGACACTGGGTCGGGCGCCCGAACAGGCATGAATTTCTGCTGTTTGTCAGCAGAACATGCAACCTCTTGACCTTTCATTCGGTGGACTTTTGGGACACCTAAGGCCAATCTAAGATGACTTAATGGTATGCCAATAGGGTCATGGTTATCTAGAGGTTTATGGTTTTGGGTAGGTACTAGGTTTGGGCTCACCAAGGCATCACTTTTACCTGTTTCTTCTTTCTTGATGCAGCCGGTCCGTCTTGAGTCTTCGGTCTTCGTCTTCATTAAGCTCAACCGACACTAGACTCACTGACCTAAGTAATTGACAAACAAGGTGCACTAGTATGTCACAGAAAAGTGCACTAACAATAGACAGCCTATAGGATCCCAAAACACCCAAGTCTATGGCATTCGAATAACGCTTTATGTTTGCCAGTTGATCCACAGTCTTAAGGTCAAGATGATCAGTCTTGGACCTCCATTATGTAGGTGCCAATCAGTTGAAAAGATAGGAAAACCATCTCTATGTGCACCATTAAAAACGATGGAGTTCACCCCATTTCAGGCCAGGAAATTAAGCTCGACGATCGGTCGGGCGACCGGTTGGCTGAAGCAGATATTCAGACAGCAAGAAGTTTAAAAAGAAAATCTCATCTGTTTACTTGGAGACCGGTCTGAGGTCCGGTCGTTGGTCTCCTAGGACCGGTCGCACGACCGATCGTATATGGACGAAAATTGTCCCGCAACATTTGGGAAAATGGGTTAAAGGGGAGACCGGTCGCTGACCTCCCAAGACCGATCGCTGACCTCCCTAGACCGGTCGCATGACCGGTCGCAAACGGACCAAAAATGTCCAGAGACCTCAGGGGCTGCATTCCATGGAGGAAGACCGATCTCAGGACCGGTCGTCAGACCGGTCGGAGGCTCAACTAAGACCAGTCCTTAGGGGTCTTAGACAGGTTGTTCGTTACCGTTTTCTATCCGTTGGAGCCCGATTCTTGGAGCCTATAAAGGCATATTTCGAGGGTTTTAAGGGTATCACTTGCACACCCATTTGGAGCATTAAGAGAAGCAATTAAGACCTTCATTTAATCTTTTTTGCTCATCCTTGTCTTGAGTTCATCCTTCAAACCTAGCCATTAATGGCACTACATTGAGTATTCAAAGCTCGGTTTGAACAATGAACTCAAGAATGGCATTCATGGCTGTCCCTATCATTGAATCTTCATCTTGAAGTCATTTATAGCCATTGAATGATCAGATTGATTGTTCCTTCATTAACCATTGCTTTGTAAAAGGCAAATGGAACATCAATACCTTCTCTCACCTACCCGGCACTAGTCTAGGATCATCATTTGCATTGGTAGCTGATCGTGGGAGCTTGGAGAGGAGCTAGCGCATTCGTGGAAGCTGAAGCTACTCAACGACGCTGAATCGAGGCTCATCCCTTGTAAGTATTTAAGCTTATAGAGTCCATTGTTTGATTCCCCCTTCTTGTTGAGATTGGGGTCTAGAGATTGTGACCCAATCTCGGAGTTGTCCTTGAGTAGGACGTGTAAGTCCTTGCGTAGGCCTCCGACACAGGAGTATACGTGCGTTGTCCTTGTGTAGGATTTGAGGAGTCCATGTGTAGGAATAGACCTTGTGTAGGTTGTAAAGGTTGAGAGGTAAACCTCATTTAAAACCCCCGATAGTGAATGCCGATGTACTCAAAGGAGTTGAATACTTGAACCGGGAGTGGAGTAGACTCCTCGTCGAACCACTATACATCATGTGCAATGTGGTGAATGCATTTTGTCTACAATTGTCCCTTGTTGATCAATCTTATAAGTGCTTAAATATATGCCCATCTTATGTTTGACAAAATGCTTATATGCCATCTTTGAATGATCAATACGAGCATGCGTATGAACTGTTTGACCAAATGCTTCTCTTAGTATAGTTGATCATTTAGAAAGATCTTATTTGATCTATTTACTTGCATTTACATACATTAAATTGGAAAATTGATTGTGAATGCTCTTGAGGTTTTTATTGGTAAGGAATTTGTAAAAAGTCCTATTCACCCCCCCTATAGGACATAAGCATACCTTCAAGCTTATCTGACTAGCGGTACGGAGTGTAACAGCCGTTACCTTTACGATACGGAGTGTAACAGCCGTTACGGGGGCCGTAACGGCCTTTACGGTCTCTCTCTTTCTCTGAAAAAAATCCAAAATACCTGTATCAGCCCCATAATGGACCATTATGGGGCCTTTACAGGGGGCGTAACGGGCCTTTACAGCCTTAATGACCTTGTAACGTGTAACGGTTGCCACCGTTACCTTTATGAAATGGCCTTTACGGCACACCATTTCCAGCTACTGCTGTAGACCAATGGCTGGATCACTGAACCATGGGCCCCACTTGTGATTGAAGACATGAACGACTAGAATGTTCATGAGCAATTATCCAGCATAAATTCTTCTTACCCTATTACAGTGCCAACTACTCTGATTAAGGGTCCACTGGATTATTCATGGGACCTAAAATCAGCCTGATTGGTTGGTCACAACCATCCAATTACTCATGGGCCCACATAGTGGATGCTAATGATATCTAGGTGCAATGCAAATAATCCAAGGATATGGTGTGCATTCGAATTTTGCACATGAAATTGAAGTATCAAACTCGATGGGATGTGGATAATTTACCTGTTTTGAAGTATCTGGCAGTATAGATGGTATGGCCATTTTACTTTTACTGGCCAATGTGGCCATTTTTACTCTTTACTATCCAGTAACTCCTTGGATGGCTTTTATCATCCGATCATGGTGGCTGGCCATGTCTAGTCTATGGTAGAATCTCCTATCCAATGGATGTTGGTGATCATAGTTAGGCCTATCTGGGCCCCACAGAGGAATTTGTACCAGAGCAAGGGTTAGAAGAATTTTTATTGGACCACTGCTCAGATGTTCATATCTTCAGCTTTGGGGATCATATAATTCCTATTTCTGTGTTTTCATCGACGGATAAATTGTTTCAATGGAAATGGCCCATGATTGTTTTGATGTTGATAATTCATGTTTGTTAAGTGATGATGTGTCTTAAATAGCAATCTAGGCATTTTACTTGATACGCTTTGACGCATTTGCCTTGTGATATTATTCGTTCACTATTTGTGTGGTTTTAGAAAATTTCAGATTATTGATTTTTTTTTTTGTTTTTTGTTTTTTGTGTACTTAATCAATGATGTATCTTTTGATGATGAATCATACATTCCCCAGGCCAAGGATACGATTCCAATTCTCACTCCCTAAGTTCCTGCAAAAAGGGTCCCTTGTGGGACCACGTGGACAGACCATGCCCCAAAAATTGTTTTGATTGGATAATCCCGGCACTTCTTTCAGTTGCCTGGGAGCACCCAGTTTATAAAAATAAATCAATGGCCCCATTTGATTGGAAAGAGTCAGAAATTGGGCAGGATCCTGCAATCTGGGAGATATTTCATGCATTGTCCATCCACAGTGGGAACCCATCGGATCGACAGTTTGGATCATTGAACTGCAGGATCCAGTTGGGCAGGGATTGGGTACTACCCCCACCAGGACCTAGCTAGACGGACGTCACTGTGGGGCCCACAGTGATGTATGTGTTTTATCCATGCCGTTCATCCATTTTGAAAGATCATTTTAGTACATGAGTCCAAAAAGGAAGCAGATCTAAGGCTTGAGTGGACCACACCACAAGAAGCAGTGGTGACAATGACCCCCACCATTAAACCTTCCTAGGGCCCACTGTGATGTTTATTTCCTGTCCAACCTGTTCATAAGGTCACATCGACCTGGATGAAGGGAAAACATAAATATCAGCTCGATCCAAAACTTCTGTGGTCCCCAAGAGGTTTTCAGCAGTAGGCATTGAATCCTCACTGTTTCCTGTGGTGTGGTCCACTTAAGCTTCGATCTGCCTCATTTTTGGGCTCATCACCTAAAATAAATTTTCAAAATGGATGGACGGCTTGGATAAAACACAAATCACGGTGGGCCCCACAGAGCCCTTGACAGGACCGTCCGTCTCTGGCTAGGTCCTGGTGGGGTAGTACCCAATCCGTGCCGGATCCAGTTGTAGAAAGTACACATAATCGGGCTGATGTGCATACAATTCCTCTCTTTTCAATAAAATCATATAACTGTATAGTGGTTTTAACACATATGGTTTGCTGTTTGCTGGCGGTAACTCATGCCGTATCTCTGTAATGGCCTTTTGTGAACATTAGTGGATTGAGCTATCATGTTTTATATGCTGCAGGAGGAAGAGATTACTAAATGTCGGCTTGAGAGGAAAACCATATTATTGCAGAAACAAGAAGCGGGGGATCAAGAATGGATGAAAGTTGAGAGAACCCGGTCATGTGTAGAGAATTTACAAGCTGAGATCATGAGTTTGCATGAGTCAATAGATAGAACTCGCTCTTCTATATTGAAACTCAGGGATGAAGAGTTGCAACCTCAGCTGGTGGAATTATCATTCGGGTAAGGTTACAGATATTACTTATTTGGGAGGCAATCCTGTTTGCTTGGGTGGATGGAAAATTTGTCTACCCACTTTCTAATATTGTTCACATGGCATGCCTACGATCTAAACTTTTCATACGTTGAGGGCAACCATTAATGGATAATAGATGAATACTTACATTGTTATTTTGTGTGCATATGTGACCGCATATGCTATTTTTTTTTCTCAGAAGGATCGTATATGCCATCATTACATATGCGATCCAGGATAGTGTGCGATGGCATACTTTTTTGTGTGATGAGTATGCGATAGCATATGCAAGTATGCTAGTATGTGTCCAAACATCATATATGTGTATGGTAGCCTATGTTAGCATGTTTATTTAAAATTTTTAAAATTTTAAGTCAATAAGTTGAAACGTGACTTTGTAAGTTCTGCTTGTTTCTTGTAAATTGTAAATTGTATTTGTAAATTAAGTTGTAACTTGTAACTTATAAGTTGTTCAAGTTATTGATGAGGACACAAGACCCTTCCAAGTTTATCAATGAATAAAGCGCACGCCACAAGCATCTTCCTTGTGGCTTGGAGGCCATTGAAGGAGCATTGAAGACCTTACACATGTGGTTTGTGATATTTGAGAAGGCCCCACCATGGGAAGACGTGTAAGAGGAACAAGAAAAACAGAAAAGACAGCCCGACGGTTTCCCGACACTTCTGGGCTGTCGGCAGGAAAAGCAGAAATTCCAGATTCCCCATGCTTCTGGGCTGTCGGCAATCCCGACGTTTCTGGACCGTCGGGTACCCGACTAAGTGTCACCGGGCGCTCGACGCTTCTAGGTCGTCGGTAATCCCGACGTTTCTGGACCGTCGGGCGCCCAACCAAGTGTCACTGGGTGCCCGAAATTCACCTGTTTAGTTGTTTTCGTCACTGGACATTTTGCACTTCCACCAGGTGCCCTACCAATTGGTCACCGGGCGCCTGACCATCACATGAACTATTTTTTTTAGTTTGCTTTTTTACTTAAAGTTTTGAGGGTATTTTGGTATTTTTCTTCTTTCTTAGTGTCTATTTAAGTAGGTTAAGCCCCAAACATGAATTTAGTTGAATAATTAATGAAAATCAAGCCTTTAGTTGCCTCCCCCCCCCCCCCCCCCCCCCCCCCCCATCTCTCTCATGGTACTTCTTCTTCTCTTTTCTTCTTATGTCCCCCCAACTTCTTCTAGGTAATCTCTCTTCTATTCTCTTCATTCTAATCCCTGTTTTGTTTATTTCATATGACCTAAATCTGAGAATTGATCCCAAACCCTAGTTCTTCAGATTTTTTTCGAATTCCTCATCCGAAAATCCTTTGATATTTCGGATTAGTGATTCCCATTGATCGTTTGGGTGATGACCATGCAAGATCGGGAGGTTCCATTCCTCGCCGGATCAAACCCTAGCATTAATTGAACTTCATACTTTGTGGTTGTGATGAATGGCCCATTTCATTGCATGTTTTCTTGTGATTTTCTTAGTCTATGATGATTGATGCTAGATTTTTATATTATTATTGTCGTTTATTTCCACTGATTCATGTGTTCATGAGCATGTATCATAATTAGGGTATCTTACGTCAAATTTGGTATCAGAGAATAGGCTTGCATGGTTATGTTTAGATCGAGTTATCAAATTAAGGTTTTGATTGTAGGTTTGTTTTAGGAAAGTCCCAGATTTAGAAAGTTTCCAATTTTAGAAACTTTCTAATTTTAGAAAATTTCCTAATTTGGAAAATTTTCAGATTTGAGTCGCATCATCTAGAATTAATTAAGTGTCAGTTTACTGTAGTTTAAATCCATCGCATTCATCTTGTGAGTCATCAAACCATAGTGGTCAAGTTGGGTAAAATTTGGTTCAAGTCTTAGTTGCACGTCCACGAGAAGAGGTAGAGGTTTCGGACTTCAACCAACCATGAATAACGAACAGTTATCTGAGCAACTTGCTTAATTGATACAAAAGATAACCGCTTTAGAAACGAGCCAAAAGCAAGAGTTCGCTCGCATGGACAACCAAATCTCAGCCGCTATGACTAAGGTCGAACAATTTGAGGCATCCCAAAGGGAGAACCCCACTGTTGGGGATGATGTGCACTCCCAAGTGGGAGGAATTGTTGAAGAACGTGCTCCCACACGTGGAGATAATGGTGGTAGAGATCATGGAACGGGTCGTGGTGTTGTGCGAGAGGCACAAGCCACATATGATCATCAAGACCGCTACGATCCAAATGAGCGTGCGATGAAGAATGTTAGAATTGAGGTCCCAAGTTTTGATGGGCGTTTGGATCCCAAAGCATTCCTTGACTGGGTTGTTGAGATGGATCACTACTTCGAGTGGTATGACATATCAGAAAACCGTCAAATGCGGTTTGCAAAGATGAAACTTGTGGGCCAAGCCAAGTTATTTTGGATCAACACTGAGCGAAAGATAGAAAGAATTGGTAGAGCCCCTATTACGCATTGGTATGAGATGAAAGAGAAGTTGAAGGAGAAATATTTTCCTCTCTCATACCGACAGAAGCTCCTTGACCAATGGCAATCCTTACGCCGAGGGTCAATGTCTGTCGCTGACTACATCGCCAAATTTGAGGAGTTCATGATGCGATGTGATGTCCAAGAAGACTCTCTAGTAATGCTTTCGCGTTTCATGACGGGCCTTCGAACGGATCTTCAGCGCAAGCTTATGATTAGGCCCATAATGGACTTGGATGGAGCATATCAAGTTGTGCAGGAGTTGGAGCAATACTTAAGAACTCCTGTCATTCAATGTTTTGAGTCTCGAGACTCTAATGCTAGATCCGGTTCCCAAGAAACTAGACCTAATGTTGGCAGTCAACCTAAGGCACAGGCGACTGGTCCGCCTAGGCCTAGGGACGACAAGGGCAAATGGGTTCTTGGTGCTGGTCCCAGTGGGGGTAGCCAAGTGAGATATTATGAGTGTGAGAATCTCGGTCACATATCCAATCAGTGTCCCACGAAGAACCGTGGAAAAGCCTTAGTTATGGGTGAGTCCCACGAGGGCGTAGATGACCAGGGTGATTATGAAGTTGAAGAGTATCACCCTGAAGGAGGTCTTACTGATGAAGATGAAGTAGATGGGGAAGCAATGCTTGCAGTGTCAGGCGTGTGCTAGCTCAGTCTAGGGGTAGTGTTAATTGGCGTCGAAACACTATCTTCTATACTCTCGTCAAATGTGGGGAAAATAATTGTAAGGTGATAGTGGACAGTGGAAGTTGTCAAAATGTGATCTCCGCTAACTCCTTGGATCGCTTGAAGTTGAAATCCACACCTCATCCTGACCCATACAAAGTTTCTTGGGTCGACAAAACATCCATTCCTGTCACCCATTAATGTTTAGTTCCTATCGAATTTGGGTCATACAAGGAGTCCATGTGGTGTGATGTGATACTTATGGATGTTGGACATATTATCCTATGTAGACCGTGGCTATTCAACAATGATGTCACGATCTTTGGCCGTTCGAATGCGTGTACCTTCATGCATAACGGTAAAAAGATCAAACTTAACCCTATGCCACCTAAAAGCACATTAGGGAAGAAAAATGATGAGAAGGCGAGTGAGCCTAAGGAAGTGGGGAAATCCAAACGTAAGTCTCTTCATATTATCAATGCGAGAGAATTTGAGAAAGAGACTAAGAAGGATTCTATGGTGTATGCCCTTGTGGCAAGAGAGATTACACCTGAGGTTCCATCAGAGTTACCCTATGAAGTAACAACGGTTTTGAAGGAATACAGTGACGTGCTTCCTGTGGATTTACCGAATGAGCACCTATGCGGGACATCCAGCATGCCATTGATCTCGTCTCGGGGTCAACTCTACCGAACCTTCCTCACTACAGGATGAACCCTGCAGAGCATGTAGAGTTGAAGAGGCAAATTGATGAGCTTCTGCAAAAGGGTTTCATCCAGGAGAGTATGAGCCAGTGTGCCGTACCCGCATTGTTGACGGCACGTGGCGTATGTGTGTAGACAGCCGTGCCATAAACAAAATTACTGTCAAGTATAGGTTTCTCATACCTAAACTTGATGATATGCTTGACATGATGGCCAGGTCCACCATTTTCTCCAAAATTGATCTCAAGAGTGGATATCACTAAATCCACATATGCCCAGGGGATGAGTGGAAGACTGCATTCAAAACGAAAGATGGGTTGTACGAGTGGATGGTCATGCCCTTCGGTTTGACTAACGCACCCAGTACTTTTATGGGGTGATGACACAGGCAAGGTGTGCTGTACCGGTTACGTATCGGCTGTACCGGCCGATACGTACCGGAAACGGCCAGTACCGTTACGCGATACGGGGTCCAAATCGGGGGACCCCGAATATTTGGCCCGTAACGGATCGTTACGGGGCCGTAACGGCCGGTACGGCCCAAAACGGCCGTTACGCCCCCCGTAACGGTAAAAAAACGGTATTTTTTTTATTTATAAATACTTGCTGTTTTGTAATTTCTTCCCACTTTTCTTCCCCCATTTCTTTTCTAATCTGTTCTTTTGCTAAAAACGACCACAATTAGTCTATTTTGGAGAATTAAAACGACCAATTTCTACGATTTGGATGAATCGAAGCTCCGTGGGCCATTTTTCGAAGAAATCCGAAAATAGGTATTTATACATTTTTCTTCCTCTAATTACTTTTTTTCCACCTTGATATGATGTTGTAGCCATTGTAAAATGTTAAAATGTGTATTTCAAGATTATGCAACTGATTTTTATATTTTTTTTTATATTTTTTTAACTTCTGTCTATTTTCGGATTAATATTAAAAATTAGTAAAAATCATTTTTTTTTCTGGTTTAATGGTTGGATAACATGTGTTACTTATAGTAGGACACAATCATGTGCATTTTACAGATTATGCACATGATTTGCTATTTTTTTTGTATTTTTTTAATTTCGGAATATTCGGAATAAATTTAAAAATTAGGAAAAATCATTTTTTTCAAAAAAAAATTCTGGTTTAAAGGTTGGATAATATGTGTTACTTATAATAGAATATAAGCATGTGCATTTTACAGATTATGCACATGGTTTGTTATTTTTTTGGTATTTTTTTAATTTCGGAATAATTTTAAAATTTAGGGAAAATTAATATTTTCAAAAAAAATTCTGATTTAAAGGTTGGATGACATGTGTTACTTATAATAGAACATAATCATGTGCATTTTACAGATTATGCACATGGTTTGCTATTTTTTTTGTATTTTTTTAATTTCGGAATAATTTTAAAAATTAGGGAAAGTTAATATTTTCAAAAAAAAATTCTGATTTAAAGGTTGGATGACATGTGTTACTTATAATAGAACATAATCATGTGCATTTTACAGATTATGCACATGGTTTGCTATTTTTTTTTGTATTTTTTTAATTTCGGAATAATTTTAAAAATTAGGAAAAATTAATATTTTCAAAAAAAAATTCTGATTTAAAGGTTGGATGACATGTGTTACTTATAATAGAACATAATCATGTGCATGTTACAGATTATGCACATGGTTTGCTATTTTTTTTGTATTTTTTTAATTTCGGAATAATTTTAAAAATTAGGGAAAATTAATATTTTCAAAAAAAAATTCTGATTTAAAGGTTGGATGACATGTGTTACTTATAATAGAACATAATCATGTGCATTTTACAGATTATGCACATGGTTTGCTATTTTTTTGTATTTTTTTAATTTCGGAATAATTTTAAAAATTAGGGAAAATTAATATTTTCAAAAAAAAATTCTGATTTAAAGGTTGGATGACATGTGTTACTTATAATAGAACATAATCATGTGCATTTTACAGATTATGCACATGGTTTGCTATTTTTTTTGTATTTTTTTAATTTCGGAATAATTTTAAAAATTAGGGAAAATCATTTTTATCAAAAAATTTTTTGGTTTAAAGGTTGGATAATATGTGTTACTTATAATAGAATGTTATCATGTGCATTTTACAGATTATGCACATGGTTTGTTATTTTTTTGGTATTTTTTTAATTTCGGAATAATTTTAAAAATTAGGGAAAATCATCTATTTCAAAAAAAAATTCTGGTTTAAAGGTTGGATAACATGTGTTACTTATAATAGAACATAATCATGTGCATTTTACAGATTATGCATATGGTTTGTTATTTTTTTTTGTATTTTTTTAAATTTCGGAATAATTTTAAAAATTAGAGAAAATCATTTTTTTTCAAAAACATGGAGAATCATATTTACAGATTAATGAGTAATGACTAATGTATGTTTATATTTTTATTTTTTCGACAGGTTTTGCCGTTTTGGAGCTTCGTAGTTGTACTTTGTAGGCTGTAGCCCATAGGGTTTAGTATTTGAATTTAGTAGTTAGTACTTGATTTCATTATTTGTATTTAAGATTTACAATTACATTTATAAATTTTAAAATCTAATTATTTCACTCTTAGACTCAGTGAGTCAGTATCTAAGTGACATAGCCACATCACATAAGCCATCTCTAATTAAAAAATGTCTGGGACTGGAACTGGAAGTGGACTGCAAATGAGGATATTGGATGGGAACATTGTCAGAGGGTAGGTGGTGGAAGGCACCAAATAAAATGCAACTATTGTGATAGAGTAATAAATGGTGGAATTACGCGACTAAAACAACATTTGACACATCGAAAGGGTCAAGTTGCAGGATGCACCAAAGTTCCCAAAGAGATAATGATACTGATGCAAGCCAATTTAGATGAGTCAAAGGGGAAACGAGCTGCTGTACAGAAAAAGAAAGATAATATCCTTGATGTGGCCCGACAAGAGGTGTTTGGTCCAGAATATATGGGCGTTTGTGGCGAAGACATCATTGATTCTGGGGAAGATTCTGATCGAGAAATGACTATAGCTAGGAGAGAAAGCGTGCGCTATGCTCGTGAAGAGGAAGAACGTTGACGCACGTTTGGTTCGAGTGCGAGTGGGAGTGGGAGTGGCCAGGGGAGTACAACTGCAGCCCCAACGGGAAGTACAGCTGGGGTTGGAGGGGGTATGTTTGGTGGATTAAAGCGTATGTTTAGCAGCCGGCGGGGCACATCTTCACATGTAGCTCGTCATCCTATAGATGTAGATGTGGAAGAAGAAGATGTGCCTAGGAGACCCTCTGTTGATCCGATCCTCTTTAGGAAAGAATCTAGTAAACAAAAGAAGATAAAACAAATGTGGAGTAGAACTTCTGTTGAGAAACTGGGTAGGGCAGCAGCAAAGTTATTTATACATGCCAACATACCCCCTAATGCGGCAAACTCTCCATATTGGCAGGTGGTAATTGATGCAGCAGCAGAAGCAGGTGAATGAATTAAAGCTCCCACAGCCAAGGAGATTAGGGGAAAATGGACAGACGCAGAGTATGCAGATACAAAGGCATACGTAAATACCTTTAAACCCATATGGCAGGCCAGAGGATGCACGATCATGTGTGATGGTTGGACTGGCCCAACAAGACGCAGCATGATCAACTTCATGGTGTATTGCCACTTGGGAACAGTGTACCACAAGTCAATTGATGCCTCGGATGAAATAAAAAATGCTAAATATATTTTTAGCTTGATGGATAAAGTAGTGGATGAGATTGGGGAGGAGAATGTGGTGCAGATTGTGACAGATAATGAAGCAACATATAAGTCTGCAGGAAATTTGTTGATGCTAAAGAGAACACATATATTTTGGTCACCGTGTGCTGCACATTGTATTGATCTTATATTGGAAGATATTGGAAAGAGAAAGAATGTCAAGGAAATGGTTGAAAAAGCAAAAGAAGTGACAACATTTATTTACAACCATAATCTCCTAGTTGCAATAATGAGGAAGTTCACGAAGGGACGAGAGTTGCTTAGGCCAGCGACGACTAGATTTGCAACAAACTTTATAGCTTTAGAGAGTTTGTATCAGCATAGGGGAGAGTTGAGTGAAATGTTTGCTTCCCAACAATGGCTCAACACAAAATATGGGAAGAAGACATCAGGGACGCCGGTTGATGTTGTAAACACCATAAGAGACAACAAATATTGGAAGAGGGTTAAGAAAATTTTAAAGTTGATGGAACCACTGATGAGGGTACTTCGTCTTGTTGAAACCGATGAAGCACCTACGATGGGCTTCCTCTACGACGCCATGGATAAAGCGAAGTTGGCAATTAAACGTGATTGTTCAAGCTGGCAATCTTACTGGAATTTGATCGACAAAAGATGGACAAATCAGCTCCACGATATTCATGCAGCAGGTTATTACCTAAATCCTAGGTATAGATATGCCCAATCATTTGTTATGGATGATGAGATTCGTATTGGATTAAAGAACGTGATAAAGAGATTAGAGCCTGACTTAGATGTACAAATAAAGGCTTTGAATGAATTGGATATATTTGGAACTCGCCAGGGTAGCTTTGGAGATACTCTTGCACAACATGCAGTACTTAAGTTGCACCCCGCCGACTGGTGGATAAATTTCGGAGAGGACACACCGGCTCTCCAAAAAATTGCAGTAAGGATTTTGAGCCAAACAACGTCTTCCTCTAGTTGCGAAAGAAATTGGAGTTGTTTTGCACTTATTCATACGAAGAATAGAAATAGAATTTAGACTAGGACGTTAGATAGACTTGTCTTTATGCATTACAACATGAGGCTAAGAATGCGCATGCATTCAAGGAGGCCTACCACCAATAATGCCGGTGATGTGGATTATTGTCCAATAAACTTGGACAATATTTATGATGAGGATGACCCACTTCTACCTTGGTTGGAAGTAAGGGAAAAAGAAATAGAAGATGATAGTGAAGAAATAGAAGTTGAAGACCCACAAATACGCAAGGCACAGCAAGAGAGTCGTGCATTTGTGTTGGACCCAGAAAGTGGGGCGGATTTCATGCAAACTCAGCAGAAGAGTGCGAGCTCTAGCGATACTGAAACAGATGATGATGATGATGATGCACCTAATGCTGGTCCCACTTCTGGCATTGCTCAACCCACCGGGGTTACTGATACCATATAGCCGTCTACGGATTGCAAGGCTGATGAACTTCGACGAAGCAAGCGGGGCCGAGGGCGTCGAACTTATGAGTGTACTGAGTCATGATACAGCCAGCAAGAGCCTGGCTCCAGTAGTGCACCTGCAGGTCCTGCACCTGCACCGCAATCTACACCGACAGATCTGGAACATCAGCATGCGTATGGCTATGATCCGAGGAATTATGGGTATTCTTACAGCCAATGGGATTATAGGGAACCTGTTCCGCCACTTTCATGTTGGAGTAGTCCTCCTGACGCTGTTCCACACCTACCATATGAACCAAATCTAAGTTATTCATCTCAATCTCAACAGCCTGGCCCTGAATACGAGTACCAGTATGGGCACGGGCCGCACGGCTATTCGACGGGCACTAGTAGATATTCTCACTTAGGGTCAGAATCTTTGCCTAGTCAGGATCAGTCATCATCAGGTTTCCTTGACCTGGTCTTTCCCTCTGGCACTGAATATTATGGATATGCAACAACAAGACTGCAACAACCCGATGATGATGACGACGACGACGTGGAGGTTGAGCAACCACAACAAAGCAGGTTTTCATTTTGGTGGTGAGTTCCGGTTTGGTGAGTCTTTTCCATTACCCACATGGTCATACATTCACAAAAAAAACACACTTTACATTGTTGAACTTGTGTTTAAAATAACTCCCCTGACAAGTGACAACCAGTCAAGTAATCTTTAATCAACATGCTTGCAGGGGAGTATATCAGGTATTACTAATTTTTTTTTCTACTTTAGAATGTTCAATTGGCAGGACAAGAGTCGGTCATAGATTCAAGATAAGAGAAGTCTTAATAAATTATTTTTTGCAAGTCCTCACTCCTCACTCCTCAGGTATGTAAATAAATTGTAAATAATATGAAGTAAATTATAAAAAATAATAGTACATGTAAAAATTGAAATACTTTGATGTTACATTTATTCTAATATACATATTATTAGTATTAGATAGTTAGAAATTTGAATTTATAAGTTCTGCAGTTAATTCCAGGTTATTAGCTTCATAAATTCACCAGACAGCCCGATAGAGCTTTTTCACCAAAGAGTAGACCGCTTCACCACCATAAACATGTTCAAAATTATAAATGAATGCATATTTGGGATGTTTGGAATTTTCTGGATTTAATCCATATTTTTTTAAAATTTTTTGGCAAAAAAAAAAGTGGACCGTTACGGGGGTTGTATCGGCCGATACGCCGATACGGCCCGTATCCGTATCGGAAACGGTGGGCACCGTTATGCCCACCGAAACCGATACGAGACACCTTGGACACAGGTCTTGAGACCGTTCGTGGGTAAATTTCTAGTGGTGTATTTTGATGACATTCTTATTGAATCACACCTTGAACATTTGAAGCAGGTCTGTGGTGTCCTTAGGACTGAAAAGTTGTACGCTAATCTTAAGACGTGCACGTTCATGTCTAGTTAAGTCGTGTTCTTAGGATTTATAGTGTCTTCAGAAGGAATGCGAGCAGACCCTGAAAAGGTCAGGGCCATAGTTGAGTGGCCAGAGTCGAAGAACATTCACGAGGTGCGAAGCTTTCACGACTTAGCAACTTTTTATCGTCGGTTCAGTAGGGGATTTAGCACGATTATGGCTCCCATTACAGAATGCATGAAAAACGGAGAGTTAGTGTGGTCTAAAGCCGCAGTCTAAGGCTTTTAGAGAAATTAAGGGCAAGATGGTAGAAGCTCCTGTCATGTGTCTACCTGACTTTTCTAAAGTTTTCGAGGTGGCATGTGATGCGTCAGGTGTTAGTATCGGTGGAGTGTTGAGCTAAGAAGGTTATACAGTAGCCTATTTCAGTAAGAAACTGAATGAGGCAAAACAGAAGTACTCCACTTATGACAATGAGTTTTATGCGGTAGTGCAATCCCTGAGACATTGGCGTCACTATCTCTTACCGCAAGAATTTGTCTTGTTTTCAGACCATGAGGCCTTGAGATATTTACATTCTTAGAAGAAGCTCAACCCAAGGCATGCGAAATGGGTAGTGTTTCTTTAGGAATATTCATTTGTTTTGAAACATAAGGCCGGAGTCGAAAACAAACCAGCAGATGCCCTTAGTAGAAAAGTGGCGTTGCTCAACTCCTTGAGTGTAGAGGTAGTCGGATTTGAGCAATTGAAAGATGAGTATCCCATATGTTCTGATTTTGGGAACTACTTATACGTCACTCTCTAGTGACCAACATAGCACGGGTGATTATGTTCTTAAAGATGGTTTCCTATTCAAAAGAGACCGACTTTGTATTCCCCATATGTCCTTTTGTGAATTCCTCGTCTGGGAGCTTCATTCAGGGGGGATAGCTGGCCACTTTGGTCGAGACAAAACCATTGCCCTCGTAGAGGATCGTTTTTATTGGCCAAGTTTCAAGCGAGACGTAGCCAAAATTTTAGGGCAATGTCGTATATGTCAATTGGCAAAACAACGAAAGCAAAATATTGAGCTATATACGCCATTGCCAGTGCCACATGCTCCGTGGCAAGACATTAGCATGGATTTCGTGCTGGGACTTCCCAAGACGATAAAAAAGCACGATTCCATATTTGTTGTAGTGGATCGTTTCTCTAAAATGACGCATTTTCTCCCTATGTTCGAAAACGTCGGATGCGTCTCATATTGCTCGTGTCTTTTTTGATGGTGTGGTGCGTCTCCATGGGTTGCCTAAGACCATAGTGTCTGACCGTGATGTCAGATTTACCAGTTACTTTTGCAAGACACTATGACACATGGTGGGTATTCGTTTACAGTTTTCTACTGCATACCACCCTCAAACAGATGGTCAAACCGAGGTGGTAAATCGTAGTCTTGGAAACCTTTTACGTTGTCTAGTGGGTGGGCATGTTAAAACTTGGGACTTAATTCTACCTATCGCTGAATTGGCTTATAATGGGTCAGTTAATAGATCAACAGGTATGAGTTCTTTTGAAATTGTTAGTGGTTACAAACCTAAAATGCCCATAGATCTTTTACCCATGTCTGTCACCCAGAGATCTCCAGAGTCGGCCGATGCATTTGCACGACACATTCATGAATTGTATACATATATTAGACAGCGGATCAATAAGAGCAATGATAGCTATAAATATTCAGTTGACTCTCATCTAAGATTACAAGATTTTCAGTAAAGAGACTATGTACTGGTGGGGATAAGGTCAGAGCGGTTCTCACAAGGCACCGCTGAAAATCACAAGCGCGTAGTGCTGGACCATTCAAAATATTGTAAAAAATTGGGTCCAATGCGTATCGGATTGACCTTCCACCTGAAATGGGCATTAATCCAATGTTTAATGTGGAAGATCTAGTCCGGTCCCCTAACCCTACCATTTCTCCATCATCCCTCTCATGCCCATTCTCTGAATTTTCTTCACAACCTACTCCACCCCTTCCCCCACCTATTATTCGTAAGGAAGAGATTGAGGAAATTGTAGATGAAGAGATAGTTTCAACGAAAGATGGAGGTTTCCAGAGGTACCTTGTCAAGTGGAAGAATAAAACATCATCTGAATCTACGTGGTTGATTGAAGTGGAATTGCAATGTGTTGATCCAGATTTACTAGAGCATCACAAGAGCTTTAACTCGTCGGAGTCGATTTTTTCTCACCCGAGGGGAGTTGATGAGGACACAAGACCCATCCAAGTTTATCAACGAAGAAAGCGTACGCCACAAGCATCTTCCTTGTGGCTTGGCGGCCATTGAAGGAGCATTAAAGACCTTACACATGTGGTTTGAGACATTTGAGAAGGCCCCACCATGGGAAGACATGTGTAAGAGGAACAAGATAAACAGAAAAGACAGATTCCTGACGGTTTTCTCGATGCTTCTGGGCCGTTGGCAGGAAAAACAAAAATTCCAGATTCTCGATGCTTCTGGGTCGTCGGCAATTCCGACGTTTCTGGACCGTCGGGTGCCCGACCAAGTGTCACCGAGCGCTCGAAATTTTTCTTGACGCTTCTGAGCCGTCGGCAATCCTACGTTTATGGACTGTCGAGTGCCCGACCAAGTGTCACCGGGCGCCCGAAATTCACTTGTTTAGCTGTTTTCTTCGCTGGGCATTATTCACTTCCACCGGGCGCCTGACCAATTGGTCACTGGGCGCCCGACCATCGCGTGAACTATTTTTTTTTAGTTTGTTTTTACTTAAGTTTTGAGGGTATTTTGGTATTTTTCTTATTTCTTAGTGTCTATTTAAGTGGGTTAAGCCCCTAAACACGAATTTAGTTGATTAATTAATGAAAAACAAGTCTTTGGTTGCCTTCCTCCTCTCTCTGTCTCTCATGATACTTCTTCTTCTTCCTTGATCTTCTTTTTCTCTTTTCTTCTTGTGTACCTCCAACTTCTTCCAAGTAATCTCTCTTCTATTCTCTTCATTCTAATCTCTGTTTTGTTTATTTCATATGACCTAAATCTGAGAATTGATCCCAAACCCTAGTTCTTTAGATTTTTTTCGAATCCCTCATCCGAAAATCCTTTAATATTTCGGATTAGTGATTCCCACTGATCGTTTGAGTGATGACCATGCAAGATCGGGAGGTTCCATTCCTCGCCGAATCCAACCCTAGCATTAATTGAACTTCACACTTCGTGGTTGTGATGAATGGCCCGCTTCATTGCATGTCTCCTTGTGATTTTCTTAGTTTATGATGATTGATGCTAGATTTTTATATTATTATTGTCTTTTATTTCCGCTGATTCATGTGTGTTCATAAGCATGCATCATAATTAGGGCATCCTATGTCAGTTATCAAGTTATAATTTATCAATAAAATTTTTATATTCGAAGTTTTTAATGCTTAATTCTCTTAATGTAACTTGTTGATTGTTTTGTTAAATTTTATGTAAATCTAATAGAAGTAATTAAATATATAACTTAATTTATAGATGGTCGAATAGTCTTAAACACTTAAATTACAATGAAATAGGTAAAAGAACCCAATCCAAGCACTTATAATAATTAGGCATGGTTTTTCCTAACTTTTTAGATTTCCCCCCTTCATTTTTGCTTCATTCTTATCTTTTTTTTTTCACATTAAATTTTTTTTCAGAAAAAATAAAAAGAAAAAGAAAAAGCCAGAGCAATATGCTGGTTGCATATGATGGCATATGCGATTTGACAACATTGCTGACAATCCTAACCATTCAGTTGGTGATTATTGTAAAACATTTTTTACATGTTTAGATTGTCCTTCGTTGTAGATTTTGTCTATGGTCCATTTAATGAGCATGGTGGTGATGAGCGAAATGGACCAGATCGTTACGCACATATGCCTCGTGTGCATTACATGGGATGATGAAAATTTTGTCCACCTGGGCAGAGTGGATCTCCTTGAAGGTTGTCTTTATCGAAATAACTTTGGCTTTTCGCACCACTATGCAACATTTGTTAACCTCTGCTTGATCTGATTTTCGTAATCTAGAAGAGTTATACTATGATGCATGAGTAGAGGAGAGGTATTGGGTCCTGATACAAAAAGTTTGTTGAAGGAGGTCTAGGGTCTGATATGATCGGCCCTGATGTGGATGTCCTGGAAATCTCCCGCGTAGGAAGATTGATTCTAACGCTTGATCAATAGACAATTAAGAAATAAATACAGCAACAGTCTGGAAAAAGGCTAGAGATTGGGTAGCTTTGATCTTCCTATATGGGAGTTTCTTGGAGAATTACCCATCCATGGAGTGGCCAATCCAATCAGCAGTTGGTATCACTGAAATTGTGGGTTCCACTTGTACAGACTGGGTGCACCAAGATCCATATTTGCCCTGATGCATCAGGACCCTGTGATTTTTGCGTCCTCGACTAATTATCTTAAATGTACCTTGTGTGAATATCTTGTTCGTTTGGTCATTACTCGAAAGAACTCTTTGCAACTAGACAAAACTCGTCTAGCCAAGACTCAACAGTACTAATAAATTTTAAATATTACTGAGTCTTGGCATTGAAGACTGGGAACGACTCGTGGAGTTACTCGACTCAAAGGACTTTTACTCGAGTTTGCAAGTTCTAAGACTATGGTATAAAACACAAAAGGATTGCATCCTTAAGGCTATCAATGGGCTAGGCATGATTTGTTCGGACTGGATTTTGAGCTGGTTTGGGTCGGGCCTAATAAAGAACTTGATTTTCTCTGCCTGAGCCTTGCCCACTAACATCCTCGTGGGTTGCATTCTCATCTATTCACTTTTAGTTCTCAATTTTCTGTACAAGATCAGAACCTATTCATAAAGAGAGATGAAAACCTAAAATTATAGTTGTAAGAATCATCCGCTTAGAGGGCCACACCTGTTTTGTCTTCTCACAAATTACCAAACACAAATGGCTTCCTGGTAGCTAATAATATGACTTTGGAGGCATCTGGAGTCCATGGCTTATCTAGACCATTGATCTGATGGGCCCCACCTTGGATGGAACTTTCTCCAAAAATTTCCCATCATATATTGCTTCAGCCTAGAGATTGTACAGTACCGTTTAGTTTTTCGGTTTGTACAAGTGGTGTCCATTGTGCATGTTATGGGCCTCACTGTGGATGGTCCATTCACCAAAAATCTCCCAGATGAAAAAAATCCTGAACCTTTAAATATGTGGCCAACAAAGATACGGTTAAAGAAGGAAAATACAACAATGCTTTCCCTTCAGTCAATAAAAGGCCAAAGTGTTCCATGGCTAGGATCTTCTAATCTAGGGAAACTTTGGTGCATGGGCCATCCACTGTAAGCTCCATCATATCAACACTCTGGATCATTGAAACCATGGGCCCCTCATACAAACCGAAAATCCGGAAGTTCTGTACAATCTCTTGGCCTGAGCATTTATATAGTACCTCTGCTCCAAAATCTCCTAGATTGGAAGATCCTAGCCATCCAATCATTGTCTTTCTTTCCAGCTTAATGTGGACCGTTGCTGTAATTTCTTAACTGTCTATCTGCAGGCCAAGGATGGAAGGTTAGGATTATGCCATCAGGAGATTTGTGGGCCGTGGACGGTCCATCGAAGACCTGTTAGATTAACAATCTGGATCACCAAACCACGGGTCCGGCTGTAAAAACTAAGAACCTGAGGGTACTACCTGTAGGTCAAGGATCATATGATACCTTTAAGGCTTGGACCAAGAAACCTCCAAAATGGACGCTGATACCATCAATATCAGATTCTCCTTATTGCTCTGCATTTTCTCTCAGATTCCTTTTTTGTCTTTTTTTTTATTTTATTTTCCTTTTATAGGCTTATGCAGATGTGGCGAACAATGTATGAGTGCCATCAAGTTCAAAACCACATTGCGCTGCAGTTGAACCATCTCAATAACCATCCAAGCACAGACCCCACGAGTGACTACCATCGCCACGCAACGGCCCAGCTCGAGGCTGAGGTCAATGCTTGGTACAATTCCTTGTGCAACCTCCTCAAATCTCAACGGGAATTTGTACGCTCTATCAACCAGTGGGTCGCGCTGACTGACTGCCTTTCCGATAACCAGCCAATCGATCCCTCATCTGGGGTCCATGCCTTCTGCGAAGAATGGCATCTGAGCCTCGAGAGATTGCCTGACAAGGTACTCAGCTACCCATATCAAGATATCTGTCTACTTCAACATAGTCAACATATCTGTGCTTCCTGCATGTCCGATACTTCAGTATAAAGGGTGGGAAGATGTCTCTGGGTTAATCATGAAATTGCATCCTTTGAACTGAATTGCAATACTAAAGAGTGCATTTGGTTGCAACAAATATCATGAAATTTCATGATTAATCAGTCTAATTATCTAATATGGTGCAAAATATTATGAAATTTTATGATATTTGGTGCAACCAAACATTACCCTGAAATAAATACAAAGGAATTGACCAAATGGGGGTGGGGCCATTTTAGTTCTTAATGATGATCCACCCCCAATTGCCAAGTTGGATTTTTGAATGATCCGAATTGCTATGTGGCGACCAGTCCCTTGCTGTGCAATTCCATGCATTTCCAGGGATATCCTTTTTTGATTGCCCGACCATTGTTGCAGTTCAAGTCACAATGAGCATCCCAAAACTGGCTGTGTAGAAGTCCCAATAACATCCATGGCTTACCCATGCCATTTCTGCATATCATAGATCCATACTCGATGTCATGTTGTATTTTGTATAGAGACTCAACAAACGAAGCACTTCCTAAACACACCTGGCTTGCATGCGGGAGCGACGTAGATGTGTGAGGCTGCAGCCACTCATGTGTTTAGGCTTGCATGCGGGAGCGACGTAGATGTGTGAGGCTGCAGCCACTCATCATCAGGCATCCCTGCTGTGCAGATGGATGTCCCAAAACTCAGTCTGATATGATTGTTAGGTGGGCCACACATGCAGAAGACAAATGAATGGCTAAGAGAAATTGACCAACGGCATGTCCAGATGTGTCCCAGCTGATGATTAGATGAACCTATTTTGGGCATCTGCACCGTTGGATCACCTGATGAGTGGCTCCAATTTTGCACATGTGCCTCTTTTCCATGTCTGAGGTGAGAACACGCTTACGAAGTGCACAGTGAGTTCATTCTCACATTTCTCATTAACATATTCTTTTTCTATAAGCATTATTTTTGTTCCTGAGACACCCTGTTGCTTAAACACATCCACATCGTTGTTGCACGAAATGCAAATGGTCTTGCGACCTGTCATGCTTGCCTTTAAGGAGAAAAATGTTAAGAGGAATTCATCTCCTTGGCCCTCAAGTTCTGTTCTGTTTGTGACAGGGTCCACAGGGCTCCCTTGTCAGATGATCCTGATGATCCATCCTGTCAGACATAATCTGGATGGTCACCTGTACAAAGATCCGATTGATGGGATGATCTGTCACTGGTCTTGTCTGTTGAATATGGACCATCCACCCTTTTTTTTTTTGCCATCCTTTTTGAAGGTTTCCAATTGTGTTTAGAGGATGATCTGATGGATGTAATATTTGTGCATTCGCATATCCAGGGAGGGGGGGTCCACCATGTGGGCGGCCCCAAGCATGAAGCCACGTGACTCATCATGGATAGGACAAGAAATAACCCTCGGTCACGGTAGGTCAGAATTAGACTGGGATGTTTAAAAGGCAAATATTAAGATGTAGCTCGATGGTAGAAACTAGAAACATTGAATCATCTGATTGCTGTCCATCCGAAGATTTTCTTCAATGAGAAGAAATGCTTACCGTCGAAATATACAAATCTTTGATTGAGCATCTGCCCAACCTAATGAACTGTTCTTATGGGGCCTACCTTATGGCTATCTAAATCTTTCATATTGTAGGCGGTGGGCCCCATGGGGATGTGCTCAAATTCTGTCCCCTCTGATGATCCTACTGTCTGGTGGGGCACCCCTTAGATGTGGACAGTGTATTATTGCTTGTACTTTCATTATCATTGGGTGATTAGTATCATTTGACTGGGGATGTATCAGGGTATGACCAGGACAATGATGGGTAATGGATCAGTTTCCTGAATGGTGGGCCCCACCTGTACCAAACAAGATATCGTTTCTTTTCATTGAGCATCAAACAACACCTCATACCACTAATTGCCATGTGGGACATGCTCATGTTGGATTTTCTCGAACTCTAACAGGTAGCTTCTGAAGCCATCAAGAGCTTCGCGTCCGTTATCCACTCCATAATCTTACAGCATGTGGAAGAACGCAAGCTACAGAAGAAGTCCAACCATCTCGAGAAAAGGTTGGAGAAGGAATTGAAATCGCTGAGCAAGAAGGAGAAGAATTTCAATGAGAGTTCAATCTTCAATGCTTCAAGCCTCAGCATGAACCATCCGTTGGTGATCCAGCGTGCAAAAACAGATGCCTTCAAGAAGAGGGTGGAGGAAGAGAAGTCCAAGTACACAAACTCTGTTCAGGTTAGCCGGGCCATGACGCTGAACAATCTGCAGACAGGCCTCCCCAACATCTTCCGGGCCATGACGGGGTTCGCAAGTGCTTGCGCACAGGCGTTTGAGGCTGTCCATGGACGTGCCAAGGCCATGAGTCACCACGATGATAGTCCGCCCTTCTAATAACAGACTGACGGTTAGATTCATATCTCCAGTTACTTGGTGTTGGCTGCTTTGCTTGGAGTGCTTAAAGGAAACAAATGTGTGGGCAATTCATATGAAGTTTGAAGAGGATCTTCGGCATGGTTTTAAGACTCGGATGAGTCCCACATGACTCGTTCTAGTTGACTTGGGCTTGGTCCGACCTGATCCGGTTCGACCCCATTAGTCACCTAGACGAATCACCCCCGACTCAGCTGAGTTGGGCTGATTCACACCAGACTCAGCTGAGAGGCAACTTGACTTGACCAGATGAGTGCTTCAAGTTGCTAGTCTTAAACCCATGATCTTTGTGTCACACATGGAAACATGTGCATGATCTGCACCATTGATCAGGGGAGGTCCATGCCAAATATTAGGCTGGCACATTCATCAGTTGAGCCTCGAGTGTGTGTGAGAGAACGGATCATTAGAAGAAAACAGACGGACAGTCATATTCAGCGTATGCTTATAGCCGCTCTGAGGAATGAACTAGCTTTTTACCCCTCCTTCAGGCGAGGGCCACAGTGGGCCCCATTATATGAACCATCCAGGTCTCTCACACATGCCTGCTTTTGCATGTGTGCTCCTACAATACCCTTCAATCCTGTTTGCCCTCTTTGCGGCAATCACCTTAGCAGGCTAATAATACGTTTCTATGTTTATATTTTTTTCCTGCATTGGCAGGATTCTCAAGCAAATGAATGCGATTGATCAAGGCCTTCCGTGACATGTGAAAGCAATTGGCTGACCCAATGGTAAACCTTTTACTTGTAAATCGAGCTGTTAATTTCCAAGGCTGTAAGTAAAAGCTCTCAACTCGTTTTCACGTCTTTACTAGCACAATGTTATGTCCAAAATTTCAGTTTGGGTGCATGCCATGCATTTTACATGACTCGAAGAAAGTGGTGCAGTGTTATGAGTTGGCACTGTGATTGACCTGTTTATACCAATATGAATATGTAGAAATGCAGTCTCTTTGTTGTTCTTTGTTCATGAGTGCCCGAATGTGTACGTGGGAACGGTCTGAATCTCACAAACATGTGGGAGTAGTGTTGTTGCATGCATGATGCATGTGTGATGAAGAGAAAACACTGAACATGCAGTGGACCAAAAACAATGTTGGTCTTCTGATTAGGCAGATCAAACTCGTATGAGAAAATAGGCTGCTGGAAAAAGTCCCATAGTCCCTATTCAACCTCACATAGTAGAAGTGGTTCTAGGAATTAGAATGGCTCATAAAAGGCTCAAAAATCAATGCCAAGTAGCTAAATTATTTTTAAATTATTTTAGATCAATAGCCTATCAACAACGGGCTCCATAAATTGAATGGTTTGTGTGTATGCCATATGTACAAATGCAAGTTCCTGCGTACTGTTCATCATACCCGTGGCATTGTATCAAAGGATTCTTCTTTGGTTCCAATCGACCTGGACATAACATTTCCCTGAAAACAGATAATATGAAGCAAACATATTAGTCTTTTCCCGGAAAACGACTGGAACAAAGAAATGTTAGTCATGACTAGGGTAAAATGGCTACGCCCAGGTCTCATGCTTAGGTACAAAAACCTGCCAAAGGTCAGCTGGGCCAGACCAGCCCGGTCCTTCCAAACGCAGAACTCTTGCATCACTAATTAAAAGATGCTGCAACTTGGGCATATTCCTTTGATCTTGGTTGAGTTGGGACTCACCCAAGTTGGGAGTGAATCTGCCTGACTCAGGGGTGACTTGTGGTGCAAACTGGATCTGATCCAACTGAGTCAAGGTTGACCCGTGACTTTTCCCAGTTGTAAAACCATGCTTACAATCAACCATGTGTGAAATAGAAATGCCAAGTGATTAGAAATGAGTAGACTTTCTGGTAGGGGTAGCAAAACTCGATCCGACCTGCTAACCTGACCTGGCTGCAACTGAAAAGTCGAGGTTTGGGTCGACTCATTTCCCATATAGATTAGGCTGTCAATAAAAATTGAGTGAGTTGGGTTTGTTAGGGCAGACTTGGTGGGTCATGAATATGGTTTATCTCTTGTTTTCTCACTATATGTGATGCCCACAGTTGAAACCTTCCGGGTCTTGCATGGGGCCTACAGTGTTTTTTGTACGTGCCATACAATCCATTGATAAAATGCCACCTAGAAGGATGAATGGAAATCCAAAAATCAGGTGGGCCACACCAGCAATGTGGACACTGATTATGCAAGCAAGGCTCTCAATCTGCAGGTTGGGCTGACGTGCCATTTGACAAGTTTTAGAGGGACTGGCCCATTTCTGCACCACTAGTGGCTGGGTGTGGCTTGGGCTGGGGCTGGGGCTGACGCTTTTTGCAGCTTCTGGGCTCATGATTCACCTTGACGTTTGGTATTAGACTGTGTAGCAGTTGGCCCGTTCAACTATAGGGCTGGGCTTGGAGTCGCCTGTCGGTAGCCCTACATGCAAGCCACTCATCATGAGGGTCTCACTGTAACTTTTGTGGTAAAAGATCAGACTGGTCTGTTCGGTAGGTGGGCCGGCCCGGCACGTACAAAGTAGTTCATTGAGAGAAACTATCCAACGGCCCATATTCAGTCTGATGAACTGACAATTCTTATTTTCTGTCCCTGCTTATGTTTAGGATTCGCAAGATGAATGAGTTGGATGTTGGTTGCATTCGTGTGTCATGTTGGTAAGTGGGCTGCACACCTTTTGGTACATCTCACATGAGTAGGTACGCTTGGGATTCTGCTGTCAAAATGCCCTCTTGGGTTTGGTTGGGCTTGGGCTGCAAATCCTCTACTTGACCTAGTTGGATTGAGGCCTTAGGAGCCGTTTGGATGAGAGTAATTGGAGGTAAATGGGTGGAATTGGATAGTAAATGGTATTTGGGGTGTGTTTGGATGGAAGTAAATGTGATTGTAAATAAAATCCTCTCTAAGAGAAAGGATTTAGAAGTAAATGGGGGTGAAAATGCCTTTTTAAGCTCTCTTGGAGAGTCGCACATGTAAACAAAGGTGCCACTATGCACGTCTGCCATATATGTGTCATGCTAATGATACTCCCTAACAATCTAAATATCAGCTACATCACTAAAATCACTACCAAAAGAATGATCCAAACCATCCAAAGGATGGCCATCTAAATGGATGGTTAAAAAACATTCGCAAGTTGCTTGTTTGTGATCCTTATTTTGTGGCCTACCTGAGGTTTGAAATTGTCTCATTTTTTTTTTCCGAAGTATATATTTCAATGGGCATATTACAATCATTCTATTAAATATCACATATGTATACTAAGTTGGGATATAAAGTTGATTTGGAATATTACATTTATTCATGTGAATATATTGAAAAATTCAAATGCATTCCAATTCCTCTCATGTACTCCCCTCCAATTGAAATATTTTGATTTCAAATACATTTCATTTACTTCATCCAAACACAACTATGTAAAGCCATTTACTTTCAATTCATTTACCTCCAAATCCATTTCCCATTTAGCTCCATTTACAAGCTCCCAAATGAACCCTAGTAACAATGTGTTTGGGCTGGCTGAAAATCCTTACCTTGACTTCGAGTTCGGTTGAGGCCTTATGCATCCCAACCAGATCCACCCCAACCCGACCGAACCCAATCTTACATGCAATACACATGCAATTGTGTCAAGACCAACAGACATGATATAAATCTTGCATGCAATTGTGTCATGACTAACATACATGATTTCCTGCATGCAAGTTTGGGTCAGGTCTACGGGCCTTGGTTGGACAGCAAAGCAACCCAACCCAACCCAACCCAATCCCATCCCATCCCAACCTCAACCTGCCCGATTTGCAAACTGACACCAGCCCCATTCTCAAATGATCCAAATCCCTTTTGCAGGTGAAATCTGAGCCATGACACCAACCACATTCTTAAATTATCAAAATCCCTTAAATATACTTAAAAAGTCTTTCATTTCCTTTGAATTTTCAATGCTAAGCACGCAAGGATAAAAATGTCTAATGCTCCTCATGTAACATATAGCTATATAGAAGATTTGTACTGAATGACAACTATACCCTTATCTTAGAGAAGTTCGTTTTTCGGCACAAAGGGTCCACAGTTATGAATAAATGGTATTTTTCTGTCCACCTTAAATATTGGACGAACAAAAAATCAGGCTGATCCAATCATTATTTGGTCCACGGTGTAGAAAAATAATGGATAACTACCCAAAAACCTAGACAGCTGATGGGGTTAAATGACATATGCTCTACAACTAATGGGAGCGGATTAGGTGAGACCTCGGACTCACCCAAGACACTGTGGCCCGTACCATGGGAACCACCTTGATGTATGTATTCTGTGTCAATGCCATCCATCCGTTTTTCCAAATCATTTTAGGTCATTATCCCACAATTGAAGCAGATCTAATAACCCGTGGTAGACCAAGTGTAGATAGCCTCGTTTCAAAACTAAAGTCATGGTATCGATTTTCAAAGTGGGGGTGGCTAACATTGCAGTGTGACTAACAAAGGGTGTGTGGGTGTACTAACAGTGGGGTGTGTACTAACCCAAAGAAAAAAAAAGGTGGACCATACCATAGGAAACAGTGGTAATTGACCATCAATGGGCCACAAAAGTTTTGGATCAAGTTGATATTTGATTTTCCCCTTAATCTAGGCTTATATGACCTTATCAACAGATTGGATGGCAAATAAAAACTAAAGAAACATTAAGGTGTGCCCCAAGACCATCAATGGGCCACAAAAGTTTTGGATCAAGTTGATATTTGTTTTTTCCCTTTATTTAGGCTTATTTGGCCTTATCAACAGACCGGATGGCAAATAAAAACTACAGAAACATTAAGGTGCCCCCCAAGAAGTTTTTAATGGTAGGGCGTTCAATCATCACTGTTTCCTATGGTATGGTCCACCTGATAATTGGATCTGCTTCATTTTTGGGATAATGACCTAAAATGATCTGGAAAAATGGATGGACGGAGTGGATATAGAACTGTAAAACAAAAGAGAGGTGTCCACAAAAATTGATACACACACCCTTAGACCACACACACCACATGGGTAATCGAACCCATGACCTCAGTTGATCCGTTAGGGTCTACCATTAAGCCATGAGTAAGAACCCAAAATGTACGGTGTCTTAGTTTAGTGTATTTAGAATAAAAAAAAAAACTTATTTAATCATCTCACTGCTAGATTGGTGGACATTTATCGGATGGTTAAAAAAAAATCCAATGATCTTATTTCAACAAACAAGTGTCATATCATCAGTTGTCCATCAAGTGGATAAAATCCAATGATCTTTTTTCAATAAACAAGTGTCCACTCAAGTTGTGGTCCACTCTTGGGTTCCTCACACAAGTGGATAAAATGTCCAAACTTAATCTCATCTTTAGAGAAGCGGCTAAAATCCCAACTGCAAGTTGTGGTTCACTTAAGTTTTAGATCTGGTAAGTTTCTAGTTGTGCCAGCTCTTTGATTATATTGCCGATGCTGGCTAATGGAGACACAGGTAGAATGGGTTGCATGAAAGAACACACCCACACCTTTGGGATGGTGCTAGACTGAGTGGAGATAACCTCGTCTCAACACTGAGGTCCTGGCATCGAATCCCAACGTGGGGGTGGCTAACATTGAAGTGTGACCAACAGTAGTGAGTGTGTGTACTAACCCAAAAAAGAAAAAGAAAAAAAAAATACTGTTGGTTGATCAAATTGGTCTAAGTCTGTCCATTAGGTCTGACATGCATTCATGGGCTACCATGCAAAAGTCACATTGATTGGACAATCCAATCTATTACCCTCATTTCACAACCATCCATTTTCATGCCATGGATGGGAGTACTAGGATTGTCCATTAAAAATGAAGCTTTAGAACATAAGAGATCCATGTTGATCCTATATTTTGTAAAATATCTTAACCATCCTGATTTGTTGATGATTGACATGGCTAGAATATGTTTGCTTGGATTCGTATGCACGACTAGAAGTAGACCCAAAAGCGGGCTAAAATTCGGTCATTTGTGTGAAGTGTGTATGCGTCCCTCAATCATGCCAAACCTGAATGCAGCTCAAATCAAAGTGAACACCTTGTAACCCTATGAGGTGAAATAGACCAATTAATGCCCGTTCTATGAAGATTGGCTGTCTTTTCAACCACTGATTGTGGAAAATCAAGTGACTATCAAAGAAGGAGGTTTGTCTATGCTTTCAATGAGTTTTTTTTTTTTGGTTGAAAAATTGACTTTTAATTAAGCGCTTAATGGCTCATACTATTCAATATTAAGATAATATAATTTAAAAACAAATAAGCTATGCCAAAGTTGATAAAATCGATAATATAAATGTATTTACAATTGGTTGAAAGGGGGAAGAAAAGAAAAGAGATAATTAACAACAATCCGTTTATCGTATGGTAAAATACCAAGCTTCATAAGCAAGAAGGTCGTTGGGCACAAAAGCTCATAGTTAGATAGTTGTTGGGGGTTCTTATCCTTGCCTCAGTGGTAAACTCCAAGGAGTTTCAACATGGTCTTGGGTTCGAGTCCCATAGGTGGTGAAATCCCACTACAGTGTGAGTTGGGGTGTGTGTGTAAAAAGGAAAAAAAAAGAGAGAAGGTCTTTGGAAATGAGAGTCTCTACTTTGTAGTGAGACGATCATTAGAAATGACAAGCCATTCGTTATCCTGCACAACCAAGTTTCATAGACGAGTCAGTAGTGATTAGGCGATCAACTGTTTATTACTCAGCCATGTACTCCATAACGGGAAGGTTGATGGAGTGATAACATATTCATCTCATTGGGTCTTCATTTAGTGGTGAAATAGTCATGAAATAACTATCCATTCGTTGTTTGGATCCTCGCTCTATGGGCAAGGCTCTCGTGAAACGACCACTTATTTGTTGCTCAACTAAGCTTCTGGCAAAATATTGGGGCATCTAGGGGTAAAGCATTGTTTTGGTGCGGGTAGTGGGAGCGGTACCAAATCGAGGCAAACTCTGAATACTAGATATGACTCCAAAATAATAGGGGTCAAGGTCGGCCAATGAGATAACGGGGGATAAGCTAACTATACTTAAATGGAATCTTATTTGTTGCTTTGATATAACTTTATAGCGAGATAATCAAGCGAAATCTATAGGCACGTGGCAAGATAACTACATTGGTTACCTGTTTAAAACCTAAGAATCTTCCTAAGTTTGACGATGTAATCACGGAGATAGGGTGGCAAGCTAGCTAAATTTCAATCTGATCGATTCGGGCTAGTTAACTACATAATGCTGATTAATCGTGGAATTAAATAAATAATAATAATAATAAGTGTTCATGGCAAATGAAGAATAAGTAGTATTGTGTTGAGACGAAGAATAAGTAATGTTGTGCTGAAAAGAGTAAAGTAGTGTTGTATTGGAGTGGCGTGGGCCGTGAGTTTTTCATTTTCTATTAAATTTATAGAAGTATAAGGTAGTTTAATTTGTTGGGGACTTATATTGGAATCATTTTTTCTGATGTTCTTTGGGTTGATTGGCCAATTAACAGAAGCGGCTGATTGTACTTTTAACTAAATATGAGCCTTTAAGATCTTTCTTTAGTTGGCTAATTGTCTGTCAAGTGTAATTGATTGTATTTTTATCTCAAGAGATGTCATCGTCATTTGAGCCTAATTAACTTGCTTTCGAATGCTTATGACTAACCATGTTTTGCTATGTGTTGTTGTTGATTATTGATTTGATTAATCGTATGTTTTAGAGCATTTCAATTGTAGCTTTATATATGCATAGCTATTTTTACTATTTTGCCCTATGTCACAGGAAGAGTCATCGTTGCTTAACGGTTGTATACATGCTCTTTACACCATTATGAAGCCTATGTCCTCTCTTGCCTTTACATATATCTTATAGCAGCTTTTACTTGAAACAAATTGACATGTGTTTCCGGGTGACAACTTTTCTTATGTTGTATGATCTCTTTTTACTAACCATCTTATCTTAATTTTTCACAAAGTAGTGCTGGGCACGTATCAGCTTACTAGCCGTCAGATCTAGCACAGTCAATTTGAGTGTATATAGAATCATTTGAATGTTGTGATTTTGCATAGTGGCCCAAAAATCACATTGATCGGATGATATTGGTTACTTGATCTTGCTTGTTGAATTTGAGTCTTTGACCGCTTGTGAACTTTGATTTTTGGTTCATTCATAAGGTGCCCTATGAATTGGGTCTGGATAGCTGTATTTGTGTGCCACTTGTAAAGAAGGATAAGTCACCACCGATCCATGTATTGAGATTTCTCAAACTGTTGTGTTTCTGGTGTGGCCCACCCATAGAACCCACATGATGAACCCTTCAGTTCACCCCCCTACATAGCACGTGTGGAGTTAAAAATCTGGCTTCGATCTCGCCTGTTGACTTGCATCCCACACGTAGGGCGGTTGATCCAGACCACCCATCTGGTGGGTCCTACCATGGTTGGCGATGCCAGTGGGTCCTAGCCATCACTTCACTCGAATCTTGATATTTGACCCTTCCCACTTCTCTTATCCATTTGAAGACCACCAAAAGGATGGCCAGGATCACAGTAGGTGCAATTTTCAACAGTAAATCGTATACTGCTTGCGGAACCCACAAGATGGACGGTCCAGATCCGCTGCTCCCACCTACCACCAAAAAGAGTACTGTACGACCGAGCTGTCCTAAGAAATCTCGCAGATGGGATCATCGTTTGCCCACACGTGCAGCAGTATTACGAACGGTCAAGATGGATGGTCAACAAATTAATCTACAAGTGTATCCCATCTCATTAGATCACGCACGAGCGGCCCAGATCACTCTCACGTGCGAGCGAGTGCAACGACCGATCACCGATGAGAGAAGCATGCCAAAAAAAGGCTGATCGACAAGAAAAGACAAGGCACGGCCACTAACTTACGTCGCTTTCCATGCAGGGAACGCTGTCCGATGCTAAGATGCGCAGGGAGGGAGAGGGTTATGAATTATTTCACGCTATTATATTCCTGGCGGGAGTCGAAGGCAGGCTTTCAAAATCCCCACAAAGATCTTCACCTTCTGAAGCTACTCAGATGTCATTATCACGGATTAGACTCGTGCGATGGTCCTACACAACTTAGAAGATGGTAGTGACTCAACCTCCTCATATTTGGCACTGGTTTACAGCTATCAAGACCATCCAAATTGTGGGCCCCATTGTCAATTGAGCATAAATATAAAACCATAACAATCAAGAAATCTTAGCCATCCAATTGATGGATATTGGATAGATGGTTGAAAGTAGAATAGCCAGTGGTCCAAAATTGAAGGGAAATATCAGACGGCTAATGTTATACTCTCTGAGAAACTTATCGGGTATGATCCATCCCCGGTTGGGGTTTGGGATTTTTCAATACAACGATGATGTGTACGGTTAAGATTCTCCACCATTTATTAAATTGTGAGAAACTCACGAAGGAGTCTAGCGACTTGATCACGTGAGACAACCTTATAATCACTTCTTCAATTTCTCGTTTCTTTCTCACGTAAATCTCAGATAGTGAGAAATCTGAAAATGATTTCTCAGCGCGCGGGAGCGGCTCAGGTGAGACCCAGCTGGATCCGCCGAGGTGGGACTCTGACGGTGGGGCTCACAGTGATGTAAGTGCCTTAAATCCACACCGTCCATGTTGAAAATAATTTTGAAAATAAAAGAAATGAAAAAATGAAATTGACAATAGGCTGAAGCACGTATATAATACGCGGTCCTTAAAGGTTAAATCGTCCCCTCTCCGGGTAAATGAGATCGCCGGTGGGTTACAGTCAAATTGCTCTCAGACAAGCTTCCTTAGAGTCCAACGTGCAGTAATCACGAAGGGAGACCATCATAGAGACTCTATTAATAAGCTTGAACAACTCAGCTAATTCTAGAGTAATCTTAAAAGAGAAAAAATATTTGTTTGTTTTCTTTTCTATTCAGAGAGCTCAAATAAGATCCGTTGAACTTGGATAATTTCTTGACTAAGAAGGTCTAGTTTATACAGCCGTATGGGTGTAGACGGTTGCTTGCTGGTCATCAATGGTTCAGAACATTTGTACAATGTCTCTGATCATTGGCAATAATTTATATACATTTCAGATTGTTGGATCAATGATTTGACCGTGGGGTTATCAATGGCTGTCCATTTTTTGACCATTTGTCATCAAAGACTGTTCGTTTTCGAAACGTTTGGCAATCAAGGCTATTAGTCATTTTCAGAAATGATCGACAGTTTCAAATTTATTGATCTGACCATTGCTAGCTCACACTTCGCACCTCTTTATCGCACTGTCTCGCGACGATTTGCATAAGGTTATGAAGGAGCGACAACTTTGCTCATGTGTGAGTGCAAGCCAACAACCACTATATGTACACTCCGGTTGGAGGCTTACAAAGGGACTTGATTTATGTCCTACACAAAAGCCTAATCGAGTTTGGCAATCAAACTCTGCACTCAATCCTACACAAGGAGTGTACCATGGACTATTGCAATTGACAACTTCTCGGATTGAACCTATTTTGATGCGCCGTTCTTGAGATGCTTCTCTTGCTCTCCCGTGCTTGAATTCGCTTTTCAATTGCTCCCCCGAACTTTGATGTTGATTTTCTTTGGCTTCAACAATTGACTCACCTTGTTTGTGATGCTTCGATGAGGTGACCAAGGCAATAAGAGGGTGGTAATTAAATCCGTACAATTAATGGATAGTTTGTTCTAACTAGGAATTCAACTAGATGTGCATTTCTAGAGTCTGTTTAGACAAGAGTTTACCTATTAATTCAAGTTTAAATTCTAGAGAATACAAGAACTCAAGTTCTTCCCTAAATATAACTTGAAATGCTCATTAGTGTGAATGATTACCAGGAAGAGAGCATGAATCCCTTTAGGTGAGAATATCTTAGAAGGTTTAGGAAGTATTGGGATATACTAGGACTTTTAACTCAAAACCACCATCTATGTAAAGAACTGAGGGTTTATATAGAAAAGAACTTCAACGGATCGCTTGCAGACAGCTTCAATCGATCGATCAAGCTCTTTACAATGGCTCTAAAACAACTAGCTTTTTTACCGCTATCGGTCGACCAATCTAAAGTGTCGTTTGATGTGTTACTCACTATGCAATCCGCTTCCGTATGGATGTGTTCGTTTGGATATATTGATATGTTTTACATGGATTTAGAATACACATAAATACTTGCCTTTGATTAACAATATCACTCACTCATTTAAGTGTACTTAGTGTTCAAGTCTTGGGACTATAACTCGAGTCTGAGGGTGCACTTAGTGCCTAAATTGTGGGGCGTGACATTACATCTCAGCATGGTCGAACACCTTGGTGTGTGTACTCTCTCATGTTCCACTATATTATGATAACCAGGCTACCATTCACATTTCTAATCAAGTATTTAGTATTTCGTGAGTGTGCCAAATACAAAGATATATATTGAAGCTCACTTATGTTCGGAAAAAACTGGTACACTCATTTGTCTTCCCATGCTCAGGGACACCTTCACTACTGAAGCTATATCTGGATCCCATCTTGTTAATATTGTTTCCATATACATACAAAGCATGTTAAAGTAGGATGTTATTTTGTGCTGAAAAGATTGTTATCAAAGTGTCATCTGTACTCTTCATTGTCTTTGAATGCTTTACTAGTGGATATCTTCACTAAAACCATATCTTTATTTATATTTTATAAATAAAAAGGGCCCAAGAATAACTCCAAAAGGGAAAGGAAAAAAAAAAAAAAGACTGAAAACCCTAACCCTAATTCTCTCTTCCGGTGGCTATTCTTTTCATCACATACAACTTACTGCTCGTGCCAAAAAGAAAACATATGGAGAAGGCCTAACCATTGGGGCCCCATCAGATCAACCGTTTGGATCCCTCACCTCCAGGCCAATTGTACAAATTATGGACTCGCTGTTCAGCAATCTGGACCGTTCATCCAACAGAGGCCAAGAATCACGCATTATAAAAAGAAAAACATCTGATTACTTTTGATCGGTTGGAAATTTAATGCTTATGGCCCACCCATCATAGAACTCGCCAAATCAACGGCCCAGATCACCAGAACGTTGGTTCCATTTTTATGAGGGGAATAAAACCTATACCTATTCTAAGATCTCAAGTATATAATCCTCACCCTCGAACAGCAACCCAAGCAGTAGGCCCTGCCATATCTGAACCAGTGTGTGCATGCCACGTGGCAACAAAAGAAAAAGGGGGAAAAAAAGAAAAAAGAAAACAGAAGATACCCTGGAAAAAAGAAATCCACTCATCCGACCACTGATTACACACTCGTAAATGCTAACTTACAAACGTATGCTCAAGATCTTATCCTAAACATACCCAAATCCTACACCATTTTTTTCTCTCACAAAGGGCAGACATATTCTGGTATGCGCAGGTTAAGTCCATGGCGCATCACGCGTAAATTTTGAAAAAGGGGCCCTGAATGCAATCAGTTCGAAAGGTAGAAAAGGAGTAGAATCCCAAAAAACTCCCACCAAACAAGGCGTAGGTTAGACTGGGGAGGTGATGAAGAGGGAACCGGCCTGAAAAAGAAAAAGAAAGAAAAGAGATGAATAAATGGAACGAATCAGAACTATAAGAATGATGGTTAGTTCATCCAAACCATTCATCTGAAGGACCCAATCATAGATGGACCATGCCCCCGTAATCTCCCAAATTGGAAGATCCCAGCCATTGAATGATGCGGCTCGTTGATGCGTTTATTCTTCACGAGAAAGTTATAGTGCTCCTAGTTGCATCGGTTCACTTGGACCGTCCATTCCATCGATCTAAACCGTCCATTAAGTCCAGAACACATTTACTAAAATGTCATACAAAAATATTACTGATCTGATGATCCAATCCATCTTTAATTTCGCCTTATTTTTCACAGCCATCCATTTTCGAACCCCATGAATGGGGTTGTTAGAGACGCTTAACAAAAATGATTCTTCACAATCAAAAGCCATCGATGATCAACTCGATATATCAAATTGTCGATTGGACCTTTCGTGCAAATTATCTTGGTCATCCATATTAAAGACCATTAATTAAACGGTTCATATTTGTCAGATCGGTGTATTTTTGCCTGGCAGAGTATAAAATGTGCTGCTGAACCTAATGGACGGTCTAGATCAATGGATTGGGCTAAGTGCCCCAATGTAACAAAGAGAACAACAACTTATAGTGATGTGAGAGCACTGGATCATCTCTCATTCTTGAACATGTAATTACATGCCATCAATGGAAAGGTCGAAAGTAGATCAGTTGAAGAGATTTTTAATGCATGATTAGTCGGCGGTGGGGGCCATCAGATCAATGGCTTGGATAAATCGACAATGGGCCAGACACGTATAAACTCGGTGCACAGTAGGGAAGCTCCCTATTCATTGCAAACAGGGAGCTTGGCCTATAGAAATATATACTAGGGGAAATGCTCAGTTCACACGTGGAATGAGGCAATCAGAACCGCTCATCATGCCATCCTCACTGTGAAGATACCATGTTTAAAAAATCAGATCCTGATGAAAATTACCATGTTGGCCACATCACATGTCTAACCATATGATGATCATCAAGTCGCTTGATTTTCGAAAGATGGCATCATCTACCCGGTGATTGCAATTGCATGATGCACGGTTCGGATATCACAAAAGCGTGAGCTGTTCCCCGTTTGAGGCAACTGCACTTAGTGTTGAGATTTTTATATTAATCTTAAAACTTAATTCCAAAAAATAGGGAGAAATTGGAAACCAAAATTAGAATGAACACATTATCCTTAAAGTGTTATTTGCCCTTACTCGATAGTCGAGTCGAATCTGCTAACATGTTATATGCAAATTGCTTTCTGCATACAATGAACCCTTTTTGTGATCCTGAGTTTAATAATAACAAAGAAATACTATGGAACTCTCCTAACACTTATCTGTCAAATGAAACAACAACAATCCTAACATTTATAAAGAAAAGGAAAATCTGTGTTACGGTTAGACCACTGGTCAAGATCACATGAACCGATTGGTTCTAAACCACTAGTTTGAAAAGAGGACTTGAGCTTCTTGTTTTGAGTGAGAGAAATGGTTGTGTTTATTGTGTTGTTGGAATGAACCGTCTCGGCTCTTATTCTATAGGCAATAGTGGCTTAGGGGTTATGGTCCAAGTCCATTAATGTTTTGGACTGTTTATAGTTGTTGGAGAAACTAGCTGTTATATGGTAGTTTCTGACCATGCACCACTAGTATAGCCACACTGCCTCATATATAGTACGTTCCGGTGCTCTACCCCTTTCTTATCAATCAGATTTTTTTCTTCACCCCTATGTGATGAGTAACTATTAAAAAAGTGAAAAAACCAAAACATTTTCGTCCCTTCTACATATATTTTATATTTTTTAATTAGAACCTTTTTCAACACTTAGCATTTCACAAGGAACAAGGGATATAGAGAGAAATCATCTTAACCACATGCATAGAGCACGTACCCTGATGTGGGATAGATGCATGATCCCTGACCTGCAATTAACGAATGCCATAGATCAACGATCAGATAAGGTCTACCTAGTTGTCAGAAGACTGATTCAATGCCCGTTCATTGGCCATGAACCCCAAATGACATAACAAATTATCCCAATCTAGGCCCCTATGTGAGACATCCGAGCCGTTCATAAGCTGGATCCAACCATGAAGATGACCTGACAAAAATCCGGTCCATCCACTCATATTACCGTTTGACAAAGGGTTGATTTAGAAAACCCAACCAACCCCACTAATAAAAGGCCAGAGGGGACGGGCCTGATTTGCCCCAGTAGTGATTGGATTGGCATGGACATTGATCTGCGGCCCAGTGGAATGTGCAGAAATTGACGTGGATATGGTCCTGATCCATGAGAACTTGAATACTATCCTGATGGTTGATGATCAGAACCGTCAAAACTTATCCCTATATTCCAATATATTTCAGGTTATGTGGCCTTTTTTCTGTACCATTGTTGTACTATTTTCCAACTGTCTATCTGTGGCCACTGATCAAAGGTTCACAATCTCCCAACTTGGAAGATTTTCTTCTTTACTGCAACCCACATCAATGCAGAAATAATCAGATGAACGGTTCGGATCACCTAACCATGGGCCCGAATTGCACCAACTGGCGCATCAAGACTGCGAAATACACTTCCAAATGCACCTCCATACACAATCACAAATCCTGACCTGGCACTCTTATAGAAAATCCAAACCGGGTATCAGGTGGGGCCCAACAAATTGATGATCTGGCCAAAAGATCAGGCTGGTAAACAATCAAGTAGGCCAGACATTTACAAAAACAATGGACGGTCCAAAACATCCTGCAATTTTTTTTCCTGAGCAAGGTTCATCATTTACGTACATGGGACCCACCCAAAAGTTTAGCGGCCTGATTTTCTCAGCAGAGATGGGCCCCACCCAATACCGTTTGAATGTGTGGCTGTAAGTGGGGGCCAGCTAAAAAAGAAAAGAGAAGGGAACAGATGCTTACTTGGATTTTTAGTGGTTAAAATGGCGGTCCCACCAAAATTGCAAGCAATGTCGGAATCTCCATTTGCCTGATAGTAGTTGTTGAATGCAAATGATGCATGTGATAGTAGCGTATCGGGTTCGAAGCAGACCCCACCCGTTTGAATCGGTGAGCAATCAGCCATTCCCAATCCACAGGCCCAATCCAATGCATTCTGTAGATCGACCTGGGACACCCCTGGGTGGGCCACACACCATGTCGTCCCCTCGAGGAATGTCGTGTTGCCTTCTGGAGGTGAAAGGGTGGCGATCGGGACCGTTGATTCTACTTTCTCCTGTACAACTTCCATTGCTGATGCTGAATTTTGATGGATATGAGAAGAAGGAATCAGTAAGAGGGTTTTGTTGCAAATGTAAATGAAGAACTTGTATGTGGCGCATATGTTCTATGGTGAAGACTGTTGATTTGCTGGGCCTCATGTGAATCAAGGGACTGGTTTCGTAGCCATATGATCAATGCAATGGGAAATGGATAGTTAACACTGTTGTGGGAAAAAAACTGAGCACATTCAATGGAAATCGTCTACACTACCTGTTTTACAGGCTGTTTGGGTCCCCCATATTGTACATGTGAAATCCGCTCCGTCCATCCTCCCCATACGTACAATCAATATCCTTATATTCCCTTCATCTGTGTGAGCCGCAGCTGATGAACGGGTTTGATGAAAGACCCACACCATGGTGGCCCATAAACAAACCTATGGTTAGCGTCCCATTCTCATTGTTGCCTGTGGTGTGTTGGCCCGAGGGTTAGAAGCATTGGGGAGCACACCTAATGAACGGAGTGGATGTCACAAAGACAACATGGTGGGCCCACAATTTCTCACGTGTTGTAGAGGATTCTGGTACCTCACCTCTAGCATCTCTACTGCATGTGGATAGAGGTGGGCAACCGATCCGGGCCGAGCCGAGTTAGCCCTAGTTTGGTTTGGCTTGTTTTTGTACCACCGCAGTTTGTAGATCGGTTTGGTTTGGGTTTCGGGCCGACCCATGCGGCCTGAGTTTGGTTTGCTCTAGAAAAATTTGGTTGAGCCAGGATCGGTTTAGTCGAAAATTTCGAACTGAGCCAGGCCGAGTTCAAACAGGCAGCGGCTCTTTTTTCCTTGTTTATTTAATTAGAAAAGAATTTAAAAAGTTAGAAAAAAAGTATAAACGTATCTTACTATATGATGTTTAACATCCTCCAAAGGAGTGCAACTTCAAAATAAACATGTAAGAGTATTTTCCAAACAGAAGTACACAAGCATAATTTTGCAAGTGCAAGGAAACAGTGTGCATTCATGTATATGTATTATGAATTATTCATGTCATCATGTATATGTATTATGTATTATCCATGTCATCATGTACTATACATGCTGTCCATCATCCGTTTTACATATCATTTTAGGACATGATCCCAAAATGGAATCATATCCAAAGCTCAAGTGGATCACACCACAGGAAACAGTGTGCTTATAATCTACGAGCCGAATCAAACCGAGCTGAATCAAATCGAGCTTCGAGCCGAGCCGAGCTGGCACTGCCCTAGTTTGAGCTTGGTTTGTTTTTTCAAACGAGCTTGACTCGGAGGCTTAGTTTGGTTTGAACTTCCATTCGAACCAATCCAAGCCGAGCTTTTTCGAACCAATCTGAGCTGGCTTGGTTTGTGCCCACCTCTACATGTGGATGGCAATCCACTAGGACAATTGATCTAGTGAGCCATATGGCTCAAAAATCAAGGTAATTGGACTATGGAGCCATCAAATTATTGGCTGCAAAGTAAAAACGGATGGTTAATACAAGCTTGAGGAAATAAAAAGGACCCAACTCAAACATGCAAAATTCACAGAGATCTCTTGGCGATGATAGTCCAGAAACTTGATTTCTCTGACTTTCCTCATCCATGTGATGTCCCACAAAACCAAGGGTCTTGATTGCAATAGGCATAATGAAACATGGTAGTGATAAGCATCCGTCTACTGGGAATTCTCAATCCGTCACCCTCCATGTGCTGACCCACGTGATCAACAGTCTCATTCCCACACCCATCTCAAATGCATGGTGGCACACATCAAAGTAGCAATTACATAGAGCTTGTAAAAGGGAAAAAAAAAATGAAGAAAAGATGAAGTAGAGGATGTGGGGCCGAGGCCTTGCACTATATACTCGGGTTTTCAGTTCTCCCAAGTGCATCCAATGTCGAGCAATCAGAACTATCGAATTGATGCATCCTACCATGGACGGAGAAAATTACTCAAAATTCTATTGGATATGAAGATCCTAGCTGTCAATCTTGGGCCCTTTTTTCAGTTGAATGTGGACAGTTGTGCATCTCTTTCTAGCCATCAATTTCTAGGTCACAAAGTGATGGGTCGGGATTGTTCTGTTAAGATAAAAATTTGGGGCATGGTCATCTTTAGAACAATGGCCTGCAACATCGACAATTTGGACTCAAGTTTGTCTATGATTTGTCAAACTCATTTATGTATAGAAAAGAAAACTCATTTATGCATAGGAACATAAGGAACAAAAAAAAGAAAAAAAGACAACGTATGTAAAAGTATCACCAATGTCAAAGATTGCACGTCTTTGCAAAAATATGGAATAATAAAGAGGATATAGCTTGTCCTTAGTTATGATGCACTTGGGAACATAATGTTCTATAACCATGTATCACATGTCCAAATGTGCCACATGTACAATCATCCAAGTTTCAAATCCCCACATGGGCATCGAGATACTATTAATCTTTATGTGTCCAGCACATGCCTTATGCATAAAAGTGCGTGCATGTTATAAATGCTACATATGCCACCATCACATAAGCTTCCAACACATGCCGCAATTTATATACCCACTCTCCCTGGTCCAAGGTGTTTGACGAAAACGAACAAAATAACGAGCCTGACAAAATGACTTGGATAGCTTATGCCAACATATTTTTCTAAAAATAATTTAAAAAAATATGCAAAATTTGATAAATGCATCACAGGTGTATCTGATGTAGTCCTTGTGGGCCTTTGCTTATCTCGAGGCCGAGATCTTGAGGAAGGATCACACGATCGCTTTTTCTATTCTGATGGGATTTTGGGTTATTTTTAATTATTTTGGTCATTTCTCTTTAGTTGTTTGTTTTTAGTAATGATTTTGTAAGGTTGTTAGAATTATTTTGAAAATGTCCCACTTAATGAGTGTATCAACACGATTTTAATAGTAGGTAATAATCATGGTGCACTTTCCTTATTCATGCATCAGATATGCTATAGATGTGATGCTTTGAAGGGAAAGAAGTGGCTGCTTTGAAATGTGGGATTATATCTTAAAAAAGATGAACGGATAGGGAGAATGAACTAAAAGAGCACAAGCTTGAAAGAGGGGGAAATGTAGATGTGGATTTGGACAATTAACCTAATGGACCCTACCTGGATTGACCATCATTGGGACAGTTCACCTACTGGACCCTAGCTACCTGGATTGACCATCATTCACAAACAGCTGTGGTGTGATTGTTTTGATGAAGATATGACTCCACAGAGAATGAGATAGAGCAGGGGAGATGGGGATAAGAACTGTTCACCAGGCGGGCCCTACCATCGATGGATAATGGTTGAAAAACACAACACAACTGGATGATCAAACACGCATTTGTTCGTCTTTAATGGGTGGTGGCAACAAAGATGGTTAAAGGTTGAAATTCAGCTGTAAAATATAAGGGAAAGCGATAGTTAAGATGTACAGACATAAGATCTTTGATCATGGGCCATCCACGGCGGAGCCCATTAGGCAGATGGTCTTGATCCACAAACTCAACTGTCATGTTTAGGATGGAAGGGGGTTTCTATTGTATTAAGATATAGCCAGCTCTACCATATCATTTCTCAGAAGGAAGATGACTAAACCCTATACGCATGTGTGAAGTGTACTGACTTTCACCAGCATTAGCAGCTAATGCATTCATTGATTTGGGTCGTCTGTTATCATGGCTACCTCTTAGGTAGGCCATTGACCAAAACCTGAATTGATGAGATGATCTGAACCATGAAAACAGTAGCTGGAAATATCCATCAATTGAAAGGTTGATACAATTTCAGTAAAAAACAGCTAAATGGAGAAGGCTAGACTTGTATTGACCGTCCAATCAATGGACATTGTAGGCCTACCAAGAAGTAGTTGTTACAATCTGGGTTTTCAGCAAATGGCATATCCAAGATAGATGGGCATGATCTACAAGTCGTAGGGTGCCATTGCAACAAAATATCTGTGGGGCCCACTGTGATGACTATATTCCATCATCTGGTGGGGCTTATCTAATGAACGGGTTGGATTACATATATACTCACGTGAGATCCAGGAAGGTTCCAATGGTGGGTCCCATTCCCACCTAAGTTTTAGATCTGCCTATTTCTCGGGCTCACGGCCCTAACACGAGCCGGCTCGACTGATGCACGACGTCGATGTGACACAAAAGGAATCAAAGTGGGCCCCCCATGGAGCTTTTTGTTTCCCGGGCTTCCCATTTTAGGAAATTCTCATCGGAGAGGGACCACAATCTTCTACAACACTGGTGGTACGCAGCGAGTACAATACCCGACATCTGTGGGGCCCATGTGCTGTGTGTGTGTGTGACATCTACTCCGTCCATCAGTTGCGTCTCTTGATGATAACTACTGGGGCAAAAGCCTGATTCACAACGCGGGTGTTCCACACCACACGTAACAATGGGGAAGAAACACCAACCGTAAGTTTGTGTTTGGGGGACATCATGGTGCTTCTCATATCACATCCAATCCGTTCATCAGGTGTCCCTCACCTGGATAATGGAAAAATCCAGACACCAGTCTGACCCAAAACTCATGCTGGCCACATTGCCTTAAAAGGTTTTAGGCCTGATTTTACATCGTCCCCAGGGCGTTGCCCCACCTCAGTTTTTAACTGGAATGATTTTCTATCTGTACGGTCAAAATAAGGGGTCTAATCTGATGGACGGAGTGGATGTCACACAAACAACAGAATGAACCCCACAGATTTCTGATGATGGTACAGGCAGGGGCTCTTGGAGGCCCACCGTAAATTATCTTCAAAAATTTACCAACGGCTTGGATAAAACCCATACATTACGATGGGCCTCCAAGAGCCCCTGCCTGTACCGATTCAGTCCAGGCGGGGACAGGACGCAATCCTCTTCCATTAAAGACACTGAAGGATAAACAAATAAAATATAGACAATATACCACCAAGAAGCATGGAGACAAACCAAAGCTTTTAAAGAATACAATGAAAAAATAAAAATAAAAATAAAATCATTTTCTTTAATCATCATTTAGTTTTTATGCCACACCTCTCATCTCCAGAAATCAGCACTAGAAAATGTTATTTAAATGAGATTTTCTGCAACTGAGAGAGAGAGAGAGAGAAGCTGGTAACCTGTACACACATCGAAAACCATTTTCCATGGCAGAAAAATGGAATAGTACCATTTTTATGAGCAAAATATAAAACCCAAGAAAGAATGAACTTACCTAGATAGTATTCCACCATTAAAAGGATGGAATGAAACCATTTTTATGAGGAAAAAAAAAAAAAAAACCCAACAAAAAAAACCCAAGAAAGAAGAAGAAAAAATAAGAACGTACTCAGATAGCATTCCACCATTAAAAGGCTCTGCAAAATCCATATTTTCTTTCTCATGGCAACTATCTCTCTCTCTATCTCTTCTCTCACTCTCTCTCTCAGAGACATGATACACTCCTTATAAGTGCCGAGGGCTGAGCGGCTGGTTGCAGCAGTGCCTTGTCCTTTTTCTGTGGGAATGATGGGGTGATGGGCATTGTACCACGAGTTAAGGTGCTAGCTGGCTTCCTACTTTACACGTGCTATCTACCCAGAATCCAAACCTTTCAAACAGTGGGATCCACCGTAGATTGGTCATTCCCACAAGATGAGATTGGATAGAGAATTCTGATCTTTGATTGGCTGACATTTGTTTGTTGAATTTAGATGGTCCGCTGTTTTTCATTATACCAACGGCCAATTAGAATCGTAGTCTTTAGTGTTATTTTTGGATTGTCATCTATCTAAAGTGGGTCGAAACATTTAGACGGTTCAGATTTGAATTTCATGCCATGTGTACGGTACTACTAGTAGTGTAATGCCTGGACGCTGTTTGGCTGGTGACCCAACACGTGGTCCACATGAGCTTGGATCTGCTTCAGTTTTGGGCTGAAACCCTAAATCGATCTGAAAAAAATGGATGCACGGCGTTGATAAAACATATACATCATGGTGGGGCCTACAGTGGTGTGACATCAGCTACCTGGCTGTTGGGGTCACCACCACCCAAACCGCGTCCTGCCGCCAAGCAACCTGTCATTCAGACTCTCATTTTTGGGGCGCGACTTGGCTGTTACCCGGGTAACAGCTTAGTGGGTGTTACCCCTACTGTGGGCCCACCTTGATGATTTATTGTAAATCCGAACCGTCCATCTGTTTCTACATATCATTTTAGAATGGGATTAAAAATATTAACCAAATCCAAATTTAGATGGACCATAACACAGTAAACAGTAGTGATTGAGTGCCTCACCATTAACAATTCTAAAGGGACCATATTAAGGTTTTCATAATTTTTTTTTTCCATCCAACACTTCTATAATGTCAAAAAGATATGGATTAATGTAAATACAAATATCATCTTGATACAAAACTTTTGTGGCCCATAAAATGTTTTTAATGGTTATTCGTCACTGTTTCTAGTGGTATGGTTTATCTGAGATTTAGATCTTCTTAAGTTTTTGAATAATTTCCTAATATGATAGAATAAAACATATGGACGGTGTGGATATACAAAATACACATCAATGTGGGCCCCACACGGTTAGAGTAACACCCACTAACTGTTACCCGGGTAACAGCTAATTCGCTCCCCTCACTTTGTTTGGTTTTTTTTTTTGGAATGCTGAGGCGACTCGCGGGACGTGAAAATACAAGAAGCTTCGCATCACAGCTGTGCACGTGATACATATGTAGGGGATCCGTACCATTAATCAGACGGAGGACAGAGTTTGACGTGACAATCACCTGATGATCACGGGTCTGTGAGAAGAATGGATGGTAAAAAAAAAAAAAAGACCATTCCTCTCTCTGATTGAGAGTCTAATGGTGGTCCACCTGATGACGAGAATCTAAGGGTTTTCATGGCGCATGTATTGCAGTTGCTCAGTAGTACTTCCTCGCGCGAATCGCCTCAGATCCGTCAATACATGTTTTCATTTTCTTTCTTTTTATTTTTATTTTCTTTTTTTAAACATATCAGATGGCCTCTTCCCTCTTGCGAACTTGGCAAGGTATCCAGGAAAGAGAGCTCAATTTTTATAATGTTTTTTTAAGGTCTCTTCAGTTTATCACGATATATTGACGAGTTTTCCACCATGGCCCTGAATAGAAATTAGAATGCCAGACGTGGTTCGGAAGCTCGGACCTTGAAACGAGCTGGCCCGGGTTCGTTGGAAGCGGATTGCGTACTGAGTAACTCCGCACGCTAGCGTGCGGAGTAAACTCTGTGGGGCCCACAGTGATTTACGTATTTTATCCACTCCGTTCATCCATCTTAACAGAAAATTTTAAGTACGGTGCCAAAAAATGAAGCATATAAAAATCTAAAGTGGACCACACCATAAGAAAAGTGTGAACTGAATGTCTACCATTGAAAAATTCTCGGAGGACACAGAAGTTTTGGATCAAGCTGATATTTGTGTTTTCCCTTCATCCATATCCATGTGATCTTATGAACAGGTTGGATGACAAATAAACATCACTATATGGCCTGAGAAGGTTTCAACGGTGCAGATCATTATTACTACTGTTTCCTGTGGCATCGTCCACTTGAGATTTGAATATGCTTAAATTTTGGGCTCAACCACTAAAATGAGCTGGAAAAACATGTGGTCGGAATAGATAAAGCACATACATTCTAGGTGGGCCCAAATGAGTTTACTCGGCACGATCTTATCGTGCGGAGTAACTCCGCACACAATCCGATTCCGGGTTCGGGGGACTGTTTGAGCGGAAGCGAGAGGCTGAGACATTAGTTCCGTGGGCCCCACCATGATGTATCTGTTTACGGCGCGGATCGTATACTACCCCCCAGTACCTAGCTAGAGATGGACGGTCTTGTCAGGAGATCTGTGGGGCCCACCTTAACGCATATGTTTTATCCACGCCGTCCATCCATTTTGAAAGATCATATTAGGGTATGATCCAAAAAAGGAGGCATATTGAAGGCTCAAATGAACTACACCACAGGAAGTAGTGGGGATTGAAAGCTGACCGTTGAAAACTTCTTGGAGGACACAATTATTTATATTTTCACTTCATAGAGGTCTATGTGACCTTATGAAAATCTTGGATGGAAAAGAAACATCACGGTTGGCCCTAGGAATTTTCCAATGGTAGGAATCTAATCCCCACTGTTTCCTGTGGTGTGGTCCACTTGAGCCTTCAAACTGCCTCCTTTTGGAACATTCCCTAAAATCATCTTTCAAAATAGATGAACGGCGTGGATAATACAAATACATCACAGTGGGCCCCACAGATCTCCTGATAGGACCCTCCGTCTCTAAATAAGTTCTCGCAGGGGTAGTACCCAATCCGCACCTAGTGAGACTTCCAATGTAATAGATCCGAGGTGTGGCTAATTTTACTTCAAGTTTAATTTCTTGTTAGGTTCGTCTATGTTAGCCTTTTGATATGAAAATTGACAATTTATGGCCGAAAATGCCCGATTGTCCGATTCCCCTTGGACACTATGGATTCCCCTAGGGGCACGGTGGATTCCCCCTAAGCACATGGTGGTCAGGCGGCACTCTCGACTCTAAAATTTTCAATTTCTCATCAAAAGGTCAAAACAGATAAGCCGGATGAGAAATTAGACTTTTAGTAAATATAGCCACACCTCAGGGCTATTGCAATAAAGATCCCGCCCGCTGCTTGCGACCTGTGATTTCACTGGAACGCGGTTTGGATAGTGAACCCAACAACACCAGCCAACTAGCTGCGTCAAATTAAAGCTCTGTAAGCCCCACCATGATGTATCTGTTTTATCCATGCCATCTATCCATTTTCCAGCTAATTTTAGGATAGATACCAATCACAGGTGAAACAGTGTTAATTGCACGTCCAGCATTCAAAACTTCTTAGGGCCCACTATAATTTTATTTGCCATCCAACCTGTTGATAAGGTCACACAGACCTAGATGAAGGGAAAAACAGATATCAGCTTGATGGGAACTTCTGTGGCCCCCAAAAAGTTTTCAACGGTAAGGGTTCAATCCCCTTTGTTTCTTGTGGCGTGGTCCACCTGAGAGTTGAATCTGCCTTATTTTGAGCTCATCTCCTAAAATGAACCGACAAAATGGATAGAGGTATGATAAAACACATACTCCATGGTGGGGCCCATAGAGCTTTGGCACTTGGCACGGGCTAGTTGGCTTGTGCTGGGTCACTATTCAAACAGCATCTGTTTAACTAAGCCATGCATGCAATTTTCAGCTTCAAAAAATCACGTCCGGTGATGGATTAAAATTAATAATTCCCTTTGAGCATTTATGGGGAGTGCAAACTTAATTAGGCAGCATGTTGGTGCTCAGTTCTCTTGGCTTAAAATAAAGTTTTGTATGAAATGTTAGCATCAAAGTAAGCCGTCGGTTTGCTTGTGTTTTGGGGAAACTGGAGCTTGAGCTTCCCGGCCACCTCATTTATAATATTTTAAAAAATAATAATATGTAAATGATAGTATACCTTCATTCATTTTAATACTTTCTTTTAAGCAGGTTATGTATGTTGTGGGGGGGTTCTGAACTAGTCTTACATAGTGAAGAAAGCCCGTAGACCCATAAGCCTAAGTATGAGTCCTCGGCCTTTTCTCCAAGCTGAAGAGTGATTTGACCAAGGAGACGGGGGCAGCTACTGCCAAGCTTCCTACTGCAGTCCTATCAACAACTGCAAAAGCGAAAGCTAGAGCAATGTCCATGTCCTCTGACCTCTGTCAAGTAGAGGCCGAGCGGTTATCTACAAGCACTCCACCTCCGAGTTGAGGAGCGACGGTTAATGTTCCGAGCCTCGAATCGAGCTACCAAGTCGGCCTCACAAAGGTAGAGATTAACTTCATCCCCTGGGAAAGATCTACTACCCGGGAATGAGCTCAGACATCGAACTCCACATTCCGAGGAGATCAGGACGACCACCGCTAGAGAGGCGGTGCAACAAGTCCGGGGCTGTTCCGTCATGTACGGACCAGATAAGGATCCGGCCCTATCTCAACCATGAATCTCTCTAACAGTTATGGGATGGGACTTCTGCCCATTTATGATTATCCTAAACGTATCCATGAAGGACTTTACATTTAAACCCCATCCAAGTCTTATAAAAGGGTTCCCCTCTATAGAGTAAGGTACGCAATCCTATGTACTTCCAACCTTACGTCTAATTCTTACTTGCCTGACTTAGACATCAGAGAGCCTACAATCGGCCATTGACACCTCCCCGACTGCTTGTTTCTATTAATCCTTTGTAGGTCCGACGACCCTAGGGTGTCACAAGCTTGCTTTGTCTTGGGAAGACGAGGGTAGAAAAGACCATAAGGTCGGGCTTAATCGACCTTAATTGTTGTTCAATTTTAGGGGACAACAATGTATGCTATGGATGCCTAGCTTGTGCATTATAGAGATGATGCGGGTGCATAATTTTTCTTAAAGAAAGTTGACAATCAACCTTAGTATGTTTTGTCCTTTCATGGAATATGTAGTTAAAAACAATATGAGTCGTGACCTGATTATTAAAAAAAAAAGGAATGAAAGAGGTTCAAGGGAAACGAAGCTCATGAAGAAGAGCCTTCAACCAAGCAACTTCAATTGTCATGAGTCCGGTAGACCTATACTTAGCTTTAGCAAAAGATTGGGCCATAACAAACTGTTTCTTACTCTTTCAACTCACTAAATTACCACCAACAAAAGTGTAAAAACCACCTGTGGACTAACGATCATCAGAAAGCCCAGATCAATCAGCATCACAATAAGCACTAAATAAAAATGTTCATGATTAAAATATAGAATGTCTTGCACTAGAGTGACTTTGAGATATCATAGAATGCAAAAGATATCATTAAGGAGATGTTGGGGCATCTATAGAGGATCGAATCATCAAGAAAGAAGACTTCATAGTAAATATTCAATGGTTTACCTCGATAAGGGTATCAATCGGTCATGAACTAAGCATACATATGGTTTGAAGAAGATCAAGGGTGCACTTTCATTGAGATGTGAAAATTTCCTATTTCAAATGCACAACCTTAATGCCAAGAAAGTATTGTAGAAGACCGTGATCTTTGATCTCAAACTTTCGACCTAATAAGTCCTTTATTTGGGTAATTCCAATATCATCATTACTCATAATAATAATGTCATCAAAATAGACAACCAAGATAATAATTGAAGAACCAAAATGCTTGACAAAGGTTGACTGAGTAGAGGAGCATTATGGAAAATGCAGACGGTGAAGTGTAGAATCAAAGCACTCGAACCACACTTACGAAGACTATTTCAAGCCATACAATACATTTTTCAACCAGTGTGTTTTGCTTGTTGAATCTAAAGGTTGGAACACAAGAAAATATTCATCTGTATTTCTTCTTGCAAGTCACCATGTAAGAACACATTCTTAACATCTAGTTGATGAAGATTCTAGTCGTAATTGGTGGCAATAAACAGATGAGCTTAATAGAGTTTAATTTAGCTACTGATAAGAAGGTGACCTCATAAGCCATGCTAAACTTCTAAGTAAATCCTTTGACAACTAGTGTTAGGCAACCCCAAGTGCAGGGTTGCATTGCAGTAATAATTTGGTTGAGACACAGATCATTCCACAGGGATTATGAGGAAAGTAACAATTTTAAACCAATCTAGACTAACTAAATTCGGATATCAGAGAATTAGAATAGATTTCAGAACATAAACAATTAAGAAGATAAAGAATTTCAGAAAACTAAGCACTAGAGTGCCAATGATCAACTCATAATCACTTCTTAAAGCTAGTTCATTAATTCAAGCATATAACTCAATTGGAATCGATGTTCTATCTTTATCCAATTGGAAGATAAGTTCGATTAAAGCATATTCATAACACAAAGAAGATTGGAACCTTCGGAAGATTAGTTTTACTTGAAATAGAGAACTTGAACTAATGGATAACTGTTCGCTCGCCTCAAGTGTAAGGCTGCGATGTAGTAATAAATCTCGTTAAGACCGAGGTCGATCCACAGGGAAAGAGTAACAGCTTCCTAATTACTCCAGCAATTCAGTTTAATAGAGTAAATTCAGATTCAATGGGATGTTTAATTAAAACAGTAACTTAATGAAAAATCAGAGATTTAATGTACTAAGGCTTTCAAGGATCCACTTGTAGCAATCCTATGTCAATTCAGTCAATCCAAATAGAGAACACAACTAGATTTGAAGTCCCATCTCTCATCTAGTTGGAAAGTAAAGCATTCACACACATTTATCCAATTCAAGTTGAACTTTCCAAGTTCAAGTCCATTCAATCAATGTAGAATTCAAATTCATAGCCTGCGGAGTAACAGCCATGCCTATGGACTATGGCCTGCTCAAGGATTACTATAATTCGAATCTAAACAAGCAACCTGTGATAATCTCAGAGAATTAAAAGGAATTCATGTCCGGAGCACATAAACTCAGATAAGACATCTCAAACTACCACCTATTGGACTGAAACATAAGAAAAATCTAACTTTGAATTGAAAAATACTTGAATCAAACTGAAATTAACATAGAACTGGCTACAAGCTTCACCTCTCAGCCTTAGCTGAGAGGTTTTAGCCGAGCATAGTCATGCAACAACTAAAAACTCCAAAATAAAAGCATAAACTAAGAAAAACCGGATAGAAGAGTTGCAGTCGCTCCACAGTCGCTTCCTCCCTCCAAACTCACGTTCCTTCCCTTCTCTGATACCTTAGGGAGAGCCCCTAGGTGGCCTTTTATAGCAACAATCCTCCCTTGCGTCGGATTCTGCGAAATCCTACGCATTGCGCAGCAATTTTCGGAGTCCCAATTTAGAAAGGATTCTTCTTACGCAGGGCTGACCGGTCGGCCTGGCTTTTCAAATACTCCAGAGAGCACAGCCGACCGGTCATGACCGGTCGGTGTGGACTGTCCATTGTTCCAGCAACTGTGGCCGACCGGTCATGACCGGTCGGACCACATTGTCCATCCATCCAACGTATACAGCCTTGATCCAGAGAGCTTGGCCGACCGGTCATGACTGGTCGGCCCTTCATACAGTGCACATGGCTGACCGGTCATGACCGGTCGGCCTCTCTTCTACTTGCTTCCTTTAATGTGGCTGACCGGTTCGACGACCGGTCAGCCCTGTTTTTCTTCATTTCTTCTTCCTCTTTTCTCTCTTTGGTCCATCCTAGGACTTCATGCAATGTCTTCAAATCCATTCTTTTGGCTCCAATTTGATGAAATCCACTCTCATCCCTACAATCACAAAAACACATGTTAGGTGGGCCTTTAAACCATGAAAATCATGCAAACTATGTAGTGTAATGGGCAATGCAATTTATAAATTAGAGGTTCAACAATAACTATGAAGCATCCACTGTATCTAGAAATCACAATAGATCTAGGGTTTTTATCAATCGAAAACTCATAAAATTAATATGATTAATTTCATAAACTCAAAAGCATCTCATATAACTGAAATTATAAGAGATCTTTAAAATTCTCTAAAACTATCAACTTTTTGTGAATTAAATTTTAAAAAATCAAACTTTAAATCTAAAGTACTTGAAATAGATGAATTAAACCATTGAAAATGACTATAAGCTTCACCTCTTAGCCCTAACTAAGAGGTTTTAGCCAATCATCATTATGATTAAACTAAAAACTCTCAGAAACATAAAAAATAAAAGAAACTAGAACTAAAAAACTTGAAAAACTTAAAGTATAAGCCTCAACTTTGAATCTTAAAGTATAAGCCTCAACTTTGAATTCCTCTCCTTTTCTAACTTTTAAAATTCCTAGGGATGCTTTAAACGTGCATAAAAGCCCTCTATTTATAGAAAAAAATCAAGCATTGTCTTCAATTTGCATAATACATTGTTTACTGACTTGCCCTATCGATCGGTCAAGAGTGGACGTTGGCCGGTCCACAGCCCTTGAATAACCGAACTTTAACAGAAATTTGAAATCTTCAGGTCTCGCCGGCCGGTCGATGCGTCCCATCAACTGATCGATTTTGCACTTTTTTATGCAACAAGTTCAGGCTTGAAAGAACATTTTTCTGAGATAACTCGGCCGATTGACCAGGTCATCGCTTGACGAGGCCAATATAATCGACTTGCCAATTTTTGTTGTTTCTTCTGAAACTTTGGTCTTTCAGTCTTCATTCTTTAGTGACTTGTTTTTTTTTTTTCCTTCATTTTTTGGCATGTTAGATTCTTGTCTTTTCAGCATCCTAAATCATCATTTTTATCATTAAATTTGTGAGATCTCTCTCTATCACGTACAAACATAGAAACATACATAAGTCTGTGACTTTAACAATTCAAATCATGTAACTATGTTATGCAATTGGGGATGACTCTGCGCAATTCAGAGCTCAACACACCCCCTAATTAGCATTTTGCTAGTCCCGAGCAAAACATGCGAAGACTATTCTCAAATCTCAATTTCCACCCTCTCCTAGAAAAATAAATTTTGTGCTTCTAAAATAGTTAGATTATAGCACAGTTCAGAGACATAAGCAATATAACCATTATCAACCTAGACTTTTAGAAACAATAGTGAGTTCTTAACCCGAGTTCCAACCATCAATGAGTCAATAGAATTGTTCAAACATCAAGATCCTAGAAATTTTAATATAAATCAATTCACTCTCATTAAGGGTTCACTTCAATTTTTAAGGTTAAATGTAATAACTTATCAACGACGGATAAATCAACACAAGCCACTGATTCTGATCCCAACTCCTTCTTACCTTCTTTTTCAGCTTTTGATTTTTCATCGGTGGCTTTCACACTAATCACATTCCTTTTTTGTGGTCATAAGTAGCCCTTTCGGATACAACTATTTTTAGCTAATTTTCTCTCTCTTTTCCTTTTCAATTCTTTCTTTAATATTTCTTTTTCTTTTTCTCTTTTTTTTTAAGGTAGACAGGGATCTCCAGGCTTGGTTCTTAGCACCTTTAAATAACTATCAACTTAACTCATACAAATTTAATTTATCTTAATAATTGTAAGTTAGATATACACTATGAATTTAGACTCAATTGATGTTTAAATGTTCTATTGATTACTCATAGAAGGAACTCGTTTGAAAACCACTAAGTTAACTCGAATTTAGATTTTCAAATAATCATATTTACTATAGTCTCTTCATGTTTTATCCAAATAGTCTTAGGCATACATAAATTTGAATTTCTAAGAGAGTTTAAAATTTTAAAATTTAAGGAATTTTCGATCAATTTTTGTTTCTTGAATTGTTGCAAAATACTGATGATTCAATAGGAATCTTACCCCTATCGAAATATATATTGTCCTCAATGTATGAAAATATGAAATATGCACATCATGAGAGCAGTGAAAAATAAAGAGGAGTGAGTGAGATATATTTTCTGAGAGAGCTTCGAAAAGTGATTTCTCCATCAGATTAAGAGAATTGCTCTACTTTTAACAAATATAAACAAAGCAAAAACAAAAACAAACCTATATAGCCTAATCTACTATATATCGCCATCAGACTAGGGGATCAACCATCCTGATAGACAGGATCTTTTATAGTTATGGATATGTCCTCTGGAACAAAATTCTCTACGAATGGTTTAAGTTTTTGTCTGTTCACTTTGAAAACATTACCATTCGTAAGATTTTTGATCTCGATGGCCCCATGAGGATAAATACTTTTAACAAGGAATTGATGGTCCACTGAGATCTCAACTTACCCGGAAATAAGTGGAGTTTCGAATTATACAAGAGAGCCTTTTGACTCTGTTCGAATGATTTTCTAAAGTTGTGTTTATCATGAAAAACTTTCATTCGACTCTTGTAAATCCGGAAACTCTCATAAGCATAATTCTGGATTTCATCAAGCTCATTTAACTGTAATTTTCTCAGTGAGCTAGCCTTGTCAACGTTAAAGTTCAAAGTCTTAATTGCCCAGTTGGCCTTGTGTTCAAGTTCCATATGCAAGTGTCATGCTTTTCCATAGACACGTTTATAGGGAGACATTCTAATAGGGGTTCTGTATGCGGTACGGTAACCCCACAACAAATAACTTAGTCAAATCGACCAATCTTTGCGATTTGGATTCACCGCCTTCTCCAATATGTGCCTGATTTTCCTATTTAAAATTTCAACTCGCCCACTTATCTATGGGTGATACGGGTACTTATTTTATGCGTTATGCCATATTTCTTCATTAGGCTTTCAAATGGCCTATTGCCAAAGTGAGAGCCACCATCACTCACTACAAGAAAACGGATTTTTACCGACGAAAGTATTACCGACTGTGGACCCTCGCCGATTTTCCGCGCTCCCCACACGACGTTCTTCTCCCTTCCCCTTTCCTTTCGGAACAGAAGGAGATGAGGATGCGTGAGTGCGAAATCGCCGTTTGTGCCACTAGCTTGCCTCGTTCTCGAGGGCTTTGTTTGGTTGTCGTGTTAAGCTGGATATGTTTAAGTGTGTTTATATAAGACCAGAGTCGCCACTAGCCAATTACTTCGAATCTACAGTCGGCTAGACCCTGTAGAAACGTTAGAGAAGGGAATCCAAAGATTCCTTCCTCTAAAATGACTCCTGTTGATTTGCGGCCAGAGATTCAAGGTAAGGGATCACGGTTACAGGGTGGGAAGAGGTTAAGCACCCCACACACTGCCCGTACCAAAGTACGGTCTCTACTTCACAGAATCGATCGGATACTTGAAAGTCTAGTTTAATCCTCGTATATTCTCATGGATGACATGATGCATGAATGCGGGTCTGAACAGTAAGAGTTTCTGATGGGCAGGTTCCAACAACGGGCAAGCCCAGAGCATACGCTCGAACTGACAGGTGCTTTATGCGAGATGATGCATGCTGTGTGCTTGAATATTCAAAGTGCTTATAGTGATATGTACGTGAATGCAGGTCTGAACAGTAAGAGTTTCTGATGGGCAGGTTCCAACAACGGGCAAGCCCAGAGCATACGCTCGAACTGACAGGTGCTTAATTTAAGACATATGCGGTGTGCTTGAATAATCAAGGTGCTTGTAGTGAAGCAGGGGGGTTGGAAGAAAAGTAAATGTTGCACTTATGCTAGATGCAAATGAGATGATGCTGGAAAAATGATAGCTGGATGGACGGAGGTATCGCAAGGATTGGCTTCGAGTGGCTGGATCAAGACTTGGGTGACTTGAGAGGCTTGGACCAGTGGTCAGCTGGGCTGGACCAGGGCTAGACTCTCCTCACTCGGGCTCTCCTTGGTGGAAAAATGGGTTAAGGGGTGGAGAAGGGCACTCGAACGGACATGCTTTCTTTGGACTCGAAGGGATGCTGTTATGAGAAGAGGCTAGGGGTATTTATAGCGTTGGAGAGTGGCAGCTCTCGTAATTTTTTCCGGGCGGCCTGCTATGGGCCGCCCGTACGGCCGCTCCTCGGTTTCCAGCGAGTACGGTCGCTCCCTCGGGGCTGTTGTTTGACTCGCTGGTCGACTCAGTGAGTTGACTCAGCGGGTCGACTCGGTGGTTTGACTCGACGGGTTGACTCGACGGGTTGACTCGGTGTTTTGACTCGACGGGTTGACTCGACGGGTTGACTCAGCGGGTTAACTCAGCGGGTTAACTCAGCGAGTTGACTCAGTGATTTTAACTTTTTTTTAGGATTTTTTGACTGGCCTTTTTTATGGGGGGTTTTTCAGGCTGATGTTTAAGACTGGGTGGACTGGGTTCAGGCTTGATCTGGGCTATGGAATGGGGCTTACAAGGGTGAGTTTGGCTGAGTTTGGACTTGGGATTTGGGGGTATGGTCCTCCATTCATCCAGCTATCTCTACCAACAGTGTAGCCGAAGGTGGGGTGTCTACAGATGCCCCTCTTTGGCAGAGGTTGCGTGCAACCGAATGCCAAAGCGAGTGGACACTCCACTTCTGACCCGGTCATTCATGGATCATGGTCTGAAATCATTGCTTGCCTTTGCATCTGTGCCAGTTGATCGTTTGGAAACCGATCACTCGCACATACCGTGGGAGTTTGGAGAAAACGTTGCGATTGTCCCTACATGCGCTGCAACCTGGGTATCCAATCGCAACCCTTCCATTCCCGATCGGTACTAACATCGAAAAGGTACAGCAGAGCCTCTGCGTCGACAGTCTTACGAGGATGCTGACCCTGAGACTGATTGTATGATGTTTGATGTTTTCCCAGATCACTCCAGGAGTACTTGTTTCGCTTGACTGTCAAAGTGGTTAGACGCCCTGCGTCAGATAGTCTTACGGGATTCTACTACGCCGACCTAGACTCAGTCAAGGTACTTCAGGCATCCACGCCTAGGTATGTGCAGGTGGGCTTTTTCCACCCGATCTGCTGGTTTCGATGCTTGGTTTGCAATTCATTCTTTCCTTGATTGTGGTCTGGAGTCTTTGTTGTCCTTTGTATCTGAGTCAATTGATTGTCTGAAAATTGATAACTCGCACATACCGCGAGAGTTTGGAGAAAACGTTGCGATTGTCCCTGCAGTTTGCTGCAACCTGGGTACCCAATCGCAACCCTTCCATTCCCGATCGGTACTAACATCGAAAAGGTACAGCAGAGCCTCTGCGTCCGTAGTCTTACGAGGATACTGACCCTGAGACTGATTGTGTGATGTTTGATGTTTTCCCAGATCACTCCAGGAGTACTTGTTTCACTTGACTGTCAAAGTGGTTAGACGCCCTGCGTCAGATAGTCTTACGGGATTCTACTACGCCGACTTGGACTCAGTCAAGGTACTTCAGGCATCCACGCCTAGGTATGTGCGGGTGAACTCTTTCCACCCAATCTGCTGATTTTGATACTTGGGTTACAATTCATCGTTTCCACCTGTTCAAATGGTTTCTCTGACAAAGCCTTTTGGCTTTCATCTTTTCGTATCTTGGCATATGGCACTACCGCACTGACACTGGAGTTCAGTTCGATCGTACTTTGAGTGCATTGGATCCGATGGTCTCCGGGGAAACCGCGAGACATCGGATCTTATTTGATTTTTGCATTGGCTCCTACCCAGAGATATGGAAGATCTCCTGGTGTTTTGGAGACAGAACGCTCTACTGGGAAAATATTTTTGGATTTTTGAAAAGATACCCACTCTGGGGAGTGATACTCCGTGGGGTTTTTATTTGCGAATAGAAATATTTTTTGTCTTTTTGAAACGAAAATCTGGTTTGCATGTGCCTCCACTAGGGATGCCTGTGGGGTCTTTAGCTAACCGACTTTTATTTTGAAAGCAGGTAAACATGATGATTGGTGCGATGGATGCTGATGCATGGAGATGCATGATGAATGCATGGCTTGGTTCATTCTCTCTTAGTTTGATGATTTTGCTTTTGCTATGGGTGTAGAGAACTTTGAGCTTATTGCTTGCAGGGTTGTGCTCCCTGGGGTTTTTCTTTTTTGATATGGAGGTTTGGACAGCGGGTTGGTCAAAATCCCGACCCGTGGTCGATCAGGTCCATCGTCCCAAGATGCTGTTTCTTTGCTAATGAGAATGTACGAGGATATCATTCGACTTCAAGATGTTCTTTTGGGCATACATGTGATTGAGATGGTGTTTGGTTGCCCGTTTTGGTCAAGATTCCAATTTGCGGGCGATTGGATCCGTCATCCCATACTGTGAAGTGAGCGGAGTTCAAGACTCCTGAATTGTAGTGCTGGGGATACTAATTTTTGTGATTTTTGCAGATATTTGGATCCGAATCTTTACCTGAGCGGTCAGAGTAGAGATCAGTTTATTGAAAACACAGGAAATATTTTTGTGATTTTTTGAAAATTTTCTTGAAAGCAAGGAAATCATTTTTTATGATTTTTGACAATATTTTGATTGAAAGCAAGGAAAATATTTTTGTGATTTTTGAAGAGGTGATTTTGCAATGTTTTTGTATTTTGTGATTTTTCTGAAATGCAGGGAAAAGTATGGAATTTTCATCCACTTCCAGCTTCTACTGCTGATAAGGCACCCGATCCATTTTACGTCAGCGAGCAAGACGAGTCTCACACAGTTAAGTGCCGTAGTTTTACATCTTCAGATGAGGGGATTTTGAGGGTTTTCAGTCAACACACCCACAAAGTTGCCTGTTCCTCATGTGCAATGCACATAGACCACGTATCATCCGACGGACTCCTTCGGCCACAAGATGAGCCACATCCTCACATTTCCCTTAGTCAATCCAGTTTGGGGTCTTATGTTGCTCACAATTCCGTGAGGGTGAGCTCCACCTCCCAACAGCCTTAATCCCCTTCATGAGTTTTAGGAACAGGGAACATCCGTCAGATTCAACAGCGACTTCCAAATCAAGGTTGTCTATCACGGTGCGTTCAACACGAACAGGGTTGCGAAGTTCTGCTCGCCTCAGCCCTTACCTGTTTAAAAGATTCTGGACACTCGTACGATCAAGTGTCAGCCATGTCCGGAACAGGTTAGGAAAGAAAGCTCCCGAGAAGTTAATCCCAGTGTAGTTTTAGGTCTTCGGACCGTAAATATGTACCTGCTGAAAATACATTCTTTTTTGTGATTTTTCGAAAACTGTTCCAGGTCATAAAATCTCAATTTTGAACGGTCAGGATTGACATTGGTTTTTATTGGAAATCTCTCGGGATTTTGTTCCCGACGTAGTTTAAGGTCTTCGGACCATGAAACTGTACAAAAAGGGGCAGATATATATATATATATATATATATATATATATATATATATATATATATATATATATATATATATATTCGAAATGATCCAGATCATCAGATCTTGGCCTGAAAGGCTGGGATCGATGCTGGTTTTTATTAAAAATCCCTCGGGATCTCGATCCCGACGTAGTTTAAGGTCTTCGGACCAGAAACTGTACATGTGATGTATATATTTTTTGGTATTCTGAAAATGTCTGAGATCGTCAGGTCTTGATTCGATCCAAACCGATGTCGGCTTTTATTGAAAATCCCTCGGGATCCTGATCCCGACGTAGTTTAAGGTCTTCGGACCAAAATCTATACAAGTAAATAGTAATCAAGGGCGGAGATTCTTGGGATTCTTCTTAAAATAGTTTGGATCATCTGGTCATGCCTTTGGATGGTTGAGATCATTGTTTGACCAAGTCAAATTCTTCTTTCTTTTCTTTGAAAATTCCATGGAACTTTTCCACATAATCAACCCAATTTCTCACCTCATTTCTCATGAGATGAGATTTTGGTGAGATTTCTTCCTTTTTTCTCACCATTCTCTTCCATCACTTCATTCTTACATGAAGGTACAAGATTCACTTGCAACCACCCTTCCCAAGGAGGAGTTCTTCCCAAGGAGAGGAGGTGAGAAGTCACCTCACCTAGGTAGGGGCTAGGACGGCCTCCCATGGGCCGCCCGACCTGTCTCTGCCTCCTGGTCTCTTCAGTGGGCTGGGTAAAAGGGTGCCCTCCCCTTTTCTATATAACATGGGGCACCCTTGCCCCCTCCATCGTGCAATCTCTCTCTTCTCTCTCTCATACTCTCTCTTTTTTCAAGTTTTCTCTCTCTTCTTTGGTGGTCCTTTGCTTCTCTCAAGTGGTGGCCCTTAGAGACATTTTGGGACAGCAAGGTGGTCCCTCTTTGGTGAGTGGTAAAGGTATGAACCACTCCCTTTCTCTTTCTTGTCCTTTTCCTTCTTCATTGTCTCTTCTCATGACTCTTTTCTTTTTCCATGTAGTTATTCCAAGAAGAGTGAGGGTGGGCTCAAGTGTTTTTGGCCACTTTCTAGATCTCAAGTCCTTTTCAAAGGTGGTGCATGGAGAAGGACATTGCAAGCTTTCCACTTCATTTTTCCTTTCTTCTTTTCACACTCCCCTCATGTGTATGTAAAGGGTGATTTTGCCATGTCATCAAGTGTGCATGGCAAAATACTCTATCTTTTTCATGGGAGTTGGGCCTCTCTTCATATGTATCAAATGGGCTCAAAGTGAAGTCATGGCCCTTGGTGTATTTGATGGGCCCAATGCTTCATTTTGGGCTCCCTCATGCTTTCTTGCCCTTGTCATTTTTCCTTAATGCTCTTCCTTTCTTTTCCATCTTCTTTTCAAGGTTTGGGCCCATGGGCATGGTAGGGCCCATCTCAAGTTTTGGGCTCATGGGGCTCACTTTAGGTGACCCCATCTTTTTTCACATATGTATGGATCAAGATGACTAGCCCATTCTTCATTTGGATCTCAAGTGGGCTAGATTTCCTAGTTGGGCCTATATGGACAAGTAGCCCAACTCTTCCATCATTTCTTGATTATGTACATCCTTGTACAAGGTGTAGTGGGCTCCTTGGAGTCTCTATGTGTGGATGGGCTTTTGGGTCCTTATTGAAATTTGGATTCCTTTGGACCAATGTGTGCACCACTACACTTTGTCCATGTGGGTTTTTTTCTTTTCATGCTTTTTTCTTTAATGGATGGAGGACTTGAGTTACTTGACCATCTACAAGTCCCATGAGTGAGTTGTTCCCACAATCTCACTAAGTTCAAATGGTTTTCCTTGTGGTAGGAATGTGATTCTCAAGAGTTTCCCTCTAATGCTATCAACCTCAAATGGATGATCCTCAAGTGAGCTATCCATACAATCATAGCTCCTTTTCCTTTGGGGCTTGGTGGATCATCCACCATCATTCTCATGTATGGGTGATTTTTCTTTGAATTTGTGGGAAAGAATGATACCCATAAGTTGCCCATTCTTGTCCCATGCTTAGGGACATTTTGGATTTTGATCTTCAAGTGGGCTATGTGTATCATTTTTAGCCATTTATGATGGTCGGGTGACTCATCAAGCCATGCTCCTTTGTGCTCAAATGGTCTCCCTTTTTGGTGGAGAAATTAGTGCACATAAGTTGCCTAAACTTGCCTTTTCATGGGCATTTTCAACTTTGATTCTTCATGTGGGCTATGTGCCCTCTTCAATCCATTGGGATGAGGCATTTGGGTTGCTCTTGGGGCCCGTTTTCTTTTCTACCCCCCACTTGTCCATGCATGTGTGTAAAAGATGGGAACATCTTAAGTGAGAAACATGGCCTTGGCATGAAAGTGGATCAATCCTTGGCCACATATGGACTTTGACGAGGGACTTCTCATGTGAAGTGGGATTCTTATCCTTTGTTGATCTCATGGCACTTGAGTGCATTTGTTGTCTAAAATGTGTCCTTAGATGATGGACTTTCTTGCCTAAGGCATGCCATGCCACCTTCTTTAAGGTGGGCCTTACTTTTTCCAATGGGCCCAACACATATCCTAAGTGACACATGGAGTTGGACTTTAGATTTTGCATTTGAATGTGAGTCCAATCCCATGGGTTTCTTGGATGATAATTTGGATTTTAATGGGTAAAGGGATAGGGACTTACCTTGCCAAGCTTGTAGGATTCAATGGCGGATGGTACCAGAGGTCACCGAGTAATTGACGAAGATGATCCCGCCTTCATCGTCCGCCGAGGGGACCACATGTGTTCCTTAGCTATGGAGCATCAACCTCTTCCCGCTATCAAGGGTCGAGGTACCAGGGATCGCTGGGATGACTGAATGAAGGATCCACAGCCCTTGCTTGAACGAGTGCTAGATGGTACTCCTTTTGCTGGCCTCCTCACCCTACGTTTCCACAATAACGATGCTAACCGCATGCTGCTCGCGGCCCTTTGCGAGCGGTGGCGGGATGAGACCCACACCTTTCAGCTCCCTTGTGGAGAATGGGGGATAACCCCCTTGGACATTTACATACAGATAGGCTTCCCGTTTCATGGGACAATTGTTCCTCAAGTTAGCTCCCTAGCTCCTCTCACTTCCACCGACTGGCTACGGCTTGTTGGTGATGTCCCACCCGAGGGTGAATTCCAAGGCCATCAAGTGAAGATGCGATGGTTCTACAACAGTTTTGCTTCTGTCATCCCTACCACCAAGCGAGAGGCCCTCCACAAAGCACGGGCCATGATTACTTATGCTTTTGGATCCTTTCTTTTCTGCCATGCGAATGAGAGAGTTGACCCCAAATTTCTTCGTTTAGTCGAGGATCTTCATCACCCCTATAATTGGAATGGGGCTATCTTGACCCGTATCTTTCAGGGTCTGGACAAGACCTGTCGGCATAGCCGGTCCTTCACAGGTTTCTGGCCTGTTGTTAAGGTATTTCTTCTTTCCCCTTCCTTGAAGGGCTTTCGCCTTCTTTCCCTCTCTGATCATTAGATGTGCTTTTGTCCAGACTTGCTTTTATGACCATTTTCCCCATCTCGCGCCGAGGATGAGGGCTGATGTTGAGCCCTCTCAGTATCGCCACATGTACTGGCACCAACAAAATCGTCAGCGGAACTCCCGAGTTCCTGGGGACAATTGGCGTGCTGACATAGACGGGCTGACTATCGAGGACGTAAGTATCTTGCTTTCCCTACCCCTCGTGCTGTATTGTAACTGATCGTGGTAACCTCATCTGCTGCAGCTCGCTCGGATGCCATATGCCAGTTTCCCTCTCTATTATACCCCTCAGCGTGTGGAGGCATACGATGCTTCATGTCTCCGTATCATGCTTTCCGACGCTGAATCCTTTCAGTGGTACCTGGGGGAGAGGTTGCTTCGGCAAGTCACTGGGGTGGCTCGGGTCCCTTGTTCTGCACCTCCTCCAGCTGCTCGGATGCCGGTTGATGAGAGAGTTGAGGTTCTCATGGGCCAACCCGAATTCCGTTTCACGATCCCGGATCATGATTATGATGAGTGGTATCTGCTGTTCGGCCAGGGGCCTCTGCTTCCTTCGCTTTATGTTCCAGGTGGCCGTCGCAGGTATGCTGGAGGTTCGGTGACTGCTCCTTTGATGGATCTTTATCGTCGGGAGCGGGACACGAGGAGGGACGATGATGATTATGTTGGCGACTTGTAGCCTGCTCGGGTGCTCTGCTTTGTATGGCCTTGTACTTTTGCTTTTATCTTCTTTTGTATCAAGCTCTTTTTGAATGAATATACAGTTTTTGACTTGTCTCAAATTCTTTGATGATGTCTGGACGCTTTGACTTTTGACTTGTTCCTTCATGATTTGAGACTTCTTAGCTGCATGGATGATGACTTGAACGGTCCAGATTGCTTGTTTAGGCCTTGTGGGCCCACTTGATGATTAGATCTTGGATTCTGGCACTTGATCTTGCTGCTCCATGACTTGAGTAAGCTTTCCAACGGTTTGGATCCTGATGATCTAGTCCTTGAATGGTTCAGATTGATAGATTCGGCCCTGTGGGCCCACTTGAGACCTTAGCTTTACTTTGGGGCACCTCTTTTGATGATTTGTGAGACTAAGAAGGCTTCTCATGGTGTGGATGATGACTTGAACATCTCAGATCACTTGACTTGGCTTTGTGGGCCCACTTGATGGTTAGATCTTGGATTCTGGCCCTTCTTTTGATGATCAGCCCTTCGATCTTGTTATTTGATGGCTCATGTAGGTCCTTCAATGGTTTAGATCATGATGATCTGGTCTTTGAACGGCTTGGATTGCTTGTGGCCCCCACTTGACCACCTCTCCCTTTCTTTGACTTGATCAGCCATGCTCTGGCCGCATTGCTTCATGATTGGACCGGTGGGGCACCTTTTATATGATCTTGATCAACCTCAGTCGAAATCTGGAGTGGACCGGAGCCTTGGGCGGCCCATGGAGCGCCATCTGCTGACGTGGACTGTCAGCCTCACCTACCAAGAACCCTGGAGCCAATCCCGCGGAGAGAGGAAATCTGCGTCCGTACGGGCGGCCTAGGGCAGGCCGCGCAAGGCTCGCCTCTTGAGCGGCTTGGGCTGGCTCTGGTTCGGACACTCTCCTCTGTCCACTGTCCCTGTCTCCTCATTCCCTGCACGTCCGGGTTCGATTGCAGCCATGAACATTCCTTTTATCCCTTCTTTCCTTCTCTTTTTTGTCTTTTTCTTTATTGGTCCTCTCTTGGGCAGCCATTGATGATGGCTTGGGGGCCATTGTGGGAGAGATTGGTGGGTCCCATGTTGCAGCAATTGATGAAGGCTTTAAAGATGGTGAGGTGCCTTTGAATGGCTTTATTAATGGTGGAATGGCTGCAATTCCAGATTTGGGTAGGCCTTTGATTGTGGGAGAAATGGATGGTATGGATAGGATGATAAGATGGGACATGGGTGAAGCTATGCATCCCTTGAGTGTGGGCCCCATGGATGATGTGATGGATGGTGATGATGGGACCATGAGGGACATAGATGGGCTGATCTCATGCTTGGATGGGATGGATGGTTCAGATGGTACCTTTGACGGTTTGGATGCTCTGGATGAGGGCCAGGATGTGCGGTATACTTCTTTGGGTGGACTTGATGTGATCATTGATGATGTCCCCCTGATGATGGACGGTGTGGATGCCTCGATGATCCCTTTAATCGGCCAGGATGATGATTGGATTCATGATTTCCTGTTGGAGGGGGCCGCAGGTCCAGATCTGACCGTTGATTCTTCGATCGGGGCTGCCGGGACCCTTTTTGATGGTTCAGATGTATTCTTTGACGGTCAGATTAGCCAGGATGTCACGATGTGCGGTGTGATCTTTACTGGTAGCCCTTTTGATGGGGAGTATCGTCTTTCTCCTGATCGTCGGTCTTTTGCGCACTCTGTTCATGAGGTGGGCGAGTCTTCCCATGCGGCTGAGGTTATGACAGTTTCAGATAGTGATGCGACTATATCAGACATAGCCGTTACTGAGGGCAGGTCAGGGGCTGTCGAGTCTGCAGAGGTTCCAGCTTTTCCTTCTCCTTCGCCCGTTGACCTTCCGTTCCTTGATGAGTCATCATTGATTTCTGGGCCTTTTGTGCTGGAGGGGGTACCAGTGAGGACTTGTCAGCTGCTTCCTCGTTCTTCTTGCTCGCCTCGACTGCTTGCTTGGCTTGACAGTTTGTCGGCTTATGAGATTCGAGATTTGGAGTCTTATGGCTTCGGCAGTCTGATCCATATGGCTAGAGTTGATATTGATTGGAGGATGCTTGGAGCTGCCTTGATTGACTGGGTCCCTTCGTTGAACTTGTTCGCGTTCAACGATATGGAGATGGGACCTTCTTTGGAGGAGCTTGCTCGCTTGATAGGCCTACCCTGGGATTATGCTCAATATTTTTCGCCGAAGACGTCGTCGAAGACTGCTACACCGCAGAACTGGTTCGGGATCCCTTATCTTGTTCGGCCTGCAACTGGTGGCCAGGATGCTGTAGTGTTCTCTTTGGACCTGCTGTATGATCTTTTTTCGGGTCTTCAGAGTACGACCGGCTCTACCTTTGCTCGGAACGCACTGATGTTCTGCTTGATTGCTGAGGTGCTGTTCTCGGGATGGCGCAGATCCCAGAATCCTTTGCTTTTTGAGGTGATGAGCCGAGCTATCCGTCGGCAGGGGATCATTTCTCTCATCTTGGCAGAGCTATTCGATGGGCTGACCGACTGCGCCTTGGGCCGCACTCGTGTCCTTCGCGGCTGCTGTGCATTTCTTCAGGTATTTCTCTTACACCTTTTCCTTTTGCTTTGTCAGGACTTGTTTTGCTCTAGCCGAACTTCTTTTGCGATCAGGTCTGGCTATGGGAGCGTCTTTCTCTGACCGTTCCTGTATCTCTTCCTGGCATCCCGGGCTCTGACATCATGCGTTATATCATGGAGTTCCTTCCGCCTACAGCCAGGATGAGCGAGCCCTTGTATCGCAGGATGTTTGCTGAACTTCGTGACTGGAACGTTCGTTGGGAGTCATCTTGGCTTTCACTTTCTCCAGTGCTTTGCGATGCACACCGCCATCCTCTGATGTTGGTAGGCTTTCGATCCTACTTTTCTTACCATCCCATCCGGTTCCTGCGGCAGTTTGGTTATGAGCAGGATGTTCCTCTTTTCGCTTTCACGGGTATCGGGCGTCGAGCACTTCCCTCTAGATCTTCTGACTTCAGGACCCGGATTGATTGTTCTTGGGCGAGTTACCTGACTGCTGATTTGCTGGGTTTTGAGCTGCGGACTTTTCCGATGGCGACCGCCCCATATCAGTACTGGGTTGCTGAGCAGTCTTTGTATCGACGTATCCCTTGTTGGCACCAGACTGTTGACGAGGATGAGCAGGATATCCTTGGAGATGCTGGCTCTTCATCTGGTTCATATGAACCCTTTGAGGAGCGCCCGTTTATCGATCCTGGCTTCCTTTTGGCCACTCATGGCCATCTGTTGTCTGAGATCTCTACACTTCGGTATCATTGTGAGATGATGTCGAGGAGATTGGCTGCCGATCAGAGGTTGTCTGATGAGGAGACAGCGATTTGTACCCTTGAGCGCGATGAGGCGTATTACCTGCGTATGGAGGTGAGCAGGTTGAGAGCGAGGTTACTTCATTATGAGTCAGAGGACTCACCTGATGTGGCCGGGGAGGAGGGTAGAGATTGATTATGTTGGCCACCTGCACACTGATTTTTTGCGTATATGATTGATGATGATGCATTTTTTTTGTATTTTTTGAAAAAGATGATATGACATGTGTAAAAGAAATATGATACTTTTAATCAAAAAGAAAACTGTTTTAGGAATCTATTATGCCATTAGTTGTCTTGTGAGTGTGTCTGGATTTTGTGTCGGGATATAGGAATCAGAATTAGGGCTCGGCCAATGCTTTGACCGATGTCTCGAGATTTGACTTGCTTGATCCTTTGGTTCCCTAGAGATGTAGGCAATGGAAACTCTTGCTTCCTGAGATTGTCAGAGTTTGTAGAGCTCTTCGCTCCTGACTGCGCTTCTTTTTGTTCTTGAACTGTAACTGCTTGAACCGCTCTGAACCGTCTACTTTCTTGGTACCTGCACTTTTATTTTTATTATTATTTTTTTTTCTTTTTCTTTTTGAGCCATTTTTGCCTGCAGCGCTCTTTCGAGTTTTCACTACAGCCGGCCTTTTCCCGTCATTTTTGCCCGTGGCGCCCTTTTGGGTTTTCACCACGTCCCGGGTGTTTGATCTTGCCTGCCCCTTGGCAGCTATGCTGTTTTTACCCTTGGCGCCCTTTCGGGTTTTCACCAAGTCCGCTGTATGCCCACTGTTTTTACTCGGAGCGCCCTTTCAGGTTTTCACTCCGCCCTCTTTGTTTAGGCACACATTTTCTTTTTCTTTTTTTTTTATTTTTCTTTTCTTGCATCCTTGGATAACTGCGGTGGCTAGAGGTCGAGAATCCGTCGTTGCCGGCCGATGGCAGTCTTTCAGCCCTTATCCTGAGTTACGATAATAGAGCTGTCGGTCTTTGCTAAAGACCCCTCTGAGATGAATGGATGGATGGCTGTGTTTCTTGGATTGATTTTTTTTTTCTTAAGTGCCTTTCTTTGGCTTCCCTTTTTCTTTCTCTTTTTTTCTCTTTTTTTTTTTCTTTTATATTCTTTTTCTCTCTCCCCCCTTTTTTTTTTTTTGAATCCCTCTTTTTTTTTTGTATGTTTCTCTTTTTGAATCCCCTTATTTGAAACACTTGTTGGTGGACGGAATGATTTCTCAGAGGTCTTAGCTTCGACCTCTTGACTTCAGCTCTATTAAAGTAACCTTTGATAAGGTCAAAATAACTTACCCGTGAAAGATCTTCACGTTGTCGGCGTTGGTTGGCTCAGGAAGATCCACCCCTCTCATGCTGGTGAGTCTGAGGGCGCCTCCGGGAAGTACTTCTCTGACGATCAGTGGCCCGTCCCACGAGGGTTTGAACTTTCCTCTGGGATCTGGAAGGTGCGACAGTAGAATCTTCTTCATGACCATGTCGCCTACCTTGAAACTTCTTTTTCGGACTCTCTTGTTGTAAGCCCGAGCGATCCTTTTCTGATAGCATTGTGAATGACTTAGTGCACGCATGCGCTTTTCATCTGCTAGCTGCAACTGATCGAATCTGGCCCGTTGCCATTCTCCTTCTTCAATTCCGCTTTCTAGTAATACCTGTAATGATGGTATTTCCACCTCGATTGGTAGGACTGCTTCCATTTCGTAAGTAAGCTCGAAAGGAGTAACGCCCGTAGCAGACCGTACAGACGTTCGATAGGCCCAAAGTGCATATGGGAGCATATCTGACCAATCTCGATAGGTCACGACCATCTTCTCAAGTATCCTGACGATTGTCTTGTTTGCGGCTTCTACCCCACCATTCATCTGGGGACAGTAGGGGCTTGATCGATGACGTTGGATCTTGAATTTGCTGAGGAAGTCATCCATCTTCTTGTTGACGAACGGGGTCCCATTATCTGTGATGATAGCATTGGGGATTCCATACCAGCATATGATGTTATTCCTCATAAATTTGATCACTTGAGATGCTGCAATCGTGATGTAGGAGGCTGTCTCAACCCACTTGGTGAAGTAGTCGACTGCCACAAGTATGTACTCATGACCATTTGATGCTTTGGGACTGATTTTGCCGATGATGTCGAGTCCCCACATGGAGAAGGGCCAGGGGGTGGTCAGGTTGTATAACTCTGATGATGGGGCATGGATTTGATTTGCATGCTCCTGACACTTGAGGCATTTTCTGACGTGCTGGCAACAGTCTGTCTCCATAGTGAGCCAATAGTAGCCGAGTCGTAGAATCTTCTTTGCCATCATGTGCCCATTCATGTGTGGGCCACAGATTCCTTCGTGTATTTCTTTCATGATCTTTACAGCTTCTGTTTCATCGACGCATCGAAGGAGGATGTGATTATAGGATCGCTTGTAAAGAACTTCGCCACTGATGGTGAACTGACCGGCCAAACGCTGGATGGTTCGGCGATCTGTTGCTGTTGCTAACTCTGGATACTCCTGGGTTTCGAGATATTGCTTGATGTCAGCATACCAGGGTTTGTCAGGGACCGCTTCGGCTTCTTCTATTTGCAGGCAAAAGGCAGGTTCATCTTGAACTTCGACTGTGAGCTCCCATTCTGAAGCTCCTTTTGGTATCTCGAGCATTGATGCAAGTGTGGCGAGAGCATCTGCAAACTGGTTCTTGGCTCTGGGCATGTATGAGAAGGTGATTTCCTTGAATTCCTCGATCAGATTGTCAAGATACACATGATATGGTATCAACTTCTCGTCCTTGGTTTTCCATTCACCATTGGCCTGATTGATGATAAGTTGTGAGTCTCCAAATACTCGTAGCTTCTTGACGCCCAAGATTATGGCTTCTCTTAAGCCAGCGATGCATGCTTCGTACTCTGCCATGTTGTTGATGCACTCGAATGTGATGCGCCTCGAGATAGGAATAGGGACATCATCTGGAGAGTAGAGGATTGCTCCAATACCACTCCCTTTAGAATTTGCTACACCGTCGAAGAATAATGTCCATTCATCTTTCTTCTTCTTTTCATCCTCTTCAATGAGCAAGAGATCTTCATCAGGAAAGAACGTCTTGAGCGGCTGATAGTCCAGGAGAGAGTGAGCCGCAAGATGATCGGCGAGGGCCTGTCCCTTGATTGCCTTCTGAGTGACATAGGTGATGTCGAACTCAGACAAGAGTAGCTGCCATTTAGCTATCCTTCCAGTGAGTGCCGGTTTCTCGAACAGGTACTTGAGCGGATCCATGTGAGCGAGGAGGAGAATAGGGAATGCGATCATGTATTGACGGAGTCGCTGAGTTGCCCAGACTAGGGCGAGGCAAGTCTTCTCTATCGGGGAATACCTGGTCTCATAATCGGTGAACTTTCGACTCAAATAGTATATTGCTTGTTTCTTCTTCCCGGTCTCGTCGTGCTGGCCGAGGACACAGCCAATGGCTTCTGCTGCTACCGAGATGTATAACAATAAGGGTCGTCCGGGAGTGGGCGGTACTAGGAATGGAGGGTTCATGAGATACTTCTTGATGCGGTCGAAAGCGACTTGGCAATCATCATTCCATTCTTTTGGGACGTTCTTCCGAAGGAGTTTGAATATGGGCTCACAGATAGGTGTGAGCTGTGCGATGAAGCGACTGATGTATTGAATTCTGCCGAGGAAGCCACGAATTTCTTTCTCTGTTCTAGGAGGGGGCATCTCGATGATTGCTCTGGTTTTGGTCTCGTCGACCCTGATGCCATCCTCGCTCACCATAAAGCCGAGGAGCTTACCTCCCATTGCACCGAAGACACATTTCTGAGGGTTGAGACGGAGCTTGTACTTTTCTAATCTGTTGAATAACTTCTTCAGATCTTCAAAGTGTCCTTCAATTGTGCGAGATTTGACGATCATGTCGTCCACATATACTTCGAGCTCCTTGTTCATCATGTCGTGGAATAGTGCTGTCATTGCTCGCTGATATGTTGCTCCTGCGTTCTTCAGACCGAACGGCATTACCCTGTAACAGAAGGTTCCCCAGGGAGTGATGAACGATGTCTTCTCGCGATCTTCGACGGCCATCTTGATCTGATTGTATCCTGAGAACCCGTCCATGAATGAGAAGATTTTGTATCCAGCGGTGTTGTTTACCAGAGTGTCGATATGTGGCAAAGGGAAGTCATCTTTTGGACTGGCTTTGTTGAGATCTCGGAAGTCGATGCACATTCGAACCTTGCCGTCCTTCTTTGGTACTGGTACGATGTTGGCGAGCCATTCAGGGTAGTTGGAGACTACCAAGAACCCCGCGTTGTACTGCTTGATGACTTCATCTCGGACTTTCAGAGCCCATTCTGGCTTCATTCTTCAAAGTTTCTGCTTCACTGGCTTCATATCTGCCTTGGTTGGCAGATGGTGTACAACGAGCTCTTCATCGAGCCCCGGCATGTCTTCATATGAGAACGCGAAGTTGGACAATCTTGGAGCTAGGAACTCTATCATTTTCTGTTTCATCTCAGGTGGCAACAATTTTCCAATGTGTAATTCCCTAGGGATCTCAGGCGTCCCCAAGTTTACAATCTCAAAATCATCGGCTACAACATTGGCTTTAGATTCGAACTTTTTGAGGAGATCCTCTAGTTCGGGAGCTGGATCATCATCTTCCTTATCCCGAGCTTCGTTCAGACCTATGAGCTCGAAGTCTAATTCGATGTCGAAATCATATGATTCGACTTCAAACTCATGCGACTCTTTAGACGAACTTGGCACACTATTGAATGCAGGGAAAGAAATATTTTTTGGTTTTTGAGATTTTTCTGAAATGGAAATACTAGATGTTTTTGGCTTTTGAAAGTTTTTGATTTTTTTGGATTTTTAAAATTCATGGGACTTTGAACAAGTGGGCATTGCAGACCATGATTGAGCCCAACTTGTTCCAAAGTTTCGGTCACTGCTTAAACAGGCGTTTTTTTTTGGAAGCCAGAGCCCTCAGACGGCTCGTTGGCTGATTCAAAAGTTAGGGGAAAGGATGACCATTCAGGACCCCACACTTCCTCCCCTGAAAAGGTGGGGGTTGATGATTTGGGCGAAGAATCACAGTCTGGCCCAATGACCATGATTTCTTGCTGGTCGGGTTCGAGATCTGAGTCATACTCAGTCTCTCTCGGGTCACTTACCTCGCATTGCAGTTCGTCTGGTTCCACAGCTAGACACAAGTTTGGAATCTGGACATCAGACCAATCTAGGGCTGGCCACTTCCCTTTCTTGGTCCAATGGATGGGCTGCTTCTGCCCCTGGCTGATGATTGATGAAGTTGACTTTGCAGAGATGGGCAAGTCGTGCCCCTTGCTAATTGGTGCTGAGATGGGCAAGTTGTGCCCCTTGCTGATTGAAGTGGGCAGGTCGTGCCCCTGGCTGATTGAAGTGGGCAGGTTGTGCCCCTGGTTGATTGATGCTGACGTGGGCAGGTTGTGCCCCTGGTTGGGAGCAGGTGTCAGGGTAACCTGGTCCTGAAGCTGCTGTATTTGACTTCCTTCTTCGTCTTCATCATCTCTTTCTTCATCTGGAGGCTTAGATGGTTCGAGAATCTGATCCCATCGAATGGGGGGCCACTTGGCCCAAACTAGGCTCATCGGGAGGCCTTTGTGTAATGCAGTCGGTTGATTCCCTCATGGATCTTTGCAAGGTTCTCCTGGCTTGACGAATTGGATGGGTGAGCACCGAAATTTCTTCCTTCTTTTGTCCATGAAGGTTGTCTTGTATCCGAGTCCCCATTTGCGTTGATTATATATCAGTGGTATCTTTCTGGACTTGAAGTGATTCTTCATTCGGTATTTGAGGCTCAGACGCTCTGTTGGTGAAAACACACGGTCCACCCTTATCGGTTCTGGATTAGCGATAGAGTTCACCGTCTCGAATTCGAAACTGTGAAACGGGATGTCTTCTTCAGAGTGCTGAATATCGATGACCGAGATGTCTGGCTCATTGGCAGCAGCATTAGAAGGAATGATGAACTCCTTCTCTGCATGGATAGAGATCACTTGATTTCTACAGATGTATTTCACCCGTTGATGCAGGGTTGATGGCACAGCTTCAACCTTGTGCAGCCAAGGTCGTCCGAGCAACATGTTGAAAGAGGCTGATATATCCAGGATTTGGAATGTGATGGTAGAGATTTCTGGACCTATCTATACCTCTATGTCGACCTCCCCTTCCACTGATCGGCGGGTGTTGTCGAATGCTCTAACGCATATGGTGCTGGGTCGAAATGAAGAAGGGCTGATTCCCAGACGTTCCGCGGTCTTGAGTGGGCAGACATTTAAGCTTGAGCCATTATCGATAAGGACCAGCGGAACACAGAGGTCTTTGTATCGTAAGGCTATGTTGAGGGATCGCCCATGATCGCGCCCTTCTGGTGGCAACTCATTATCTGTGAAGGTGATGGCGCGCGGAGCCAGGAGTTGTCCAATCATCAAAGCTATCATTTCTGGTGCCGTATCAGAGGAGACGTGAGCATCGTTCAAGGTCTTGGCAAACATTTCTCGGTGTATGCGAGATGTACAGAGTAACTCCCATACTGAGATTTGTGCAGGGATTGACTTGAGCTGATTCGCCACATCGTATGCGGCTTCATTTTTGTTGTCGAGGCCTGAAAGGGCGCCTTTGGGATCTCCTCTGTTCTGATTATCTCTTCGGATGCAACGCCCATTGGGATTCATGTTCCCCACTTCCGCACATCCTGGATAGTGCCATGGAACCTCTTTGTAGTTTTCCTCCCTTTTGCCTTCTAGGACCACCGGTTCTTGCAACGGTGCTGGTGTGGGTACCAGATCTTCCTCGTATGGAGCTTTTGCCTTGAGAACTACATTGTTGCCTGTGCTGAAGGGGTAATATCGAGGCTTGTCTTCGTAGACCACATAAGGTCGTGGTCCTGGCTTAACTGTTCCTGGAGCAGGAGGCTCCCATGGAATGAATACTGGTCCTCTTGATATGACAGGGGGTTTCTCTGTTCGTCCCAGATGCCGTAGAGTGATTGACACGCCTCCGGGATTTGCCCCTTGCAATACGACTGGCTCAACTGGAGGAGCTCCTTGCAACACAATGGGTTCTTGCTGCTGATGAATATGGTTCCTCCATTGTGAATTGTATTGTCCCTGTGCTGAGATTGCCCCTTGCAAGACGACAGGTTCGTATGTGGGCTCGATGTATGATTGTGCTCCTTCTAGGACGACTGGTTCCCAACATGAGGGGCCGTAAGGCGCCCCTGGCACATTGTATGGAAGTGCTCCTTCGAGTACTACTAGCTCGAGGACTGAAGGAGGGAAGGGACTTGCCCCTTGCATGATCGGAGGAGGACTTGTCGGCCCATAAGTGTAAGCATGAATGGACTGGATAGGGGAGAAGAAGCGATCGAGATGGTCTCCTTCTTCTATACTATTGACTGCAGGGCCACGAGACGAACTGGGGTCCGTCGGATGTTGAGGCAGAGGATTCTGAAGGATGTTGGTGGAAGCTGCTGGAGAAGTTCCAGGGACCGAGATGACGATCTTGCGGTCATCAATCTGGTCTTGTATGGCATTCTTCAAAGTATAGCATCGATCAGTGGCGTGGCCAAGCCCTTGATGGTAGGCACAATACTCATTTTCTCGGTAATTCGGTGGCAGAGGATGAGGAGGAGGCCTAGGTGCCATTAGAGTAAGTAATTGCTTTTGTACCAGCGTAGTCATGATTTGACTAAGTGGTTGACTGAGTGGAGTGAACTTCCTGGACTCCCTGTAATTCTGCCTGTTCTGGTATAAGTATTGGCCGTTTCCTCTGAACTGCTGCTGTTGTCGAGGTGGTTGTGGCTGAGGATTTGGTTGTGGCTGATACCACTGAGGCTGATGCTGAACTTGATTCTGCTGATACTGTTGACGTCCCTGTGGGGGAGCATGTTGATTTCCTTGAGCAGTGGTGTTGATGTTGTTTACCTCTGTTGGGCGGGGAGGAGAACCACTGCGGTTTCCATTCCCGTGCTCGATAGGTCTTCCTTCCACTCTGTTCCTCTTGACTGGAGTGGCTTGATGAGGCCATGGGGAGATCGTCCCGGCCCGGATTCCTGCTTCAACCTGCTCTCCAGCACGGATCAATTGTGAGAAATTCGCATATGGATGCGAAATGAGATATCCAGATATGCCCGGATATGTTGAATGGACAATCATGGAGATTTGTTCTTCGTCGTCGATGGGTGTCCGCATTCTGGCTGCCATAGCTCGCCAACGTCCCACATAAGCTGATAGCGTTTCATCATTCCTTTGCCTGAGAGCCGCGAGGTCGGCTCTTCTGGGTGCCATATTGAGATTGTACGCGAATCTGTCGACGAAAGCTTGGGAAAGTTGTTCCCATGTCCTGATGCGGTGGCAGTCCAATGAGGTGTACCAATCTAGGGCATCGCCCTTCAGAGATTTTTGGAACAAGCGAATAAGGGCCCCTTCATTTCCTGAGATTGCACTCAGTTCTCCACAGAAGGCCTTGAGATGTGCTGTGGGACAACCGCTGCCGTCATATCTTTTGAATTTTGGAACCTCAAAGTTTTGAGGTACTTGAGCATCTGGGAAAGGACACAAGTCTCTGAACTTGGTCGAAGGTAGATCGATTCCTTGCTGTCGCTGAAGCTGATTTTGCAAGATCTGGAACTGCTCCCGCAACTCGTCCAGTCCTGAATGATCTGTTCGAGTGACTGGTGCCTCTTGGAGTAAGGCATGTTCTTCTTCGGCATAGTGGTCGATGTCTTCGACCCTATGGGCTTGCTGAAAAGCAACCGCGGGTTGCTGAAATTGGTTTGATGATTGAATTGGATTCTGATGAACTTGTGCATGAAATGATGGTAACTGAACTGGAGACTGTACTGAAGGAACTTGCTGGAAATTAACTGGAGATTGCTGAATTGAAGATTCCTGAAAATTAACTGGATTTTGCTGAATTGAAGATTGCTGGAAATTAACTGAATTTTGCTGAATTGAAGATTGCGGGAAATTAACTGGAATCCCATCGGCGGGGATGTGCTGAAATTGAAAAGGTGTCCCATCGGCGGGGACGTGCTGAGATCTACTGAGATTGTTGTTTGTAAGATTGACTGGAAGCTGATTGGATGTTCCTGCAACGGAAGTGCTCTGAGATGGCCTTGTCGTCGCAGGAAGATATTGAGAAGGATGCCCCATAGCGAAGGGCTGAGATGACTGCTGTCGGTAGTCTTGGGCAGACTCCGATGGTTGTGCTTGATTTGAACTAGAGGCCGGAAGGACCCGGCATGGCTGCTGAGATTGCTGAACTGGGCCAACTTGATTGTTGGCTACTGCGGTGGCTTGTGCTTGCATGAATTACAAGAGCATTTCTTGCATTGCTCTCACTCCTTGTGCCAATTCTTGTATGATTGGCGTATTGTCAACGGGCTGTTGTGCTGGAGGTTGCGCTTCGGTCATTTCAAGAGCAGGGAAGTAATGAGTTTCTTCTTCGTGGTCGGACATGGCTTGCTGAGCCCGAGTGCGGATTATGCTGCGGTAGGGAAGTTGTCTCCGCGTACGTTGAGCCCGAGGAGGCGCAATGGTGAGGACTATACTCTACTCTTTTTGGGTTTTGGGATTTTCTATTTTTTTGTATTTTTTTTTTTTGGTTTTGGGATTTTCTGTTTTTTTTTTTGGGTAGAATGCTATGCAGATGAGATTGTATGAGGATTAGTGACTTTCAAGTACGGGAAGGATTCTGTTTTTCAAGTCGGATCACGACTAGTGGGACTAGCTCATCCCCAGCAGAGTCGCCATTCTGTGGACCCTCGTCGATTTTCCGCGCTCCCCACACGACGTTCTTCTCCCTTCCCCTTTCCTTTCGGAACAGAAGGAGATGAGGATGCGTGAGTGCGAAATCGCCGTTTGTGCCACTGGCTTGCCTCGTTCTCGAGGGCTTTGTTTGGTTGTCGTGTTAAGCTGGATATGTTTAAGTGTGTTTATATAAGACCAGAGTCGCCACTAGCCAGTTACTTCGAATCTACAGTCGGCTAGACCCTGTAGAAACGTTAGAGAAGGGAATCCGAAGATTCCTTCTTCTAAAATGACTCCTGTTGATCTGCGGCCAGAGATTCAAGGTAAGGGATCACGGTTACAGGGTGGGAAGAGGTTAAGCACCCCACACACTGCCCGTACCAAAGTACGGTCTCTACTTCACAGAATCGATCGGATACTTGAAAGTCTAGTTTAATCCTCGTATATTCTCATGGATGACATGATGCATGAATGCGGGTCTGAACAGTAAGAGTTTTTGATGGGCAGGTTCCAACAACGGGCAAGCCCAGAGCGTACGCTCGAACTGACAGGTGCTTTATGCGAGATGATGCATGCTGTGTGCTTGAATATTCAAAGTGCTTATAGTGATATGTACGTGAATGCAGGTCTGAACAGTAAGAGTTTCTGATGGGCAGGTTCCAACAACGGGCAAGCCCAGAGCATACGCTCGAACTGACAGGTGCTTAATTTAAGATATATGCGGTGTGCTTGAATAATCAAGGTGCTTGTAGTGAAGCAGGGGGGTTGGAAGAAAAGTAAATGTTGCACTTATGCTAGATGTAAATGAGATGATGCTGGAAAAATGATAGCTGGATGGACGGAGGTATCACAAGGATTGGCTTCGAGTGGCTGGATCAAGACTTGGGTGACTTGAGAGGCTTGGACCAGTGGTCAGGCTGGGCTGGACCAGGGCTAGACTCTCCTCACTCGGGCTCTCCTTGGTGGAAAAATGGGCTAAGGGGTGGAGAAGGGCACTCGAACGGACAGGCTTTCTTTGGACTCGAAGGGATGCTGTTATGAGAAGAGGCTAGGGGTATTTATAGCGTTGGAGAGTGGCAGCTCTCGTAATTTTTTCCGGGCGGCCTGCTATGGGCCGCCCGTACGGCCGCTCCTCGGTTTCCAGCGAGTACGGTCGCTCCCTCGGGGCTGCTGTTTGACTTGCTGGTCGACTCAGTGAGTTGACTCAGCGGGTCGACTCGGTGGTTTGACTCGACGGGTTGACTCGGTGTTTTGACTCGACGGGTTGACTTAGCGGGTTAACTCAGCGGGTTAACTCAGCGAGTTGACTCAGTGATTTTGACTTTTTTAGGATTTTTTGACTGGCCTTTTTTATGGGGGGTTTTTCAGGCTGATGTTTAAGATTGGGTGGACTGGGTTCAGGCTTGATCTGGGCTATGGAATGGGGCTTACAAGGGTGAGTTTGGCTGAGTTTGGACTTGGGATTTGGGGGTATGGTCCTCCATTCATCCAGCTATCTCTACCAACAGTGTAGCCGAAGGTGGGGTGTCTACACCGACGAAATAATTTTCGTTGGGAAAAAGCATTTTTCCCGACGAAATGGAAAAATCGTCGGTAAAAATCTCCCGCCACCACCAAATTCATTCTCGCCATACACTTTTACCGACGAAATAAAAATTTTGTCGGTAAAAAGCTTATTGCCGACGAAGTAACCCATCGCTAAAAAAGATAACAGAGAACTTTACTTTTACCGACGAAATATTTCGTCGGTAAAAGTCTCACTTTTACCGACGAACAATTTCGTCGGTAAAAGTCTTATTTTCCAGATTCCCGCCAAGAAGTGAGAAGGACTTTTACCGACGAAACTTCTTACTTTTACCGACGAAAAATTTCGTCGGTAAAAGTCTTTTAACTTACTAAACAGTGCGCGACCCCTCATTTCTTCCTCTCTCTCTCTCTCTCTCTCTCTCTCTCTCTCACTCTCTCGCTCGCTCTCTCTCTCTCTGGAACGACCCCCACCCCACCGTCCGCGGCCGTCTCTCTCATCGCCGACCACCGGCGTCCGGCGTTCGGTCACTGGCGTCGCACCATCTCTGCCGACCACCCATCTCAGCCGACCATCTCTTACCGGCATCCCACTGCCGCTTGCCAAGAACCTCCGCCGGCCTCCGTACGCCGCCGCCACCTCCGGTGACCCTCTCCCCCTTCCTTCTTCCTCCATTTCCCCTCTCTCCCTCTCTCCTCATTGTTCATTGTGGGGCCCACTTCCAAAATCCAATGAATGTGGGTCCCACCGTCGCTGTCCAATGCATGTGGCTGGGTGGGTCCCACCGTCGCTTTCCATCGTCCATTGCATGTGGGTCCCACCGTCGATTTCCATTGTCCATTGCATGTGGGGTCCGCCTTAGCTGTCCATTATTTGGTGGGGCCCCCTGATTTAGGAATTTCGAAATTAAAATCTCCTAATTAGGGATTTCAAAATTAAAATCCCTAATTAGGGATTTTAAATTTTAAAATCCAAATTGTGATTTAGAAAATAAAGAAAAAATGAAATTGTGGGGCCCACCGTCGCTGTCCACTGCCTGTGGGGCCCACGTCGATGTCCACTGGCTGTGGGGCCCACCGTCGCTGTCCACTGGCTGTGGAGCGCACCGTCTCTGTCCACTGCCTGTGGGGCCCACGTCGCTGTCCACTAGCTGTGGGGCCCACGTCACTGTCTACTGGCTGTGGGGCCCACCGTCGCTGTCCACTACCCGTGGGGCCCACGTCGCTGTCCACTGTTTTAGATGAAGCATATATTTGTGTGGAGTAAACTATGTGGGGCCCACAGTGATTTACGTATTTTATCCACTCCATCCATCCATCTTAGTAGGTAATTTTAGGTATGGTGCCCAAAAATGAAGCATATCAAAACCTAAAGTGGACCACACCACAAGTGTGAACTGAATGTCTATCATTGAAAAATTCTAGGACGACACAGAAGTTTTGGATCAAGCTGATATTTGTGCTTTCCCTTCATCCATATCCATGTGATCTTATGGACACGTTGGATGACAAATAAAGATCATAGGGGAGCTTGGGAATGGTGGAAATCATTATTCCCACTGTTTACCATGGCATGGTCCACTTGAGATTTGGATATGCTTAAATTTTGGGCTCAACCACTAAAATGAGCTGAAAAAACACCACAGTTTGGAATAGATAAATCACATACATTCTAGGTGGGCCCAACTGAGTTTACTCTACATGATAAGAGGTAAGAGCTAGCGTGCAGAGTTACTCCGCACGCAATCCGATTCCCATGGTGGGCCCCATACATACTTATTTGTTCAGAAAATAGCAGTCATTAGGTATTTGATTAGACTTGATTCATGGTGTTGATGATTCTGTCATTTTCATGTGCTTGTGTATCTGGAATTGATGGAGCAAACCCGGATGTGCGTCGGAGCTACCCGTGTTTGATTTATGTGGATGTATGTTGTGGATGTATTTGGTTTATTATTAATAGTTATTTTTTGTCCACAAATGGTAGTATAATAGAATCAGTTAGCCCATTTGGAGATTTCTATATTGCCGAGCATAGATAAAGTGTGTTTTGGAGGTATAGAAATCTGCCAAATTGTCCTGTTGGACAGTCCAAGGTTGGATAGATTGGAATGTTATCGTTGTTTGTCATTTACATGCTCTGTCATTAGTTTCGTGCAGTAACTCTCCTATTCTCTCTGGATATGTTTCTTATGTTTAATTCCATTGTCAATTTAATCCACACAATGTGTGGATAGTTGACGTGGAAATTAAATGTAAGATAAATATATCTGGAGAGATAGGGGGAGATGCTGTCGAAATTTAGGCTTGGGCATTTAAATGGAAATAATGATAGCATTTCAATCTATCCATCCTTGGATGGGCGACTGATTTTATTATTATCATTTAGTGGCAAATTAGATGACGAACATGATACTTGTGATTAAGAGTAGTTGATTGATGTTGATGTTGAGCGGGGGTCCCTGGAAGGTGGGAACCGCGGTTTAGACCATGATGATGAAGCTGTCCTGTTCCTACAGACAGTAATATGGGTGGCCTGGCTATTTGGACAGGCCCGTGTTTATGTATTAGCTTGAAATTAATGGAGCAGACCCGGATGTGCATCGGAGCTATCCGGGTGTTGAGCAGGGGTCCCTGGAAGGTGGGAACCGCTGTTATGACCATGATGATGAAGCTGTCCATTTCTTATGGACAGCAATATGGGTGGCCTGGCCATTTGGACAGGCCCGTGTTTATATATTAGCTCGAAATTAATGGAGCAGACCCGGATGTGAATCGGAGCTATCCGGGTGTTGAGCGGGGGTCCCTGGAAGGTGGGAACCGCTGTTATGACTATGATGATGAAGCTGTCCATTTCCTATGAACAACAATATGGGTGGCCTGGCCATTTGGACAGGCCCATGTTTATGTATTAGCTCGAAATTAATGGAGCAGACCCGGATGTGCGTCGGAGCTATCCGGGTGTTGAGTGGGGGTCCCTAGAAGGTGGGAACCGCGGTTTAGACCATGATGATGAAGCTGTCCTGTTCCTACGGACACTAATATGGGTGGCCTGGCCATTTGGACAGGCTCGTGTTTATGTATTAGCTCGAAATTAATGGAGCAGACCCGGATGTGCATCGGAGCTATCCGGGTGTTGAGCGGGGGTCCCTGGAAGGTGGGAACCGCTGTTATGACCATGATGATGAAGCTGTCCATTTCCTATGGACAGCAATATGGGTGGCCTGGCCATTTGGACAGGCCCGTGTTTATGTATTAACTCGAAATTAATGGAGCAGACCCGGATGTGCGTCGGAGCTATCCGGGTGTTGAGCGGGGGTCCCTGGAAGGTGGGAACCGCTGTTACGACCATGATGATGAAGCTGTCCATTTCCTATGAACAGCAATATGGGTGGCCTGGCCATTTGGACAGGCCCGTGTTTATGTATTAGCTCGAAATTAATGGAGCAGACCCGGATGTGCGTCGGAGCTATCCGGGTGTTGAGTGGGGGTCCCTAGAAGGTGGGAACCGCGGTTTAGACCATGATGATGAAGCTGTCCTGTTCCTACGGACACTAATATGGGTGGCCTGGCCATTTGGACAGGCTCGTGTTTATGTATTAGCTCGAAATTAATGGAGCAGACCCGGATGTGCATCGGAGCTATCCGGGTGTTGAGCGGGGGTCCCTGGAAGGTGGGAACCGCTGTTATGACCATGATGATGAAGCTGTCCATTTCCTATGGACAGCAATATGGGTGGCCTGGCCATTTGGACAGGCCCGTGTTTATGTATTAGCTCGAAATTAATGGAGCAGACCCGGATGTGCGTCGGAGCTATCCGGGTGTTGAGCGGGGGTCCCTGGAAGGTGGGAACCGCTGTTATGACCATGATGATGAAGCTGTCCATTTCCTATGGACAGCAATATGGGTGGCCTGGCCATTTGGACAGGCCCGTGTTTATGTATTACCTCGAAATTAATGGAGCAGACCCGGATGTGTGTCGGAGCTATCCGGGTGTTGAGCGGGGGTCCCTGGAAGGTGGGAACCGCTGTTACGACCATGATGATGAAGCTGTCCATTTCCTATGGATAGCAATATGGGTGGCCTGGCCATTTGGACAGGCCCGTGTTTATGTATTAACTCGAAATTAATGGAGCAGACCCGGATGTGCGTCGGAGCTATCCGGGTGGTGAGGGGGGGTCCCTGGAAGGTGGGAACCGCTGTTATGACCATGATGATGAAGCTGTCCATTTCCTATGGACAACAATATGGGTGGCCTGGCCATTTGGACAGGCCCGTGTTTATGTATTAGCTCGAAATTAATGGAGCAGACCCGGATGTGCGTCGGAGCTATCCGGGTGTTGAGCGGGGGTTCCTGGAAGGTGAGAACCGCTGTTATGACCATGATGATGAAGCTGTCCATTTCCTATGGACAACAATATGGGTGGCCTGGCCATTTGGACAGGCCCGTGTTTATGTATTAGCTCGAAATTAATGGAGCAGACCCGGATGTGCGTCGGAGCTATCCGGTTGTTGAGCGGGGGTCCCTGGAAGGTGGGAACCGCTGTTATGACTATGATGATGAAGCTGTCCATTTCCTATGGACAGCAATATGGGTGGCCTGGCCATTTGAAAAGGCCCGCTTTGTGTGGAGCAGACCCGGATGTGCGTCGGAGCTATCCTTAAGTTGCTTGAGTCTCCTGGCCTGGCCAGGCCAAATGTTGATATTGATGTGGTGCAATTGAATAGAGATGATGTGCCACCTGATCATGTTGATGCCTCAATCATAAATGACATTGTTATAGATGATAGCGCTTTCATCGATGACAACGTTGCAGACGATGAAGAGAAAATTCTGATCAGCGATAGTGATGGTGAAGAAGAAAGAGTCCTAAGCGATAATGATTCAGACGACGATTATTAAATGTATACAAGATTTACATGTAATTTTCAATTCGATTAATTTGATTATTACATGTATATATGTTTTACAAGTCATGATTTTTTTCCTGAATTGACTTGTTTATAATCTACATTTACAGTTAAGTCACTTTCTGATCATGTCCTCTACAAACTGGAGCGTAGCGGAAGCACGCAGCATACTTCATCAGCTGTTGCGGATGGACTTTCCGGCCCTATATTCTTCTGGTAGGGCCAGAGAGATACCCGGTCTGGTCTAGAAATGTAGGGAGGAAGACGATGACTCAGATGAAAGATTATACAATCTCAAAGAAATTTCGGACCTGATTGAGGAATATAACCGCGGAAAACTTCGTATGGAAGATGCGACATTATTACTTGCACATCTGAATGGAGTCCCGAGAGATTAGATTTCTCCTATTGTGACTGGCATGTTGGCTGTAACAATGTCGAGTGCTTCATACAGCTTGACATATACATCTGCAGCGTACGATAACTTACGCAGGGAGTATTTCGGATAGTTGATCCGAAGTTGATTTGTATTACAATGAGATATATGTATTTAATATAGAATGACAATGTGTAATGAATTTTTCAACTTTTATATTCTGTTTACGGTTTTATTATATTCTGCTTGCATTATAGTGTAATGGTCTAATCATATTTTTATCATCTCTCTAAGCATAAGCACAAATTCACTCTACAATGATGTTCATAAACTTGCATTGACATTGTTTAAATTTATAAGTTTGTATTTCAGATATATTCAGTCATGGCACCAGGTGGGAGATCAGGTCGTTCGCGCACTGGATCTACCTCTTCCACCCGTGATGCGACGCAGACAGCATCGACGTCGCACGGTGCATCACAGTTATCTAATCCTTCGGTTCAGCGTACACCGGGCACTGCATGTAAGTCTAGACATTTATTTAGTGATTTCTGTTTATATTGTTACTTACATATATCTTTTCACAGCAGCATCTTCTACCAGCCGACGAGGACGTGGACCCACGCGTGGGTTAGTTTTAAAGCGACTTACACGTGAGGGTAGGGTGGCGGTAGAGTTCTCACAGGACTGTCTTAGACCTGTTGGGGACAGTGCCAGACTGTTTACGTCTGAGGTCGGTGTCCTATGCCGATCTCTGATCCCCGCCACCACCCCCCGTTGGACTGACGTGACAGATGATGTGCGACAGCTCATCCGTCAGCGCCTTCAGGTAAAGTTTAGTAAATTAAAAATTTCTTTTGTGAAAGTTTATTTACTGTTAAGTCCTATTGTTAATAAGTTTATTACCTTAATTTATTATATTACGAAACTGCAGGATAAATTTGAATTCGATTTGAATGTTCTCTACATGTCTCATGCCGTCGACGACATGATTAGAGAGCGGTTCAAGGAGTACCGCGAAGAGTTGCACCAGCGGTACAAGCGGTGCAGGACACACGATTAGGCCGTACTGTCCGCACCGCCACACGTTACTACAGACGACTGGCGGATACTCTGCGAGAGATTTTCGTCGGAGGCTTTTCAGGTAATATTTACATGTACGATATCTTACGGTAACAATTAAATTCGCAATTAATTTCGCAATTAATAGAAATATATTTTGTATAATGTGTTCAGAAGAGGAGTAGAATAAATTCTGCGAACAGGAAAAAGTTACATGTGAACCACGTAGCTGATTCAAAGTCATTTGTATGACATCGTTACGACATGGTAAGAAATTATTGATGATTATTAAGTTAATATATTATTTTGATTGGCATTTATTATAAGTCTTTTTTCCTTTCGATTGCGCAGTGAGATTCCATCACCGGCCAGGAGCCTGGACCAGTAGACCTCTACAGAGGGACTTACTGTCGGCAGGCGACGGGATCTTGGGTTCATCCTAGAGCCAGTGAGCATTGGGTAAAAATCTTTACTTTGTAAAATTTAATTGCGCATTGATTGATAATAATGTCATTCATGTCATTTTTTATGAAATTTCATATCTTTTCATTACAGGCGGCGATGGACACCATACGCAGTCAGCCCACTCCCGATGGTAGTCAGCGGAGTGAGCCAGAAATCCTGAGCGAGGTGCTTAGCACCCGTTCTGGATATGTGCGTGGGCTTGGCCATGGTGCCAAGCTCATGGCACAAACTAGAGCTGGCTCCATTCGATCCGTAGCTGGTGAGAGCGCTCAACGCCGAGCTGATATCGCAGAGAGAGAGGTTCAGCAGCTACGGGTCGTCGTCGATGAGATTCGAGAGCAGCTGGAGAGGCAGAGAGAGGAGCAGAGGCGTAGGGAGGAGGAGGAGAGGTGATGGGAGGAGGAGGAGCAGAGGCGTAGGGAGGAGGAGGAGAGGCGACGGGAGGAGGAGGAGAGGAGGATCGAGGAGTTGCGGCAGGAGCGGCAGGAGCATGAGCGACGGATGCAGGATATGTTTCAGGCTCTCGCTGCACGCCTTGGCGCCGATGCCCCGCCACCTCCGCCTTCATCTTCCTGATTATTTTTTTTTACTATACGACTTTTAGCTTATATGTATATGTGTGTTGACGAATATTGTTTGTTTGTGGATGTGGAATGGATTATTTGTGTATGGATGGTGTAGTTTCTGTTTATTTGTATGTATGTGGATGTGAATAGGAGAAAAATGTATAGGTTTCTTTACAGGTGTATATCAGGAATTTTCCTGAATTTTGAAAACAAATGAAACCGGGAAAGGGAAAACTTTTACCGACGAAATAATTCGTAGGTAAAAAGATGTCAAATTTTTTTACCGACGAGATTTTCGTCGGTAATAAAAAATTGTAAAACTTTTACCGACGAAATATTTCGTCGATAAAAGTTTTTCAAATTTTTTTACCGACGAAAAAATTCGTCGGTAAAAACATTTGACATCTTTTTACCTACGAATTATTTCGTCGGTAAAATTTTTTTCACCGACGTATCATTTTTATTTCTGACAAAAATTCATATGTTTTCCCGACGAATTGTTTCGTCGGTAATGGTTTTATTATTACCTACGAAAAATTATTTCGTCGGTAAAAACCTTTACCGACGGCCTTTCTGCGACAATGTTAGCCACGAAAAATTTCATCGGGAAAAAGATTTCCCGACGAAATTTTACTGATTCCCGACGAAATCATTCGTCGGTAAAAAGGGAATTTCTTGTAGTGACTTATAATGGCTCGAGGCATTCCAAATCTCAACAAAATATTTTCTTTAAGGAACCGTACGTAAGGTTGTCAATGGGCCGGGTTAGGGTCGGGCCAAGCTCTATCTAAGCCCAGCCCGTATTTCTTAACACAAGTCCAAACCCCAGCCTTGGCCCATGACGAGCTGAAATAGTTCAGCCAAAGCTCAAGCCTATGCATTTATACAAAGCACAGCTTGAACCCAGCCCGAGCCCAGCCATGTGCATTTATACTACTCTATTTCTTTGTGCACATATTATAGAGAGAGGAAAAAAACATAAATATAATGTACATGTAAGCACAGACAAGTATGAGTTCTATCATAGTATTTGAATACTTACCTCCACCAACATGAAAATTATAGCATCAAAACTAGTCCCTTTTGTTAGAGCGTGGGTAGCGGCAATCTAGAAACAAAATAAATCACCGAAACATCACAGAAAAAGGAAATGAGAAAATGAAACACTGGAAAATATCAAGAAAAGGAATGGACAAACAGTAGTAAAAAAGTTGTTAAACAGTCATACCTGGATAACTGGGCCATCTGCCAATGGATTGGAGTAGGGTACACCTAATTCAATGATGTCCAAGCCACGAGTATCAAGTACTTTCAAGTTTTAATTCTTCTGTTGTTGTCGATAAATTGGGATCATCGAAAATTATATAAGGTATAAGTGTCACCTATGCATCAGACATACCCATTAGAAGCTAAACTAGTTGAATCAAACAAAACAACTAGCTTATTGAAGATTACACAATATTATCACAAAGCATTAAAATTATCCAGTGGTGTACTCTTAAATCTAACATCAATTTATTATTTGGAAAAAACACACATGTATAAAGAATAAAACATATCACAAGAAAAAAAGATATCCTTAAAGTCTCCACCAAAAGTTTCTTCTTGAGTTTGCATATTGATCTTTGACAGCACATCTTAAACAAATAATTTCTATGAAATTCATTAAAAGAATTTAAAAAGAACTTCATCATCATTTTGCTACTACACTGGCCTCTCTAGAGAGATTGTGTAGTCATTTAGGGCCCGTTTGGATACTACCAAATAAGTTACTTTTCGACTGAACTTAAGACGTTAAGTTACTTCTGACACTTAAGTTCGTATGGTAAGTATAATTGAAAAGTAACTTATTTCTTAAAAATTACTTATCTTAATAAGTATTTTTTTTTAGCCTTTTGACTTTTGACTTTTCTACTTATCTCTCTCATGTCATGCTTTTGCTCCCTTTTTTTTGGGGGGGGGGGTTAGTACACACCCACACTATTAGTCACCCTCCAATGTTAATTAACCACCCTCAAATTTGGCTTTTCTACTTATTTCTCTCAGGTCACGGTGCATATCAAAGTTCTCTCTCATGGTTCACTCAATTACTGCTCTCTCATACCCTCCATATCAAAGGAGGCCCCACATGATGGACTGTACCATTAAAGGTGGGGCTCACACATGGGCCCTACATTAATTGGTGCAAGATCCAATCCACCAATCAGGTTGATCCGATCTTCTACATCTTTCCCAAAAATGGTTCTAGTCCACTCACCATGTGGACCGACTATTGGAAACAAGTGAATGGGTTAGAAAACTTCAGCCAAGTCTTCCAAAGCCGTACATTTGTTTTGTAGACTGTTGCCCACCTGACTAGTGGATCAACCTGATTCTTGTGCCAGGGCATCCATATAGTGGTCCCGTTTTGATGAATGTAATGTATCTTGGACCAATCGTGCTATGCTAGCATATGCATGGCATGTGTTAGTGCACTTTTCTGTGGCATACTAGTGCACCTTATTTGTCAATGACTTAGGTCAGTGAGTCTAGTGTCGATTGAGCTTAATGAAGACAAAGATCGAAGACTCAAGATGGACCGACTGCATCAAGAAAGAAGAAACAAGTAAAAGTGATGCCTTAGTGAGCCCGAACCTAGTACCTACCTAAAACCATAAACCTCTAGATGACCATGACCCAATAGGCATACCATTAGTAATCTTAGATTGACCTTAGGTGTCCCAAAAGACCACCAAAAGAATGGCCAAGAGGTTGTATGATCTGCTGCAAAACAGCAGAAATTCATGCCTGGCCAGGCGCCCGACCCAGTGTCTACTGTTCGCTCGCCTCAAGTGTAAGGCTGCGATGTAGTAATAAATCTCGGTAAGACCGAGGTCGATCCACAGGGAAAGAAGTAAACAATTCCAAGTATTCTAATAACTAGAATCTAAGAAGTTTAAGAGAGTAGTTTTTCACATGAAATAGGAAAATCTGAAAATAGAAGAACTAGAGCATCAAGGATCCACTTGTAGTGGTCTAATGCCAATCCATTCATCCAAGTACAACACAATTAGAATCAAAGTCCTATCTCGCATCTAATTGGAAGATATAACATTCAAGCACAAACAATCCCACTTAAATCTGGAAATTAGATTTCTAGTTCTAATGAAGCACATAGAACTTGAACTTGTAGCCTTCGGAGTAACAGCCATGCCTATGGACTATGGCATGCTCAAGGGTTACTGCAATTCTGATTCAAACAACCCAATCATGGTAATCTCAGAGAATTGCAAGGAACTCATGTCCGGAGCACACAAACTCTCACAAAACTTCTAAAAAACCAAACTTTATTCAAACTAGAACTTCAAAATCCAAAATTAAGAAAAGGGTACTTGAAATAAAAGAATTAAAGCATTGGAACCAACTACAAGTTTTACCTCTAGCTCTAGCTAAGAGGTTAGCTAAGGAAAAACATATTAAAACTAGAACTAGAACTAAGAAAAGGAAGAAAAACTAGCTGAAGGAGGCTAGGTAGCCTCCTGGGACTTGAACTCCTTGCTTCCCACGTCCTTGCTTGATTTGGAATAGAAGAGAGCACCTCCTTTTATAGTGCAGCAATAGTACAGCAACATAGCAGAATTTGTTTCGCTTGGTACGGCTTAACAATGGTCGGATTGCCTTCAAATTTGGTTTGTAGCTTCCTTGTAATGTGATCTTCCAAATAGATGATTTAGATTTCCAATATTATCCTCTGAATGGGCCCATCAATCACATCACCGACCGCCTCTCAAAATCGCGCACTTTGGGTACCTTCAGAACCAGTCATCTTGCTTTCAACGCTCCGGAGTGTACAGATGTCGGATTGATCCCAAATTTTGAACATTGGTAGAAAACTTCATCCTCTACATGATGGATGGATTATATTGTCCAAAACAACCCCAGAATATGGTCCGAAAATTAGAACACTCAGCCCTTTTATAAACTCTGCGCAGTTGGATCTTTCTGGATGGTCCATCTTTCTTCAACCGGTACGATCAAACCACACATCCTTTTGATCTGAAACTTTTGTGGTTATTCATATATGGATGTGGTCTAAAAGATGGTCAAAGTAGATTCTTCATATCATCAATGATGAGTCCTCTGGACCGGCCCAGAGTTGAACAGTGAAATCTGGAACTTTCTGGACAGTTCGTATTGTTTTGGCCACCACGGTCAATCCGTAGCTCCGATCGACACGAAACCACTTGTCTTAGTTCGGCGTCGAGCTCCTCTTCGACATGGATGTGTTGGATTTCCAAATATCATTAAAATGGTCCCAGAAAACTGGTCCGAAAAATCAGACACGGGAATACCTTGCTGCCTGAAATCTGAAAGACTGAAAGTGCATGGCCGACCGGTCATGACCGGTCGGACAGGGCTGGCCGACCGGTCATGACCGGTCTGGACCTGCCTTGCATATGTCCAGGGAGTGCAGCCGACCGGTCTTGACCGGTCGGGCCTTCTTGGCCGACCAGTCTTGACCGGTCGGACCCAGTTTTGCTTTTTTTTTTTTTCTTCTTTCTTTTCTTCTCTCCTTCCTCTCTCTTTGCTTTCTTCTTTCTTTGGTCCACCTTGGGCCTTCATCAAAGGCTCCAAATGGCCCCTTTTTGGTCTCCAATTGAGTGAAGTCCGCTCTCATCCCTACAATCACAAAACATGCATTAGATGGGCCTTTTAATCATGAAAATCATGCATACCATGTCATGTAGTGGGCAATGCAATGTATAAATTGGAGGTTCAACACACCCCCCAACCAGCTTTTTGCTAGTCCCGAGCAAAACATGCGTGAATAAGTTCAAACCTCCAAACCCAACTCTCTTTCAGAAACCATGTTTCTATCCATTCCAAGATATACAAGTATAAAATTTGGAGAAATTAGGTGATAGAAGCTGAAATCTTGGACTCTCAAAACGTAATAAGTGTCTACATGAAATTCCCGCTAATTGATTGATAAATAGAAGAACTCGAACAAATTCAACCTAGTGTACATAGTGAAAGTTCATCTCATGAGTTTCTGGGATCATCTTCTTCATAGATTAAGTAAACCAAGGATTTTAAGGTGCACAGAGCAACAACAAGCCTATGACAGGAATTTGCCTTACCGTCCTTCCGACGGCTTTCACACTACGTCCCATTTCCGGCTTTGGTTACGGTTCGACCATCCCCCGGTTGGTAATAGGTAGCCCTTTTCGGAATTTTCCACCATTTTTCTTTCATTCCCGATTTCATCATTTCTTTCCTTTTTCTTTTAAATTAGATAGGATTTTTAAAAATCCATATCTTTCATTATTTTCCCATGGACAAGGATGGACAAAATACCCCGGCTTAGTTTCTCAACACCTTTAAATCAAAGTCTAGCTAATCCACAAATCACATAAACCTTTCAACTCATGAAAATCGTGTAATGTGAACTTGGTGTGAAGGTGTTCAAATTTTCTATCAATTACAACAATAGGGGAACTAACATATAAAACCATTATGTTGGGAGAAATTCAAGACTTACAACATCACACACTTCGTATCTCCTCTTCTTATACTCATATCATCTTGAATGCATGGAAATAAGGTTTTCTAAAAGAGTTTTGAAATTTTAGAAAATTCGAAAAAAATTTGCGCATGTGAGGCTCGAAATGTTGCAACATGCTAGATGAGGAATCTCATCTCACCCCCCAACCAAATCTTGCATTGTCCTCAAAGTAAAAAGATATGCAATTAGCATGAACATGAGAGCAATGGTAAAATATGAGAGAGTGAGAACAATAGTACCTGAGATAGCAAGTTGATCAATTCTAGCATCTTCCATTGTCTCGATGAGACTTATTCAATCCTAATTGCAGAAAAATAAATCCTAACCTACCTACCTACCTTTGATTAGTCCGATCAACTACATGATTAAAGTTGAGCAGGATCTTCATGAATTTCAATAAATTTCTCATGAGGACCATCCAAAGTCCTGCTCGACAGTAAACATGTGTGCTTCTTATCATTGAAGTCCAATCGTATTGTGCACCACATGCATAAAAGGAGGAGATAAGAGCAGCAAAAAGATATCTCCTCAAATTCTGATTTGGGTTATGATTGATTAAAAATGGGTCCTCCCAATCAGAATTTTCAATGGGCTGAAGGACCCATGATGGTGGAGAGACACTCATCAAGTTTTCATTGGTTAAAGTTGTCTCCTCCATAATTTCAGAATTGTACGGTGCTTCCACAAACAATGGTAAAGAGTGTAAATCAGTGGAAAGGTGTTCTTCAGGCACCGGCACCGTGTCTAACAAAATGTCCAACTCCTTAATCATCTCATCATCAAGATCATAAGATTGGGCCAAGCATTCCTCTAGGAAATCGAGATAGTCGGATGAAGGGTCCTCATCCTCCCTTAATGATTGAAGAAATTCCGTTTCAATGGTAAGGAATTCCTCCTCTATAGAGAGGAGGTCTTCCAAAGAGAATTCTTTAGATTCAGTGGTAAGCACATCATCTAACATTGGTTGATCTTTGAAAATTTTAGATTGTGCCACCTCATCATCCAAAGGAATAGAATTTTCAATTAAAGGGAGGTCTACCACACTAGAATTTGGCATGTGTTGTTGGTGGAAGGACTCAAAAAGATCGACTTCGGCCATCTCTCTAGCATGCATATCCTCTAGAGACTCATAATCATTATGCCCTTTGGAAGAAGAAATCATGGACTCACAATCATCTTTCAAACCCTCATTGTAGGTAATCAAACTATCACTTTCAAAATTTGTAGATTCCTCGGGTTCGTCAACCGTCCTTGAAATCTCTTCATCATTCAAATCGGAATAGCTAAAAGAGATAGTTGATTTACCATAATCAATAGTAATGGTGGGATCACTGAGATCTACATCCCTTAAAAGTTTAGTCATTAAATCAGAAGAGGGTTGGGCTTGGATAGCCTCATCCTCCTCATTGTTGGGGAATGATTTGGTGTTCCCAATGTCGGGTTTAGGATTTTGAGATGGCGAGAGGTTTTGTATGCATTGCTCAGTTATTTCCATAAACTCTCGCAGCACATCCTCAAGAGTTCGTGTCGGTTGCGGCTCATGAGAAAGAAACTCTTGAGGGTAGTTGTTGGCATCCATGGTTGGCTCATCTTCCAAGTTGAAATTTTGATGCTCCCACCAATTTGGATTATGCATGTCATATGTTGGGCTTTTAGATGGTTGTTGATATGTGTAGCCATACAAGTGATCATACATTGTCCTAACTGGTGGAACATTATTCATCTCTTTCCGATACTCTCCCATTGCCTTACGTTGTGCCTCAATATGTGTATTGTTTTCATTAATATAATCACGCATCGTCTTACGTGGGGAAGTATTAGAAGTAGATTGAGTCTTAGAAAAATACTTATGCTTATAATGGTTCCAATCATAAAGAGTTTCAATTTCATGGTCTGACATCTCATCTTCCAAAAGATGCTTATATGCACCATTCGTCCAATCATACATGATGAAATTTTAAGAAATTGAAAACTACCCTAATATAAAAAAAAAAGAACAAAAAGAAGGGAGATGGGGAGATGTTACCCAATAGAGTGAGATCTATGTCAGCAACAATGTCCTACAAAATCAAAAAAATTTGTTAGTAATCTAAAAAAAAATCAGAAAATCTACTTCTATAAAAACTGAAAATCCTACCTAACTAAGATTACTCTATAGCTACTAGAACAATTAAAACCGTTTAACTTTTTCCCCGGCAACGGCGCCAAAAACTTGTTCGCTCGCCTCAAGTGTAAGGCTGCGATGTAGTAATAAATCTCGGTAAGACCGAGGTCGATCCACAGGGAAAGAAGTAAACAATTCCAAGTATTCTAATAACTAGAATCTAAGAAGTTTAAGAGAGTAGTTTTTCACATGAAATAGGAAAATCTGAAAATAAGAAGAACTAGAGCATCAAGGATCCACTTGTAGTGGTCTAATGCCAATCCATTCATCCAAGTACAACACAATTAGAATCAAAGTCCTATCTCTCATCTAATTGGAAGATATAACATTCAAGCACAAACAATCCCACTTAAATCTGGAAATTAGATTTCTAGTTCTAATGAAGCACATAGAACTTGAACTTGTAGCCTTCGGAGTAACAGCCATGCCTATGGACTATGGCATGCTCAAGGGTTACTACAATTCTGATTCAAACAACCCAATCATGGTAATCTCAGAGAATTGCAAGGAACTCATGTCCAGAGCACACAAAGTCTCACAAAACTTCTAAAAAACCAAACTTTATTCAAACTAGAACTTCAAAATCCAAAATTAAGAAAAGGGTATTTGAAATAAAAGAATTAAAGCATTGGAACCAACTACAAATTTTACCTCTAGCTCTAGCTAAGAGGTTAGCTAAGGAAAAAGATATTAAAACTAGAACTAGAACTAAGAAAAGGAAGAAAAACTAGCTGGAGGAGGCTAGGTAGCCTCCTGGGACTTGAACTCCTTGCTTCCCACGTCCTTGCTTGATTTGGAATAGAAGAGAGCACCTCCTTTTATAGTGCAGCAATAGTATAGCAACATAGCAGAATTTGTTTCGCTTGGTACGGCTTAACCAATGGTCGGATTGCCTTCAAATTTGGTTTGTAGCTTCCTTGTAATGTGATCTTCCAAATAGATGATTTACATTTCCAAGATTATCCTCTGAATGGGCCCATCAATCACATCACCGACCGCCTCTCAAAATCGCGCACTTTGGGTACCTTCAGAACTAGTCATCTTGCTTTCAACGCTCCGGAGTGTACAGATGTCGGATTGATCCCAAATTTTGAAAATTGTTAGAAAACTTCATCCTCTACATGATGGATGGATTAGATTGTCCAAAACAACCCCAGAATATGGTCTGAAAATTAGAACACTCAGCCCTTTTATAAACTCTGCGCAGTTGGATCTTTCTGGATGGTCCATCTTTCTTTAACCGGTACGATCAAACCACACATCCTTTTGATCTGAAACTTTTGTGGTTATTCATATATGGATGTGGTCTAAAATATGGTCAAAGTAGATTCTTCATATCATCAATGATGAGTCCTCTGGACCGGCCCAGAGTTGAACAGCGAAATCTGAAACTTTCTGGACAGTTCGTATTGTTTTGGCCACCACGGTCAATCCGTAGCTCCGATCGACACGAAACCACTTGGCTTAGTTCGGCGTCGAGCTCCTCTTCGACATGGATGTGTTGGATTTCCAAATATCATTAAAATGGTCCCAGAAAACTGGTCCGAAAAATCAGACACGGGAATACCTTGCTGCCTGAAATCTGAAAGACTGAAAGTGCATGGCCGACCGGTCATGACCGGTCTGGACCTGCCTTGCATATGTCCAGGGAGTGCAGCCAACCGGTCTTGACCGGTCGGACCCATTTTTGCTTTTTTTTTTTTCTTCTTTCTTTTCTTCTCTCCTTCCTCTCTCTTTGCTTTCTTCTTTCTTTGGTCCACCTTGGGCCTTCATCAAAGGCTCCAAATGGCCCCTTTTTGGTCTCCAATTGAGTGAAGTCCGCTCTCATCCCTACAATCACAAAACATGCATTAGATGGGCCTTTTAATCATGAAAATCATGCATACCATGTCATGTAGTGGGCAATGCAATGTATAAATTGGAGGTTTAACATCTACCGAGCACCCGACCTGAGAGGAATCCGTCCAAGTGAATGGCCTGTAAACCAGAAGGTCATCGGGCGCCCGACCATACCCTGTCTAGGAGCCCGACCAGTGCATAAAATGTCAAGCAGCATAGACCATAATCTGGACTGAATTCCGGGCGCTCGACAGTGAAAAGAAAGGCCATCGGGCGCCCGACTAAAACTTGTCCGAGCACCCGACCATCACCAAAATTGTCCAACGTTTAAATCTTTTTATGGACCGGATTCCGGGCGCCCGACCCAACTTGACCGGGCGCCCGACCCCGCGTGAATTTGCCCGTTAGGAGGAACTTTATAAAAGCGGGGGATTTGATTTGAGGGTCAACAGAGGAAATTTTGAGGAGATAGAAGCTACCATTGCTAGAGACCATCAGAGGCTCTATCCCAAACCCATAACAAGTCATTCTCCTTGTGTTTTGATCACAAGCTTGGGTCATTCAATGACATCTTGAGAATAAATTTGTTCCCTCTAACTTCTAGGGTTTAGACACCTTGATCATAGTTAAATCCCTTGTTTAAACACTATCTAGGAGTCCAAATAGGTGTATTCCTCTAGAAAACTCATTTCCTACCATTTGTAGAGGTTTCACCATTTCCTAGTACCTTGGGCATCTCCGATGGAGCTTTATATGCAAGGTAGCTGATCTTGGAGCTGAAGCCTTGGCAAAGCAGCGGCATCAAAGATCGAGGGAGCACAAGGGGAGCTGATTCAATCACGGGAGAGCAAGAAGAAGCAACTCAAAGCGATGCTACAAAGGGGCTCAATCCGACAAGTAAGGTTGTCTTGTTAGGAGTCCATCCACTCAATTCCCTGTGGGAGTTGAGTGTAGAGTTTGTTTGACAAACTCGAACTAGGGTCGTTTATCGATCATTGGTCTGTTATGGTTTTTCCATTCTCCTCGAGGTGCATGCGGTGAGTACAAATTGAAGGGTCTATTCCCTTAAGGTCCGCTATGGTCCAACATATGGTTCCCTTATGTTCTTTTGAGTAAGTCTATCAATTTAAACTCTTGATCTTTCCCCAAGTGAAAGGAAACGACCACCGAGAAGTTTCATCTTGACCTAAATAAACATATTTTAGCTCAACTGGTAAAGGTTTATGTCAAGCTTCGGCGGTTGAATAGTTGACGGTAGAGGCTTTTTCATGCACAATCTTCTATTGAACTTTACTACTTGATGTAATTTGGTCTCTGTTGAGTTGTTACGTAAGGATAAGTGGTAGAAATCTTTCACATAATTCTTCAACATATGGCTTCCTTGGTGGCAATTTTAATATTATTAGAATATTGATGCCTAATCATAATTGGCAAAAATTGTGCTCGTATTAACTTCTCCATCCACTACTAGGTTCATATTAGTGCATTCAATTGTTACGTCCACAAGAGTTGGAAGTGCTCTAATCATGTTAAAGCTCTACTTTTAAGCTTGCATTATATAAGATTTACTTTCTTCTCCTTAGAGATCTCTCTGTAATTGAAGAATCACTTAATCTTCATGAGCTAGTTGAGAAAGTCCTCTATGCTAAAGGATTTGGCATAGGTGCTAGATAAACCACAACTAATTGACCATAAGCCCCTTCATTAGCCTTGGGTTATTTGTTGTCATCGATTTAGCTATAAATAGTCTCAGCCAACTACAAGCGCTACTTGTAGCTCTTAGATGGCTCTTCACACAACTATGAATCCTTCCATTAATATAATTGATTAATTCTCTAGAACACTATTTGAAAATTGTTGCTGCCCAACTTATTGTTGAAAGCCATTGATCTAAGGAAAGACCTCTCTCTAATACTAAATAATATAGTGGATGCTTGCATAAAGAGAAGAGATCACCGTCTTCTCAAGAATCACCATTGAATTTATAGGGAGAGAGAAATCTCTTAAAATTAAAAAAATAAAATTGATATTATTGATAACAAGAGTTAATTACAATGTATTAGATATGCTTATATAAGCAAAAGACCTCATGAATTCCTAAATTAACTCATAATAGGAGCTTTCGCAAAAAAATAAAAATACTAAAAATAATGAAAGACATCTAATCCTACAACAACTCATAAATAACTCTTTATTAAAACAAGGACTCTAGATTGCAACCACAAACTTAAACCCTAAAAAAAATGAAACTTACTAAAAATAATTAGTTTCAACTTAAAACCTTATTTTGACTTTGTAAATGTTAGGGTGCCATGACCACTTTCTTGACTTTTAAGTATTTGAGTATATGTTAGGGCACCATGACCACTTTCTTGACTTAGATATTGAATATGCTTAGATTAGAGTTGCTACTAGGCAAATGAAACTCTAAAATCTACGACTGATTAGAAATTATAGAACTACTTATGGGTTAGAGAATCGCAAGATTCTTCTGTTCACGTGACTGTTGTGGTTGATCTACATGGCAGATTTCGAGAAAGGGTGGAAAAAGAAGTAGTTAGGCATCCTTTTCCACCCACACAATGTACGGTCTTTACTTTATGAGATTTTATGATTTTTAGGTTTTGATTGAGCTTCAACTTTGCTAAATAAGCCATACTTTACGAGGTTTCAAGACCTACATGTCAAAAGTAGAAGAAGAAAGCAGAGAAGAGAGGAGTATTGCAAAAATTGTGTGCGCATATGAATGAGTGTTATAGATGTCTTGCGATATGTGGAGTGGAGCACATGCTTGATTCAAGATATGAGAAGGAAAATGATAAGTTATGCACCATTTTCTTACAAAAGGGATGGTCCGATGTCCCCAAATCCAACCCTACTCAAAGCTTCTGCTTTGATTAGTTGCACTTTTTGGTTGGGTAGAGAGACGACGTAATTAGGCTTTCTCTGGACTTGATGAAAGATGAAGTGGATTCTCACACTCGTGGTAGTCTACATGCAGCTGTACGATGACAGTGGGAGCATTCCAGTTCCCCGTCTGATTGGCTTGGAACCCCCTCACCTCTCTCAGCTCCAATTATTACCTCCTTAGATGGTTTGTTACTATGGGTTTAAATAGACCTCAACTGGTGCCCTAAGGCACCGGTTGTAGACCTACAGCTTTCAGCTTTGGCAGGCTCCTTAAGTAAGGTTATTATTATATCGGCCGAAGGCGTATATTTACACAACCAGTACCTGAGATACCTGCTGTGTAAATTTACCATTTTCACTTTATAACGGCCGTGCATTGAGGTTTCAAGGTTCTGGGGAGCCATACTTGTGTCATTTGATCGGATTTGGAGATTGCCTTTGGAAGGTTCCGAGGACCATTTTGACTTGACTTTTGTGAATTTTCAGTACCGTTGGAGTCCGACAAATGTGGCTTAATGGAAACTGCACTAATCTGTAACTCCTGGATATCTTAGGCAATCCTTCAATATCTGATTTAATCAGGTTGCTGAGTTCACCAAATCTGACCCGTTGATCATCCCCAAGTTGTGCCGATGACCCTTTCTAGCTGGCCCATCTGGATTTTTAAGGCGTTGTAGGTTAGCTAGAGGTGACTTTATTAAAATGATATGCATTTCGAGCTTTTGGATGGTCTCGATGATTTGGTCGAAACCAGATTGATTGACCTTTTGATTTGCGGATTTGGTCTGCTCCTATATTCGAGACCTACCTGAAACGCATCCTGCATAACTCAAATAACTACTCGACAGGTATCGAGACTCATGGAAGTGTTTTTACCAAAGCCTGGCAGAAGTAGAAGAGTAATTTTCATCACGTTTTCAGGTAGGGTGTCTACAGACTCCTAAAATAATTGAACATTGTGAAGTCGGTTGAGGGTCAACAAACCTTGGGTTGCTAGATGGAGGCATGGAGTTCATCAATAGGTTTCCAACGATATATCATATGTGTAAAAGGATAACCAATCTCAAAATTTAGACCGTTGGGCTATAGAGTGCATGTTTAGGTTGTTTTTGTCTTACTTCGAGCCCTGTGGCTCAAATTTTTTATCCGGACTCTCTACAGAGTCATCAGCCACTACTGCTACATGAGAGACCTCGGTTGCTTATGGAAAATCTAAATTCATAAAACAATTTAATTTCTTGTTGTCCAATATATATTTGATAAAGCTAGTGATTATTTTGCAAAACCATGGCTTACTGCATTCAATGATTGATTGCTTGTTTTCTAAATAATAATAAATAAATAAACAATTTCTTTTCCACGAGCATCCCTCGAATCCAAACACATCTTTAATTTACCTCTAAAAAAATCTTAATGATCATTAGATATCATAGCTTATAAAAATCTAATCCTTCAATTAGTGGTCAGCCTAAGATTCAATGACTAAGATCTTCGCATATGGGAAACTTTTGGTATGGGAAATCCAATGTGGGGTTCACCAAATGAACGGTCTAGATCACCGAAACATTGGACCCACTTGTAGAAAAGGGAAACGAGACGGTGCTATGGACATTCTCCGGGCGGTGCATGGTATCATCCTAACGGTGCCGTACAAACCAAGCAATGGGATTCTCATATCTCTTTTCACACGGTCGAGTTCGTGGGGCTGCGGCTGTAAACTTTTGACAAAGGCCAAAAGAACGGTCGTGATTTAGTTGGCCAGCATACGAAAATAGCAGAAGGTTCTAGTAAGCTTTCGGTCTCCGTGTGCATCAAGAGAAGAACCAATCTTTTCAGCAACCGCATCTGGTGGTTGGCAAGTGGTAACTTATCCAAGGGATCTGAGCCGTTGGAGGAGATCCCTGCTGGCAGATGCCTTGTGTGAGAATTCGATCATAAGTGCCCACACATGTGATTGTTTAACATGGACCATTCGCAGCGTGGCCCACCTGATCAGGCCCAATGTTTCAAAACTCAGTTTGGGAGCCTGACTCTTTTGGCCAAGTCAGAATTGCATTCAATGTAGTCAGTTGAATGTGGAACGTTGCCATGTTTTTCTTAATCGTCTATTTGGGGCCACAGATCAATGGGCCACGCCCTTCTAACCATGGATATTTTTTGGGGTCTTCCAAACTGTGGCTGGGCCCTCAGTCTACGGTCTGGATCACTAAATCGTCGACCTAAAACTCCTCCCTGTGTCTGTTCCTCGTAGGGCTGTCATTGGGCCGATTTTGAGTTACTTTCCTTGGCGCTAGCCTTGTTCAGGACTGGCCGTGGTACATGTTTATTATTATTATTATTATTATTTTTTGGGTTAGTCATGCAACACAACCACCATGTTAGGTGTGCAATGCACCCAGACAATTAATCACACAATGCACCCACCGCCAGGGGTTTTAGTGTACCTCAGCATTTTCAACCTGGGACCTGCTGTTGAAACGCTTAGGCGTCTTACCGCTGGAGTAGCAGGCACGCTTGTCTTTGTTTTCAATTGGGAAAACTTCATTTCTTTTGTTAGAATACACACGTACATAAGTAATGCTCACACACAACTAGTTAGATGTATATTGTGGTCCAACCGGGTGGTATTTAATGAGAGAAATTTCCTTCTTAGATACAATATACATGCATATATTAAAGTTTTTACAACATGTGCTTTATCCCGACTTGAACCGAGTCCATCACGTGAACCTACCAAACCTGATTTTAAACTCTATGTTATCGAGTCCGATCCAATTTCTTAACAGCCCTATAAAAATTGGGCGGGGTCCATTGCGTACCAGCCGGTACGGGTGGAAGCCGATTACGTACTTATAGGGGCTCTGTGGGGCCCACTGTGATATACCTTTTATCCAAGCTGTCAATTCATTTTCTAGATCATTTCAAGGTATGAGTCGAAAGGAGAGGAAGATCCAATGCTCAAGTGGACCGCACCAGAGATGGCTCTTGCATTTAGTGCAATCCAAGCTTACTATTTGGTGTGGTCAGCTTGAGTGTTGGATCTGTCTCATTTTTGGGTCCGTACCTTAAAATAATCTGAGCAAATGGATGAACGGCATGGATAAAATAGATACATCACAGTGGGCCCCACAGGAACCCATATATGGACGGATTATTGTCCCAGCGGGTCGGGCGCAATCTGCTTCCGGTCCGGGACGGCCTTAGTTCCATACGCTCCGAATGTGAACAGAAAAGGATTTTACTCATGGCCCTTTTCGGTTGCATGTGAACCGTTGCTGCATTTTACTCAGCGGCCAGGGATCCAATGGGGCCTACCATAGTGTTTGCGAGAAATCCATGCCGTCCATATGTTTTTCAGCTCATTTAATGGTCTGCGACAAAAAAAGAGGCACATCCAAAGAAAAAGTGGGCCACACAAAAGAAAACATTGGTACATTGCCCCCTTCCATTGAAATATTCATGGGGCCATAGAAGCTTGTATTAGGCTAATAATTTTGTTCTTTCGGTTCATCTCAGTGAAAATGACCTCATGAACGATTGGGCCACTTTATGAACGGTTTTAATTGCATATAAACATCACTGTCAAGCTCAAAAAGATTTAACAATAGGCAGGCCCTTTCCACTGTTTCCAGTTGTGTGGAACACTTGAGTTTTGGAGCCTCCTGATTTTTGGTTTCATGACTTAAAATGAACTGCCAAAACGGATGGACCGAATGGATTTCTAACAAACATCACGGTGGGCCCACGCTTAGTAGGGTCAACGATTGTCAGGTCATTCAAACTGTTATTGCGGCAGAGAGGGGCGCGAATTAGGTGTTACCCCGGGAACAGCTTAGTGGTTGTTACCCCTACCGTATGGCCCACATGGATTATATTTTATATATCCACTCCGTCCATCCGTTTATACAGCCCATTTTAAAATAATGTTCCAAAAATTATACAGATCCAAATCTCAAGTGGACCATACCACTGGAAACAGTGTGATTGAGTGTCCCACCATTAAAAATTCTAAAGAACCCATGGTAAGGTTTTGGTAATGTTTATTTGCAATCCAAGCTCTTGATAATGTCAATAAGGTCTTGATGAAGGGAAAATATAAATATCAGATTGATCCAAAATGTTTGTGTGGCCCACAAAACGTTTTTAACATTTTGATCTTCTTAAGGTTTTGGATCATATCCTAAAATGATATGAGAAAATAGATAGACGGTGTAAATATATAAAAAAATACATCACGATGGGCCCCACGCGGTAGGGGTAACACCCACTAATGTGTTACCAGGGTAACATCTAATTCGCTCCCGGCAGGGAGACGGGAATGGAGCGACCTTGGCAGCGGGGGCCACCTTGATGTAATTATTGTATATCTATACTATTCATCTGTTTTCGAAAATTATTTCAAGGCATGGTACCAAAAACGTAGCAGATCCAAATCTTAGGTGGACCAAAACGCAAGAAACACTGATGACTGACTATTAAAATATGCTTGTGGGCCACAAAGTTTTTAGATCAAGCTAATATTTATTTTATTTCCTTCATCCAAGTCTGTGTGAGCTTATCAACGTGTTGGATTGCAAATAAACATTACAGTGGTCCCTAGAGAGTCTTTTAATGGTGGGTGTTCAATCAACACTGTTTCCTATGGTGTGGTCCTCCTGAGATTTTGATCTACTTAATTTCTTGGTTATACTCTAAAATAAGCTTAAAATATGGATGTACTGTATGGATATGCAATACATACATCAAGGTGGGCTCCACTGTCAAGGCCATACAGTGTTGGGTGAGACTGGGTTGCACCTAATTCGCTTCCCAGATGGAGGTGGGCTTTGTGCGACCATGGTATTTGTGAAAAATCTACACCTTACATTCATTTTTCTAGATGATTTTAGGGCATAAATAAAAAAATAGGCAGATCAAATGCTCAAGTGGAACGATACCAGGCAGATAAATTTTAGGGTATAGAGATTTCCCACCGTTAAAACCATTGTAGGCCCACCAATGATTCAGATATGTTTTATTTTTGGAATAGCCTAAAATGAGATGGCAAAACGGATGGATGGCATCCATGCCACACATACATAACGTGGGCCCATCGAATCTCCCACACGCCCACCCCTACTAATGGGGTATAAATGTAATCTGCAAAACCGAAAGAAGACGGACAAATTCGACCTTTAGCATTTCCTTCCTTTAAGCATTAGCCTGAAACAGGGGCAGAGCTATACAAGCGTTGTGCTGGTTGGCAAAGCATGAGAGTAACTTTTTTTAGTTGACTCACCGAGTTTTGAAACAATGCATTAGAGTAAGAAAATGGCAAAACCAAAAATCTATCTCAAGAAATCTTAGAGATGATCCTGTGCGTAGATTGTATATTAGATGTAAGTGCATGAACAAGTTCTACGATACAATCAGAGTACGATGGACAACTATCAAGATCATGCAATATCCGGGGTACTCCTTGGATGGGTCCCACCTTAAAAATTGTAGGGATAGGGTATTATTAATTATAAATAATGAACTACTTTTTTTTATAGTAATAGAGTGCAAGAGCCGCATGATCCATTTTATTTTGGGTGACAACCCATCAATTACTGAGAGAAACTTTGATACTCTGGTAGTATGATGGTTGATAGACAGGCACTAAAGTGTCCTGATTGAATATATAAGTGCTAGGCACTCAATTTCCAAATAGTTAAAGACATGGTAACCTGTTTTTCAAAATCAATGTCTTTGTTTGTTTGTTTTTTTTTTTTTTTTTAAATGGTGGTGAATCTTGTGTACATGCGTACATGCAACTCATCCTAATCATTCAAATAGTAGGGCAGCCATGGACACATCATTGCCAAAAGATCGTACTAAGTAAATGATCATAACCATCCAATTACTGTCAATGAAATGGATGCTTGTTTTCGCTTTGCACGGGTATGAATATCATGATTTTATTGAAGAAATTTTATTTAAAATTTTAAATTATTACAATAATTTAGCATTTTCAAATATTTAGTTTTTAATTATATTTTAAACACTTTACATATTTTAAAAGCAGGTGTTTTTTTTTTTTTTTTTTTTAAATAGCCCAAAAGACAGATGGTTATATCTAAAAATCCTAAATTTAATAGTAGTGCCATGTATGCTTGCATATGTTTACTATTATTCTTAATACCAAAGAAAGTTAGCCAAGCCACATGCATGTAGTCCATTACACACCATGCATTTGTAAAAGTGGCATGTATGTGGACAATCTAATCCATCCATCTGGTGGGTCCACCAAACAAATGCCTTTGTTTTTGTTGGACATGACCTAGAAAACAAGGTCCAAAGCCATAGATGGGCACAAGTGAAAACAAGACCTAAATGTGCAAAACCCAACCTAAACAAGGCCAACGATTCAACCGATAGGATATCCCAACCTGAGGTTTTCTATCTGTTTAGCAATCAATGTGGGGACAATCACATCAACGGTTTGGATCAATATAATCATGGCCCCACCTTACAAAACTAATAACCAAAACATACTTTAGAAACTCTCAAGCATCCCACAGTACCTCTTGATTCGGGCCTTTCTCTGGTGGGCCGAGGCTTACCCAATACTTAGGTCGATTATCAAGCGATCAAAGCCCATTTCAAACTACTCCAGAAGCCTCATCCTTGGCTTTAGTAAGTTGCTTCTCTTGGGCTTTTGTCAGCTAATGTCTGTATTGGGCCAGATCTTGATCTGGGCCATAAGCTCATTCAAAATCCAGCCCATAGGATGCTGAGTCCAGATCATAGGCATCCGGACTCAACACTTGCACTTGCCAACTTATCACGTGAAATAGGAGCACATAGAGGCTTGTTAACCTCACACACACCCCTTTACACGTGCCAACCGACAAGCATGTGTAAATCTGATCGGTCCATAAGGTGGCTCACCTGATGAGCGGACCAGATTGCTTTCCACAAATCTTCATCTTCATGGTGTGTCACCTTATGTACCCCTCGATCGGATCTCCCACACACTTGCCAAGATTGGCACATGTTCCATGTAAAGGTGTGTGTGTGGGGCTACCACACAAACCAACATGGCATAATAGATGTGTGAGATCTGGGCCATTCATCCATGGGGTCATTAGTGTTAGTTGGTGATTTGATTGTTGGGTTTCGGCTACATTTGGATGGTCCAGATTTTGTGGCCGATATCTGACTATCATGCCATCTTTACCTTAATTTCTACATGAGGACCTCTCTGAATATCCCTTACGAAGTAGTGGGTGAATGTAGATCATCCGTTTAATGGGTGAAATCCACTCCGTTTAATGACGGAGTGGATTTCTCACGGGAATCTCTGTGGGCCCACGCAGCTTCCGCCTCCAGGAACTGCCTGCCTTCGCCAGGGGTACAGGCAATCTGGGTCTACAGGAAGTAGCGTCCAGAGTCTTAACGGTTAGGATATCTCCAGGCAAGTCGCACACCAGAACTGCTGTTTAAAACAGTGGTGTAGCCCACTTTGGCCTAGAGTTAGTGCAAGCGGGGCTGCAGATTGGTGATCTAAACCATGAATATGAGGGTTACCAACTTGGATGGATAATTCTCCTTCATATCCCTACTAAGACAATATTAGCTCTTTTTTCCTTTATTTAAATGGGCCAGATCCACTAAAGAAGCATTTTAGGATAGCTTCATACAAAAACTTTCTGTGGGTTCCACCGTCTTGGTTTAGTCCCATCAGTTCATCATATTTGCTGCATGCAATTCTCTTTCGAGGATGGAGTCTATAAATTCTGCACAGCAGCTTCCTTTCTGAAGGCACAGGGTTGAACACAGCTCGGAGAAAGGGAGAGATAAAGTTAAAAGAGATGCTGCCAGGGTACCCTGAAAATTCCCGACATGTTGAGGTGCTGTTCGACTCAAGAGACCAATTAAGAGGGAGGTAGTCCATTGAAACAACTGTTGAAGTGTAGAGTGGGGTTGGAATTTGGATATCCGATCGTCCCTTTTGTAGAAAAAGGGTGTTTGGTATGTTCTTTTCTTTATCACATCTCAATGAAACTCAAATTATATTCCAGTTTACACATTTTTAACATTTTTGTAGCATTAACTGATCACACTCCATTTTTTCTTCATTTTTCACCCTTCTCTCTCTTCTATTTCTCTTTGCTATATTTGCCCGCTGGGGGGTCTTAACTTGGTGAAGTAAGGTTAGTATTGCATTTTATTTTATTTATTATATTTTCTCTTTATTTGCCCACTTTCAGTCTTAAACTGTATGAAGTAAGGTTAGTTTTGGATTTTATTCTTTTCGCCACATTTTTTCTTTATTTTGCCCACCCAAAGCTCCTTGACCATGAGAAGTAGGGCTAGAAATTTTTATTCTGCCTGTTCGGCCCTTCATGGATTATGCAATGCACGACCAAATATAAAAATATTGAAATTATGTTAACTTTTTAAAAAATCATAAAATCTCATAAAGTCAAGGCCACACATCATGCAGGCATAAAAAGGTGCCTAAGCCTTTGCTATTTTGTCACTGAGACCCTTACTTAGAACCTATGGTCGTAGATAAACTGTTAGAGTTACTTGAGTTGGGGAATCTCGTAATTGCTCAACTAATCAGCAATTTTATAGTTTCTAGCTAGCCAATCGTAGATTCCAAGCTTCATTTGATTAGTGGCGACATTAAAATGAAGTACATTTTCATGCTCAAATCAATACCATGCTCCATCTACGTAACATAATAGAAAGGTAGTTGGGCGCATGCTCTACTACAACATTCACATGCCTACAATTAATGTTTGTAGTGCCGACATCATTACATGTATTACTTATATAGATAAGGAGACATGTTCCGATATTGCCTATATTATCATCGATATAAAAAGGATATCATTGACCAATGAAAACATTGGAGAAATATAAGAAAATCGGTGGAATTTTTTAATGAAACTTAAGAAATGGTATACCCAAGTTTACATGCTAAGGAATAAAAAAATTGTAAAAAAGAAGCATATATATAATAAGTTTTCATCTAATTGAGGCCTAAAACATGCGCTATCGTAAAAAAAAATAAATAGTGCAATAGTAACCAAAATGACTTCATATAGACATACATACATGTCAAACCATCCATCTATGCTTGCATACATATATACACATCCATGATCCATCCATCCATCCATCCATGCATGCATATACTCACATACATGCATTTCATGATACCACCATGCATCCATATAAGTTTTTCTAGTAGAAAAGTATTTTTTAAATAAACAAATATATTTTTAAAATATTTTTCTTAAATAAACTGATTTTCAGCAACAAATGCAACTCATTGATCATACTTAAGGAACCATAAATAAGAAAAAATTGAAATAAAATAGAAATCTAAACCAAAAAGCATTAAGATAAATTTTCTTCAAATTAAACAAAAAATTTAAAATTTTTAATATATAAATAATTAATTAAAAAAAATCAAGAGATTAACTTGAATTGATAGATCGCCCAACCCTCTAATACTCTTATCTCTCAATTTTCTACTCAAATATAATCATATGCAGAAACATTCATTGACACAGACTTGAGAGCAAATCCATGCAAAAATGACAAAAAGTAAAAAAAAAAAAAATATACACACAATTTTTTATTTTTACAAATTTTTATACCTTAAAGAGTTCTAGCCCACAGATCTTGTACTTCTCTTCCAATAATTTGTTTTGATACACAAGACTTCAAAAGGAATGGTTGCAATCAAGTGTTTAACAAAATCCCCACGAGTAAATTTCTCCAAAATTCATTTTTTCATTTTTAGGAATTTCTACAAAAAAAAAAAAAAAACCTACATAGTATAGAATTTAATAAGCTACCTCTTTGGAAAAGTTTTTAATAAGCCATCTCATTAATGTAAAGTAATTGTTGGGAGTGTTTTACAAAACCTTAGGATCTCGCCCCCCAAACTATTAGAATTATGGGTTATGATAAAGCACGAAACTAAATCAAATCAACAATCATACGACGCAAGAGATTTTTACTTGGAAAACCCTCAAAGAGGTAAAAACAACAGGACCTTGTCCAATTCAACAATTCACTATGAAGTAGAATTGTTACAACCTCGATCACAAGCACACACCGCTTGGATCAAACCTTCTTCACCCACGTAGGGATGGATAACAATAAAAGGACTAGAAAGCTGAGAGATCTCACCCGAGCACGAGGACGTTGAAGAGCCAAGATGTCACTACGCCAAAACAGTGAAAAAACGACGGTTGAAAACCGTCTTAAACGGTGGTTTTCGACGGTTTCAGACCGTCTCAGGGGCCGTCTTATTTTGCTGCGTCCCCTAAAACTTAAACGACGGTCCATCACTGTTGTTAATAAAAGACGATAATGGATTGTCTCAAAAGCAGCCGGTCCCTAGCCGTCTTTAAAGTGCATTTTACACCTTTTGCAGATGGCAATCAACTGTCGTTGATCATTGCTGAATTGTGTTCAACCTCACTTTGGTGTATATTCGTTGGTAATCTATTAAATTGGAGAGAAAAAAAGACGTCCTATAGCCGTCGGGAAAAGAATTTCAACCTCACTTCCAAACGGAGTAGATCCGTTGGTAATCTATTAATTTAGAGAGAAAATAGACGTCCTATAGCCGTTGGAAAATTTATTGTATTAAAAAAATCAGAAATAATTTTTTTTCACCTACTAGAAAAAAAAAAAACATTCAAGCAAGATAAAAGCATACATAGAAATCCTAAGAAGGAGAATCACTAAGGTTAAAAAATAAAATAAACTTACATTCAACAAAATGAGAAACAAAATAAAAATTAAGACCAAGTTGAATGGACGAGTTGACTAGTCCAAATCTATGTTAACAACCTTGCCCTGACTATGCGATGGTGAGGGGTGATCTTAATAGTGGGGCCTATTGTTTTCGTTATATTAATGTCCTACACAGATTGTATGATGGGAAAACACAATATCAGCTTGATCCAAAGTTGTCCCCAAGAAGTTTTCAATGGTATAGGCATTCAATCCCTATTGTTTCCTCTAGTGTTCCCTTGAACTTGGATCTGTTTATTTTTTTACTCATGCACTAAAATGATATGAAATTCATGAATGGACAACGTGGATAAAACAGATACATCAGGTGGGGCCCACATAGCTTTTCCACATATATAGAGTACAAACCTCGATGGTGTGTTCTACCATAAGCAATCCAGGTCCAGAAAGATGGTATGGTACCTCAAGTTGTGGTACAGTTTCCTATATGTGATCAGCTCTTATATACAAATACTCGCATGTCCACTTATGGTAGAACAGATAATGCATAAACAATGAGAACAAACACATACACAGATACATACGCATGCATTCATACGTAAAGAAATAAACATTAATGCATGTATGTTTCTATGTACATAATCATCTTTGTGAAAGAACTCACTCATACTTGCCAGGTCTTGATCCTGACTCCATTGGTTGTTCCAAACAAGCTGGCTTCACTTGTGAGACATGGGCTTCTGACTTGTTGTCTCCTATAAACTGCCAATACTGTGCCCCACATGATTTTTCCATTCAGAACTAATTGTTATCTGCATTTGCATCTACCAAACAAGCAAATGAACAACCAATCAAAATTCCAAATGAAAGATCTAATATTTACACAAACAATCCATATGAACATGTAGACAAAGAATCCATATGGATATCATTAGAACAAAAATCATATGACAATAAAGGCAATTAAAAAAAAAAGAAGAAGACAAAAACAATAGAGATAATAAGACAACAACCGCATGCTCCATATATCATCCATCTCATACCATCAAAACTTTTCACACTGCAGCTGCTTGACTCTACTTCCTCAATTGCTTGTATTGTTGCATCCCCACCTGTCCGCCATTGTAGTGTTTGGGAAGTAGATGCATGAGAAGTATATGCCAGAGAAGGAAATATAGGAGAAGCGTTCGATGTGTTGTTCCACCAAACGAAATTATCCCTATGTCGCTGTCACAAATTGGAGTCAAGAGAAGGCTTGCAGAGTTTTGAACCAAATCAAAATGTGTAATCACTCACTGCCCAAATAGGACATTTGTAAAAGTATCTTCCATAAAATTGCTTGGGGTTTTCGGCATGAAAATGTGCATCGATCCTGCTCCACATGAGCACAACCATTGTAGAATAACTTCGTTCATTAACTGAATATATAAGCATTCATACATCCCATAACATTAATAGACGAGTAAACACAACTATAAAGTATCAATCGAGCAATTAATGCATCAACATAATTATAAAGTTTTAAAACAACCCATGAGCATTATAGGGAAATAATTCACCAAAATATAACAAAAATTATATATCAAGTAAAGAAGATAAAAAGTTTTTCAAACAGCCCGTAAACATTATAGGGAAAAAAATTTACCAAAATATAACCAAAACATATCAAGAAAATATATAGCTGTAAGTATCACCCTAACCATATTAACCAAATGTATCAACCTAACCATTATAAAGTTTCCAAACAACCTAGAAGATATCAACTACCAAAGCAAAAAGTTTTCCAATCAAAGAACTCATGAATGAACGAACTGTCGAAGATCCCATCACTGCTTTGTCACTAACAAACACATCCTACTTTGTCACCCAGTATTTTGCTCTAAAGAAGTCCCCCACCAATAGTGTCCTTGTAAATGCCTTGGAATATTTAATGATGCGATGTGAAGACAAGTGAATATGATGGACAAAAAAACAAGTAATATAGTGAGGTACCTAGTTTTGATTGAGTTGTTCTTTGCAAGTACGCCAGTTGTGTCCCAACCTTTTGCATTGACCGCACTTGCTCATTTGCGATGAGGAAGGCTGGCACTCATCTTCATCTCGAATCCTCAATTTCCTTAAGTGACTAAGAGGTCGACAACTTGCAAGCGAAATCACAATTTCGTTAGGAGTTGGCCAAAGCTTGTTGTCTGGCATGGTGTGGATTACATGCTCATAGAGTTTCTTGTACGATGCAACCATATAATATAGTGAACAAAAGTTCTCCACATTTGCCATCCACTGGTAAGCAATTTCAGAATGATTCTTTATGCCATCCAACGTTTGATCAAAGTCATATGGCATATATGAATGTGAAACTCTAGATTTTTTTTTTAATCTTCCTCTAAACTGTTTCTGAAAGTTTTGGTATAGGTGTTGAACACAGAATCTATGGTATGTGTATGGAAAAACCATGTCCCTTAAGGCCCTTCACTTGTGAGCAGAATTCAGAAGTTTAGGGCTCTCTAATTGAGGTAGCTGGAAGAAGGGATCATGGGGCATGAGGTAATGTAGCTCAAGCTCTTGCTTACATGATGAATTTACACGAAAAATATATATAACAAACATAAAAATAAGCATTAAAAATATATATAACATATCAACTTCTTGTAAATAGCTGAGAAGGATGCAAGTTGTTGGGCATCAAATACATCCATACATTAATATACTCGATAACGCCAGATCGATAAGAAAACATGATACCACAGAGGCTGCAACTTAAAGAGAAAGAAGCTTAGTTATGAGAAGAGGCAAGAAGTGGGGGCAGCTGAAATAAGTACAGAAAAGCTACTTTAGGACCCGAAGCATCTACAAGTGTAAGATTCCAAATAAGGAGCACCCTAAGTTGAAGATTCTACAATTACAGGTATAAGAACTCATGACAAGCAGCTCATGGGTCATTTATTCTTCAATACACCAGTACTGAGCTACCAAATGTAAGATTACTAACATGAACTTATTTCTTACCTTATTTGAATATCTCATCTTAAAATTACTCCTATATATCGGGGCTCATTGCCAAAGTACAGTTACCACTTACCAATATCGAGTACAGTAATGATTGGGTTCGGTGGGTGCACAAAATCAAAATCATAGGATAGGGGTTTAGCAGAGAATGGTTACAATTCACAAGTATAATCATGTCGAAGTGAATTATCACAAGATGAATTTGCTGCCCACTTGGGACAATTCACTACTAAATTCTAATTAACAACTCTATGGCTCAAAATCCAAGTTTCTTTGAATTTCAAACCTTAGGGAAGGGGATCTCTTATCCTTGCTCCTATTTCAGTATCCAACTTGGATGCTTCCACATTTTTTAAAGATTATATTGACAGAAAGCTCAGAAGACAGCTGCGTTGTCCCCAAAATAGTATTTTAATGAAGATGGTGGATTCTATACCTATGCCTAATGTTTTGTGAAAATGATTTGGCAATTGTGTTGATCAAGAAACCTATAGAAAATTCAGGCTGACATATAAAAGGTTCTTGGAAAGTAGGAAACCCTATAACTTGATCTTCACAATGTACTCAATTATGTTTCTGGCAACAGTAATGTCTAATAGTCTAAGAGCATAGAAATGAAGAATCTTAACACTTAATTAAAGGAAGATATTTCTTTACTTTTTTTTCTTAACAAATGACTAAATTCATAAGAAGAGAAGAGGTAGATTAATCTATAGTGAATATGACTGTAGATTAATTTAAGAGAATAAGACTTAAAAAATTGCAAAAGTCAAGCTCCAACTACTATGGCAAGAGAAATTAGCCACTAAAATTAAAAAAGGAAAGAAAAGAAAATTAATAGGAATTTCAATGAATCCGATCACAACATCTTTGAAGAATCTGACAGTAAGATCTATACAACAGAATGGAGTCTAATGAAATTCAAAGCAACACTATTGGTAAAACCAAACAAAACTCTTCATTTGTTGGGCTGCAGGTGTTTGTGTTCCAATGTGCAGTCTGTACATGCAATTGTATTGTTCAGTCATCCAGATTGTTGATCTAACGACCCTACCATTGATTGGGTTGACTCGGTTTCAATCGATCGAAGAAAACAAAGCTTGAAATGGGGTGACAAAGCTTAAAACCGAGTCGAGGGTATTCTCTGCTCTAACAACACAAAATCGAAATCAAAGGAAATCTCAATTCAAATCGATTTCATTTTGATTATCCTTTTGGCTTTCCTTGATTAGGGTTCCTCAAATCGCATGCCATGACAAAACTCTACGAGATTCGAGACGACGTTCTTCTAAAATGGATAAAAAAGGGGAAAAAATAGAGAGCAGAAAATAATACCTGAAAGAAATGTAGAAAGATGAGAGCAAGAGGGGGAGATGGGATTCGATCTCGATCTTGAGAGCGAGAGGGGGAGATGGATTTCCAAAGAGGGTTTCTGTAATTTTTTCCGAAAATGAGAGCGGGGGGAGATGGATTTTGAAGAGGCTTTTAGAAATCCCTCTTTGAAATTGTGGTTTTCATTCAAATCCGCACTAAGTGCGTTTGACATCATTTATAATATATAATAGGGCCTTAGCCATACATTTAAGGGCCCACCAAATAGATGGTTAAGAATGTCGTATATGGTTCAAGTTTAAATGTTAACCATCTACATGTGGACCCACTATTTGGATGGCCTGGATAGCTCTACATCATTGCCACAAGTCATATGAACGAGTCACCACCATTTTATATTATATTCAAAACTAACACATTAATAGTTTCTTCCTTTGGCTAGTGACGCTGCTACCTTTGGTCGGTGCTCTGTGGGCCTCACCATGATGTATGTGTTTTATCCCCACCGTCCATTCATTTTGACATATCATTTTAGGGCTTGCTCCCAAAAATGATGCAAAATTTGAGGTGGACCACACTTCAGGAAAACGTAGTGATTGAATGTCCACCATTAAAAACTTCCAAAGGCTAATATAATGTTCATTTGACATCTAGATCTTAGTGGGGTGTTACCCTAACCGTGTAGGGCCAACCTTGATGTATTTTTTGTATATCCACACCGTTCATATGCTTTTACATCTACTTTTAGGAACTGATCCAAAATTTCATGGAAATCCAAATCACATATGGGCCATACCAATAGCAATGGTGATGAATAACCATTAAAAACCTTTTGTGGGCCACAAAAGTTTTTGGATCAATCTAATCTTTATAAATTCCCTTCATCCAGATCTTCTTTAGATTATAACAGGTTGGATTGCAAATAAACATTGCTAAAACCTTATGACAGGCCATTTTGAATTTTTAACGGAGAGACACTCAATTACCACTATTTCCTATGGTGTGGTTCACCTTAGATATGGATCTACACAATTTTTGTTGCTCTATCCTAAAATGGGCTTGAGAAATAGATGGACGACATGGACATGAAACATATCATCAAGGTGGGCTGCACGATATGGGTAATAACGTACAAGCCCTTAATTTAATTTTTTTTTCTTCAAAATGTGTATTCTTTTCAAGCTTCTCAATTTATTTTCAAAATATATTTCTTTTCAAACTTCTCAATTATTTTTTTTCAAAATGATAATTTTTTTTTTTATTTTCACAATGTTATTTTCTTTCAAAATCTCCATTTTTTTAAATCTCAATTTTTTTTTTCAAAATCTCGATTTGTTTTGTTTTTTGTTTATTTTATCAAATCTCAATTTTTCTTAAACATTTTTTTATTATCAAACTTCTCAATTTTATTGTTCAAAATCACAATTTTTATTAAACTTCTCAAATTTCAGCATTTAAAATGTCAATTTTCTTTCAAAATCTCTCTTCTTTTTTCATTAAACCTTTCAATTTTTTCAAAATACAAAATCTCAATTTCTTTTTAAAAATCACGTTTTCTTTTAAATCTATTCTTTTTTCGAATTTCTAAAATTTATTCAAAGTTTTCAATTTTTTTAAGAATGTCAATTTCTTTCAAAATTTCGGTTCTTTTTTAAATCTTGATTTTTGTAAATCTCAAATTTTCTTAAATCTTATTAATTTTTATTACAAAAATTTTCACACTAATAAATTTCAAATTTCTCAATTTCTTTAAAAAATTTGATTATTTTTTAGATCCTGATTATTTTCAAAATCTTAGTTTGTTTCTAAATCTTAATTTTTCTTAAGCATTGTTAATTGTATTACAATTTTTTCGAACAAATAAATTTTATTCAAACTATCAATTTTTTTTTTTGAAAATCACAATTTTATTAAACTTCTCAATTTTCATTTTGAAAATCTCATTTTTTCTCAAATTTCTCATTTTTTTTTCAAAATACAAAATCTCAATTTCTCTTTAAAAAATCACAATCTTTTTCAAAATCTATTGTTTTCAAACTTAAACGCAATAGCCGTTGGACACCCGACCCGACCCCATCGGGTGATAGACAATCCATAGGTAGTTGCACTTCAGATTTCAAAAGCCTCATCCAGGTGACCTCGGACATTCAACCCGAACCCATCATGCATCGTGTTCCAAGATTGAAGACAACCTCAACATGGTGGGCCTGAGGACTATAGAAATACAACACACATTCTCATGGTTGGGATAAAAGAAGAATCCCCAATCATAAGCACGGAGTATGATCGGTCCGCCAAAGTGCGTGCATATTTGGCAATGACGAGAATAATCAAACTGCTAGTGTACTTGCTTAAGTGGGTCCATTGCCAGGATCCCTACTCATGGCATAGTAACAGACACTGTGTTTCAACACTGAGCTCATGGGTTCATACCGTGTGGTGTTTGTGGGTAAAAAAAAAAAAAAAAGTGGGACCATTGTCCTGGACAGACCAACTAGTGCGCGCTTGGCATTTCTCTATTTGGAAGTGAGTTTTCATGAACCTGCTAGCCCATTGATTGTTGATAGGCCCACGCAAAGAAATGGTTATGCAACTGAAATCTTGCATCCTCTGAATGCTACAGTGGACAAGCATGTTGGGTGCGTTTCACACAAACCTTAGGATCTCGCCCCCCAATGCATTAGAATTATGGGCTATGATAATGCAATAATCAAGAATAAAGCATCAACCACACGATACAAGGAGTTTTTACATGGAAAACCCTCGAAGGAGGTAAAAACCACGGGACCTAGTCCATATCAACAATTCACTATGAAGTAGAGAGTTACAACCGATCACAAGCACACACCGCTTGGCTCAAACCTTCTTCACTCGCATAGGAGTGGATAAATAATAAGATAACAATGAAAACTGGAGAGATCTCACCAGAGCACGAGGATGTTGAAGAGCCGACATATCGTTGCACCGTGAATCACCTTCGCGAGCAAAGCCTCCTCTACAAACAAGCTTCCTCTCTCTCTTTTCCCTTTCTCTCTTCTTTTGTTTCTCTCTCTCTCTCTCTCACTCACCTTGGACGTGAAAACACCTTAATGAGATACCCTAATCACGTTTTGGAACCTCTTAAGTAGATAACCGTAGTAATTAGAACCCAAAGAGGAAACTGCTTATAAGTAGTCCCACGTCAGGTCGAGCGCCCGGTCAAAAGGGTTGTTAGGCGCCCACCCAAACAAAAACTATCAAATGAGAAAACCAAAAGGAAGTTCTCAATTTCGGGTCAATTTCGGTCGCCCGACCACTCTTGGTCTGGGTGCCCGACCATACCCAGGTTGCACCAATCGCTCCTCCTGTCCTAAGGAGAAAAACCCCATTAAATCTCCCCATTTCCAACTCAGAAGGAATTCGTCTTCTTCAAGCCAACCAAGTTTCTACAAACCTCAAACCTGTTCTTGAGCAAAGCCTTGGTCATCATGTCTAATCCGTTATTGTCCGTGTGGACCTTCTCAAGCTGTAGCGCCTTCTATTCCAAAGTATCCCTGATATAGTGATACCAAATCTCTATGTGCTTCAACTTAGAGTACTAACTTGGATTCTTGCTCAAGTGTATAGCACTTTGGCTATCGCAATAGACCACGTGCTCCTCCTGCTACAGGCTGAGTTCCTGTAGGAACATCTTCATTCAAAGCATCTCTTTACATGCCTCTATAACTGCAATGTACTCGGCCTCTATCATCTACAATGCTACGAAATTCTGTAGCTTCCTCTGCCAAGAGACCGCTCCTCCTGTAAATGTGAACATGAACTCCGATGTAGACTTCCTAGAGTTTATGTCACCTGCTATATCTGCATCTGTGTAACCTTCTAACACAGATTTTCCGTCACCATAGCATAGGCTCAACCTAGATGAGCTTCTTAGATACCGTATTATCCACTTCACCATTGCCCAATGTTCTTTGCCAGGATTGGCAAGATACCGGCGGACAAAACCAACCGCATATGCTATGTCTGAGCGCGTTCACACCATAGCATACATCAAACTTCCTACCGCTGATGCGTAGGGTATCTTCTTCATCTCTTCCACTTCTGCCTTCGTCTTGGGACAGTGCTTGTCGCTCAATTTGAAGTGACCATCCAGTGGAGTACTGACCGGCTTCGCTACATTCATGTTGAATCGGTCTAGGACTTTCTCAATATACCGCTCTTATGACAGCCAAAGCTTCCTGCCATTTCTGTCACGGGTTATCTCCATTCCTAGGATCTGTTTTACTCGGTCCAAGTCTTTCATCGCAAATGACTTGCCCAACTCCTGTTTCAGCCTATCAATCTTCTTGATGTTTATTCCCATGATGAGCATGTCATCAACGTACAATAGCAGAACTAAGAAGTCACTATTTGAGAACTTGCGTGTGAACACACAGTGGTCCGACTCCATTCTGTCATATCCATGCTTTAATATGAACGAGTTGAACTTCTTATACCATTGCCTAGAAGCTTGTTTCAGCCCGTACAAGCTCTTCCTAATCCTACACACCATGTGCTCTTTGCCCTTGACTTCGAACCCCTCAGGTTGCTGCATGCAGATCTCTTCTTCCAGGTCACCATGGGGGAAAACAGTTTGCACATCTAATTGCTTTATCTCCAGATCCATGTGGCTGCCAACCCAAGTAACATCCGTATGGATGTCATCTTCGCCACTAGTGAGAATATCTCCTCGAAGTCTATTCCTTTTCTTTGACCAAACCCTTTCACTACTAGTCTAGCCTTGAACCTCGTTTGTGAATTCTTCTACTCATTCTTCTTTCTAAACACACACTTGTTGTTCAGAACTTTCTTGCTCTTAGGCAATTTTACCATATCATAAGTGTGGTTCTTATGCAAGGATTACATCTCCTCTTACATAGCTTTCAACCACTCCCCCTTATGCTCGTTGGTTAGGGCCTCAGAATAGTCTTCTGGCTCTCCCCCATCAATGAGCGTAATGTTCTCATGCGACGAGTACTTGTTAGATGGGTATCTATCCCTTAATATCCTTCTCACCTGTGGCTCAACAGGTGGATCAAGTGAGGGTTGCTCCCCCGGTCCATTTTCTGTAGGGACTCCCTCATCCTCTACCCCTTACTGTACTCCCCCGTCATCAGGCACCACTGGAGGAGTAATCGGATCCATGTCCTCTAGCTCACCTGAGCTAGGCTGGTTTTTTTTTGCCTTACAAATGTCTTCTATACATTGATCTTCAAAGAAAACCACATCTTTGCTCCTGAAGAGCTTCTTCTTGGTCGGATCCCACAATCTGTAACTGAACTTTTTATCACTGTACCCTAAGAACACACACTGCCTAATCTTCGTATCGAGCTTAGACCCTCATCCTTTGGTACGTGAACTGATGCCCTGCATCCAAACACCCTGAGATGACTGTACGACGGATCTCATCCAGTCCACACCTTCTCAAGTATTTCTCCATTCAACAGGGCTGATGGAGACCTGTTTATCAAATATACTGCCGTGTGCATTGCTTCTACCTAGAACATCTTGGGCAACTTTGCATGGGATAGCATGCATCTGATTCTCTCTACAATAGTGCGATTCATTCACTCAGCCACACCATTATGCTAGGGGGTCTTGGGAATTGTCTGTTCATGCCGTATACCCAGTGACTTGCAATACTCATGAAAGTGATCACCTATGTATTCACCACTATTGTCAGTGCGGATGCACTTCAACGATCTTCCTGTCTCTCTCTCAACCATAATATGAAACGTTTTAAACACACCAAAGACTTCATCCTTGGATTTTAAAGCATAAACCCAAACCCTTCTAGATGCATCATTTATAAAAGTGACAAAATACAATGCCCCACCTAAGGTTTTTATCCTCATAGGACTACAAACATCAGAGTAAACCAAATCTAATGCATGTACTTTATTAACATGGGAAACAGATTTAACAAATGAAACTCTATGCCGTTTTCCAGATAAACAGTCAATACAGGTTTTGAGAAGTATACCTGTCATGTCTGGAAGGAGTCGCTTCTTCGCTAGTAGCTGAAGCCATTTTTCACTCATATATGTGGCCTAGACGCCTATGCCATATGTCAGTAGCTGAATCTTCCGCTGCGTTCAACCCACCCTTGCATACACTGACACTTGCTTTGTAAAGGCTGCAACACTTCTTCCCTCTGGCTGCGATCATCGAACCCTTGATGAGCTTCCAGTACCCACCAACAAATCGACTTTCATAGCCATCATTATCAAACCTTCCCGTCGACATCAAGTTGAGGCGAAGGTCTGGAATGTGTCTCACATCCCTGAGAACCAATGTGCAGCCCACATCAGTCTTCACACAAATATCATTGACCCCTACGATCTTCGATACACCAGAATTTTCCATCTTCACTGTCCCATAGTCACCTGACTTGTAGCTCGTCAAGAAATCTCTGCATGGAGTCGCATGAAACGAGGTTGCCAAGTCTATCACCCAGTCAGTGTCTTGACTCGTATCCGTGAGACAAACATCGTGATCTGCCAAAAGAATAACCACAACGTCGCCATCTGAGGTGACCACAGAGGAGTCTGATTTATCTTCATTCTCCTTTCCTTTTCCTTCCTTGTCATTCTTCTTCTTATGGCATTTATGCTTGTAGTGGCCCTTCTTGCCACAATTCTAGCATTCAACATCCTTCTTGACACTTGACTTGCCTCTTGATTTATCTCGGGCTTTCCTGCCCTTTTTGTTCTTTCCTCTCCCCCGATTTTATGTCACAAGGGTCTCTTGTTGAGCAGGCCCCTGAGACTTCCTCCTTGTCTCCTATAACACCCTGTACATTTCTGTACTTGGGTGTTACCATGAATACCTAACTTATTAGATCGTTCACCTATACTCTCATCGAATATAACCGTAGATCGAGCTAATTGACTGCCAGATTGACAGAAATTCAAAATTAAAATTCAAAACTTAGTAGTATGGGCCACAAATCTTACTTGTAGTTAGAATGCTGGCTTGTTTAGGGCCTCCATAAGGCCAAGGCCGTAGAACAAGATAATTGGAGTGAATTTTACCCTCTTTTATCAATTAATAATAATACTACTAATACTAATAATAATAATAATAATGACAAAATATAATAAAGAAAATAATATTAATGATGTTAATATTTCCATTACTTATGAAACATGGCATTTAATGTTATACATGGGTAATAATCTTCATAGGGTGGACCACATCAGTCCATGAGACTTTATAACTGTTGAAAATTAAATTGGTGTCAATTTAACCACTAGATTATGTAAAACTTATATTATACGACAAATTATGTAGTATGGCCCACTTAATGTAGGAATCTGCCCTATTTTTGGACTAAGATCCTAACATAGTAGGTTTAATCAAATGGTCGGAGTGGATTTTATAAATCATCATTGGGGGTCCCACTTGGTGGTGCGTGAGTGCATCGTGAGTGGTGGACTTGATGTGCACCGCACCAAAGAAATTGGGTCAGCAGTTGCTGCCCGTGAGATACCAAAAATGGTATCTCTCTCTCACCCTTTTTAACTTCCTGCTCGAATGGGTAGTTTTAGCCTGACGGACGGATATCCGTTCTATGTCTAGTGTGGCCCACTTTTGGGCATTATCCTGCCAAATTCGAGCCGTCCATTTGATGGGCCTAACCAAAACCTTGGTGGTGATTCCCACCTCTAGTCGTTAGTGTTGTCGCAAATTGGGCCTGAAGTCAGGCTGTCCAAATGTTTCCTGTTTTTCCAGCAGCCTACAAATCGATGGATGGTGATTTCTGTGGGCCACCTCTGGTAAATCCAAACCGTTCATTTTATAGAGAATAATGTGTTCTATCAAACCATGATAACCTCCTCTATTGGGGGCCACTAGTTACAAACAAATTTGCAGCCAAAGTCCAGTTTCTCACCTTGCCTTTCCAAAAACGGAAGCTGCTAAGCTGGCAATCCATGTGCATTTGCCTCCTTCCATCCCAACCATCCATAACCACTGTAGAAACCCTTTTCTAGAGACATCTCAGTCGTCCAATGCCATTGACGCGGATTGCTGTCTTCCTATAAATAATCGCTTCAAACTCCTCCTTCATCTTTTTCGTTTTTGAAACCCCTCACAGCTGCCAACGTAGAAACCAGATCCGATTGCAGCTCCTCCGATTTTCCAGCATCCGAACCCCTTCCTTCCATCTTCTCCTTTATCTCAAGGAATCTAGGACTCATTCCAGTCATTGGATTATGGAGGTTTTCATTTCCGGCAGTGTTTCTCCAAAATCTGGCCGTAGTAGTTACAGCTCGAACTCGTCCTCCGGAAGCCAGTTGAACTCAAGTTGCTAGATTCCATGATCTTATTACTCTGCATTTAGATCTATCAACAAATGGATCTGTGCTGTTCTGCAAGCTTTGTATCAATGTTGGAGCTATCCAGAAGTTTCAACTTGGAGGAAACTGCATCCCAGATCAAGCTTCCATTGACGTCTGTGTTTCCTTGTTGAGTGGGGTTGTGACTGGCGTATTGGCTTGCAAGTGGGAGTTCTTTTTATTGCTGATCAGGTAGGTCTCTACTTTCAGTTTTAGATCAAGTTATGGTGGGGTTTAATGCTTTAATGGATTTTTTAAGAATTGTTGTTGAAAACAGGATTCGATAGTAGTGTTTGTAGCTCTAATATGAGCAACTCAGTGGAGGCTGGATCTGAGCTATTGACTTTGGATTGTTCTATCAAAAAAGTTAATTTTAGTTTAGGTTCTAATGGATTCAATCTCAAGACCTTCAGATCTAGCCATTGGAGCTCAACTGAGCTTGATCAGATGATTGATCAGAGTGGTATAGTCCATCAACTGGTAGCATTGATTGAAGTAATTGAAATCCCTAAAATTGGGGCTAGATTATCTTCTCCAGTTGTGTATGTGAATGGTATGTAACATTCCCGTGAAGTTAATCTAGAAGTTGGGTTTGGGCTCAACTTGATTTGAGGTTAAGGTCTACCTTGAATCAGTATTTTGAATTTGATTATGTACTCTTGTTTATGAAACCTCCTAAATCGAGTCAACTCGTTTCAACTACTGGGTTTTATGGAACTCAGTTGGGGAAACTAAACCTAATCTAATCTGACCCGGCATTTGAATCAGTTCAACAACTTAAATTGGCCCTATGGGTTTCTAAGTTGGCTTGTGTTGGCAAATGAGTTTCAAGTCATTGCTAAAGTGACTATGTTGAAATTCACTGAGTCGGATTGAATTTAGGATCTAAATAGTATTTGATTATATTAAAATGACACTAATATTGGGTTCGATCGATTCTCCAACTAGATAGGAGTTACTTTCAAGCTTCATCTCTCCTTGCTTAATTTGTCCTAGAGCCTTAGTGGTGCTTTAAGTATAGATCCTCCTTCTAGTGGAATATAACCAAGTGGTTTAACCTAAATTGGAATTTGAGTGAGTTTATCTTCCAATCTTTAATTACAGTAGCTCTTATGATACTAATGAAGTTCCTAATTGTATGATATATCTATTGTAGGAGTTTGGGGTTTTCCTAAAGTTTTCTTTCCTTGTTGTAGCTTAATTAATGGTGTTCCAACTTCAGGTGAGGTTCCTCACCCTTCAAGCTTCCCATTTATATAATTGGAGTATGTAGTTCTTGCTTAAATATATCTTGCTAGTTGAATTATTTTGTTTATATGTTTCTTTACTTCCATTCTTGCTTATGATAATTGTTTATTCACAGAATTGTTTATTTCCAAATAAATGTCTCATGATCATTGTTTTACGATAATTGTTTCATTATAATAATTATTTTTAGAGTTGTTACATTTCAATTGACCATTGATGATGCAACTTAGAGAATATAATTGTTTCTATATAAATTGGATGGCATTCGAAAATTTGGTTGTGAAATAATATTTCATATATTTTAGATGTTTGTTGTTTTTCCATTTGGAGTAATAGAGTGAAATTTACCTTGTGGTGTCCTTGATTGGACTTGGTGGCCATATGGCCTTTGTTGGAAAGATTTTCTTGTTGGTGTCTATCAATGGACTTGTTTTTCAGGTAGCTTGGACGAAGAAGAGTATCATTTTGTTGAAAACTTTGGAACATACACGAAATAGTAACGTTAATTGTCTAATTGTAGAGAATCATAGAATTTGTACTATAGTATATTTTTTCGGACGTCTAATAGGCCGGGGATGGTGTTATGGGATGCTATGCCCGAGCCGTCGGCCTATGCTAGGTTGCACACCCCCCATAGTGATCGTGAGCTTTTAATTGCTTATTTTGTAAATTGGACTAATAAAAGCTGGTTAATCATACATATATGGCATTTGCGGGTAATGTTGGTGACGAGCCACATTACTGTAGGTTTGATATACATCACCTTGCGGGTGACATTGGTGACGAGCCATGTTACTGTCGGTTTGAAATTCATCAGCTGGATGTACATCCCCAGGCTGAAGAACATGTGCATGCAAACATTCATGTAAATGGGATTAAAGTTGGAATTTATGGATTGAATGTTATAATTTGTTGGTATTTGTAATATGAGTGAATTGTTACATTTGATTGTTTTAAATGTTATTTCCTTTGGAATTGTATAAATTACTTATTGTGCAATATATTATCTTTAATTGGTCTTTACTTAACTGCTATCATGCCTGGTAATTTTAGAGGGTTTTTACCTCACTATGATAGCGTTTTAACGCTATCGAACCATAACAGTTGATGCAGGTGTCTATGGATGAAAAGTTGGAAGGTGGTGTAACTTAAGTCTACTTGCAGTGTTTCTTTTCATTGGTTTTCTTTTTAATTAATGTAATATGGGGACAATTGATTTGTATAAGCCCTATGGGCGCCACTTGTAAAGTTTGATTTATATTGGACATTACATATCTTGATTTGCTTCCATTGCGTTTTAAATTTAAAAAAAAAATTATACTGTAAAGTGGATCTTTGAATGTTTACACTCGGGTTTTCAGAACTCAGGCTCAACACCCGAGTAATGAAAACCGAGGCGTTACATCTCCTCATTGAAGAGACAACTAATTACCTGTTCCATGGACACCTTTCCGTCTGGCACGGAGTTACTCAAAGACACCACCAATGTCTCCCAACTGTTAGGCAATGAGCTAAGAAGTAGCAAAGCCTCAAGTTCATCATCTAGGATCATCTTCATGGCAGAGAGTTGGTTCAATATGTTGCTGACCTCATTAATATGTTCAGCCATAGCACCACCATCTTTGAACTTGAGATTCACAAGTCGTCTTATCAGAAAAATCTTATTACAGGCTGTCTTTCTCTCATACAGCCCTTGCAATTTCAGCCATAAGCTAACGGTTGAGGTCTTTGTAGACACATGGTGGAACACTGAATCATTCAACCATTGTCTAATGAACCCCACCACCTTCCGGTCCAACTTCTTCCAATCATCATCTGACATATCCTTTATCTTTGCTGATACGCCTAAAATTGGAGCATAGGGGTCCTTGCAATAGAGCAAGTCCTCCATCTTAGCCTTCCATATGGTCCAGTTAGAACCATTGAGACTGATCATCCTTGACGAGCCACCTTCCATAATTCAGAACCGATCCCACTCCGTTCAACCAACTTGAACTCTTTGATACCACTTTGTTGGGTGTGTTTCACACAAACCTTAGGATCTCGCCCCCCAATGCACTAGAATTATGGGCTATGATAATGCAATAATCAAGAATAAAGCATCAACCACACGAACATAAGGAGTTTTTATGTGGAAAACCCTCGAAGGAGGTAAAAACCACGGGACCTAGTCCAGATCAACAATCCACTATAAAGTAGAGCGTTACAACCGATCACAAGCACACATCGCTTGGATCAAACATTCTTCACTCGCGTAGGAGTGAATAAACAGTAAGAGAACAATGAAAACGAAGAGATCTCACTCGAGTACGAGAATGTTGAAGAGCTGAGACATCATTGCACCGTGAATCACCTTCACGAGCAAATCCTCATCTACCAACAAGTTTCCTCTCTCTCTTTTCTCTTTCCCTCTTCCTCTTTTTCTCTCTCTCACCTTGGACATGAAAACACCTTAATGGGATACCCTAATCACGTTTTGGAACCTCTTAAATAGAGAACCGGAGTAATTAGAACCCAAAGAGGAAACTTTTTATAAGCAGTCCTGCGTAAGGTCGGGCGCCCGGTCAAAAGGGTCCTAAGGCGCCCACCCAAATAAAAACTGTCTAGTGAGAAAACCAAACAAAACCTCCCAATTTCAAGCACCCGGTCAACAGAACGCCGGGCGCCCGATTGTTGTAAAAACAGTCCAGCGATTAACCGCTCTTCTGGGTCAATTTCGGTCTCCAGACCACTCTTGGTCCGGGCGCCCGACCATACCCAGGCTGCACCAATCCCTCCTCCTATCCTGAGGAGGAAAACCCCATCAAAGCAAAGAATTAAAAAGTAAGCTGAACAGATAGGTCTTGCACTCAATCTTCACCGTTGATTTGAAAATTTCCCATTGATTCACATTGACCTAAAAAAAATCAGGAAAATCCTCCCAGCATGTTCAGAGAACTATGTCCATCAACAGCAACATCCAGAAGATGGCCGGTCCTGATCATCAGACCATCCCTGCATGTGGGCCCATGGGGTAAAATAATCTCCTCTTTTGGCATGTTGTGTTTATGAGGGATCTGATTCGGGTGTTTGGTAATGCTGCATGAAACTTACAGTGGATACTCCATGACTAGAGTGACAAGCACTATGCGAAGATTCTAAAGAACGGCTACAAAGCGTAGCCGAACTCTTGGAAGGTGATCATCGCCGAGTCAATTCTTCCAGTGGCCCCGGAGACTAACCTCGCAGCCCGCAACATCTTCCATATGGACAATATCATGTTGGCCCACAATCCGGGTGGAAAGGAGAGGACGAAGAATGAATTCGAGGCCTTGGCAAAGGGAGCTGGGTTTGACAGTTTTAAAGTCATATGTTGCACTTATGGCTCTTGGGTCATGGAGTTCTTGACGAAATGATATCTAGTTTGGGTACCGTTTAATTATGGTCTATGTTGTGCTTTGAGAGTGGCCTTTTGTAATTTTACTCAGAATAAAATACTATGTTTTGTTGATTTAAGTCCTATGCAGTCCAATTTATGCTATGATTGATATTGTTGATATGGTGGGCCACTGCTTATATGGACGACAGGTTAAAGATTGTAGCGATAAGACAACCCTGACTATCCAGTTGTGAACTTTGCTCATCGTTGTGTATAAACTAGAAGAAGCTGGACTCAGCTCACCGACTCAACTTGATCAGCTTCTACGAAGACTTGATAAAAACCCAATTTGGTCCCTTCTTTGTCATAACCCAAAAATAAGTACTCAACTCGAATCTTAAAAGACTAGACCAAATTCAATAAAACTTTACTCCATTGAGCACAACTTGGTGTAATTTATATATTATTTTGACCTTAAAGATTAGTAAAGAAATTGGAAAATTAAAACTGGTACAACCTGAGGACTCATACGAGTTTTGGAGTTGACTCGACCCAACTGCGTTTCGTATCGAGTGCAATTTAGTATTTTTAAACCATGGTTTTTCTCATTGAATCTGGACCATTGCTATGCTTTGAGTAATCCATCCTTTTCCAAGGTTTGTGATCAGATGGCTACCATAGTTTGATCCCCTTGCCTTTTGGGGCGCCATGGCTCCGCCAAATTAGCGGTCCTGATTGCCTTGCACGAATGGCAGAAGTTACAATAAAGTTGGTCGCATGCCCCTTGCTAAAGCCCACGTATGTGTGTAAAGTGAATTGTGCAACCACACATGCCAGGATGGCACATGCTTGAGAGATCCCAGCTTTCCATCATGAGGGCCATATGGTTTTGGTCTTTTGGTTAAATACCAGGCCATTTCACCCCTCAGATGGGTCGCAGTGTTCCACATGCGTGTAGAGCCTTGTGCAACTACACATGCAAGTGTGGCACATGCCTGAGACATCCCAGGTAGGGCTGTCAACGGCACGGATTATGATCCGCATCCGATCCAGATCCGCTCTAATTTAATCGGATTTGGATCAATAGTCGGATCATCGGGTCAGATATGGATACCCAAAGACGATCCGTTTAATATTCGGGTCGGATTCGGATCAACCTTGATCCGACCCGTTAACGACCCGATTAAAAAATAAAAATAAAAAATAAAAAACCAGCCGTCTCCTTCGTCTCTACTCTCTACGCACGCAACCACGAGCTGTATCATATTCGGATATCGGGTCGGATGATATTCGGATCGGAAACGGATTTCAAAATATTTAAACGGGTCGGGTTCAGATCATATACTTGTGATCTGAATCGGATTCGGGTCGTATTCAGGTCGGATATATCTTAATCAGATGGGATAAGGATCATCACTAATCCGGCCCGTATCCAACCCGTTGACAGCCCTAATCCCGGGTTAATTTCCATCATATGGGCCATATGGGTTTTGGTCTTTTGGTTAAATACCAGACCGTTTCAGCCCTCAGATGGGTCACAGTGTACCGAGATCAGGGAATTGAAGGGTGTTTTGGCAGTGTATTCAATATAATGCTTGATCTCCTTCCATGTGTAGTGTGGTTCCAAATAAGTAGAACATGTAGGTTGGTTTTCTTTTCTAGCCCACCTCTTCCTGAACATGGAACATACAAGCTTTTTTTTTTTTTTTGGTTAGCTGTAATTTTTTTTTTTTTATATATAAACAGGGCTAGAAACAACCAGCTAGCGGTTATATTCAGGCCAACCCTAGCAAAAAAAGACTTGGACCCGCCTATCAGACCCAGCAGAAAAACACCCTAAGCCACTAAAATAGGCCCCTGGCCTCCTTTTTAGCCATAAAAGCAAGGACTAAAAAATAGACATGAAATTGGCAACTCAGGTACAAGCTGTTATGTGGGACCTGCCTGATGAAGGACCGGATCACATTTGCAAGTACAAGTCGGCTCTGTTGAAAGGGGATAGCTATCCATGCTGTATTCTTTCGTTTAATGTCCTTTTATGGGCCGCTTGCTGATCGAGCAGTCTATTATCTTCCAGTTTGTTTGATTCTCTCCTCCATCCACTGGACACTGGCTCTTCATATCTTCTTGGGCTTTTGCATCCCTCGGCCACTGGTAGAATGGAAGTGGTCCTGGCATGGAACAGGCGCATGATAGGGGTTCCAATGGGCGGGCTAGGCTATCTAGGCCCAGAACCTGCCTCACTTGAGACCCAAGGTCTGAACCGGTCCAAGCCCAACATGGGCCTAGCACAGAGAGCTCATGACTGAAAAATAGGTTGGGCTGGCCTACTGTTTCTGGGCTAAATTTTGTATATTATAATCTTGTAGAGTTTTGAGAAAACTACCGTTAATGCATGCATCATTATATTAACTGTTTGGATCACTGAATCGCAATCCCAAATCTAATGCACGTACCCTGGATTATTTTGTAGCAATAGGTCAGGTTATATTTTTGCCATGGATTCTTACTCATCCACACATTAACAATAAAGTTCTACTATCTGTTGCAAACTTAAGTTATGGGCTGGCACATGGTAGATAACAACATATCTCTAAAATCATACTAATCAAGCAATCCTAGCCAATCATTCGTTACCAAATGGATGGTTAAAAGTAAAAGTGAGCGATGCAAAGTCCAACCCAAATTATCTGATGGTTATTACATATTCTTAGCATAAATTTTAGGTTATGCTCCATCTAAATAGCTTAGAGTTTTGGACGGTCTTGATTGCAATACACCTATGTCATGTATGCGGTGGAAAAAATAGACTATCATGAAATCTAACCAAAGAAATATGACCCTAATAAAAATTTGAAGTCACTTTGTCTAAGCAAAGTCGGTGGCCGACGGGCTCACTCGCTGGTGTAGCCTCTCCCAGGGGCGCCGTCTGATTGTCTTTGTTTCAGGCTTGCCGCCGGTGATTCATGGGCTCATGTTCCTTGACAAAGTGGGCCTGGGTTATATCAAAAGGTAGTATGGGGGGTCTGATAGAGGTGCGGTCTGTTTGGGGGTTTTTGATAGGCAGGCCTCCCCTCCTTTTTGCGTGGAGGTCGGCCTATCTGCAACAAAAAGCATTTTCAAGTAGTATGGGGGGTCTTTTTGCCCTTCTTTCAATACATAGCTCCAATTTTATTAAAAAATTAATAATAATAATAATAAATAATGCTCTTGCACCTGCTTTTTCACTAAGAAAAATGGCCAAAATGCCTTCTCTTACTAAACAGTGGTAGAGTTGAGCATTGCAAATGTGGTGTGTATGACATCCAATACCAACATATGCATCCGGCGATGATGATTAAAGGCTGTTTGTTTGGCCCATCCTAAGTAATATAAGGGTAATGTGTCATCCTTTATGATTTTACCACTATAAAACCAAACGCAGCAATCATCCCTCCAATATAGATGCATTGAGGAGACAAGGAATTTGTGTAATAATGGCAATTTAAAAAAAAAAAATTGCACCTCTTTATATAGTCATTGTGACATGTTTAAATCCAAATGTGTTGGGTGCATTTCACACAAACCTTCGGATCTCGCCCCCCAATACACTAGAATTATGGACTATACTAATGCAATAATCAAGAATAAACATCAACCACACGACACAAGGAGTTTTTACGTGGAAAACCCTCAAAAGAGGTAAAAACCACGGGACATAGTCCAGATCAAACAATCCACTATCTCAGGGAACTGTTACAACCGATCTCAAGCACACACCGCTTGGATCAAACCTTCTTCACCCACTTGGGATGGATAAACAACAAGAGAATAACAAAGGAGAGGAGCGATCTCACCGATCCCGAGGACGAAGAAGCGCCGAGACGACGGTTGCGCAGAAGAATCCCTCTTCAAGCAACTTCTCCCTTCTACAAGCTTCCTCTTTCTCTCTCTTCTCTTTCTCTCTACCTCTTTTTCTCTCTTTCTCACCTTGGACGTGTAAACAACACAATGGGATGCCCTAATCCCATTTTAGAACTCTTAAGTACAAAAAACGGAAGAATCAGAGCCAAAATAGGAAACTGCGTCTAAGCAGTCCGCGCTGGGTCGGGCGCTCGGTCACCAGACCGTCGGGCGCCCGGCCAGGCCCAAAACAGTCCAGCGAGAAAACCATTGGAACAAACCAATTTCAGGCACCCGGACCAACATGGTCGGGCGCCCGGCCAAGTCATCGGGCACCCGGTCACTTTGACCGTCGGGCGCCCGGCTGAAGCCAAAACCATCCAGCAGCATTGCTGCCATTTCTGGGGAATTTCGGTCGCCTGGCCACTAAATGGCTCGGGCGCCCCACCACTCCCAGTTTCACTTTCTCCCCTCTGATAGTTGAGGAGGAAAACTCCATCAAATCTCCCCCTTTCCGACTCAGGAGAAATTCGTCTTCTTCAAGCCAGCTAGGTTTTTGCAAACCTCAAACTTGCCCTTGAGCAAAGCCTTGGTCATCATGTCTAACCCATTATCATCCGTATGGACCTTCTCAAGCTGTAACACCTTCTGTTCCAAAGTATCCCTGATCCAGTGATACCGAATCTCTATGTGCTTTGAGTTGGAATGCTGACTTGTATTCTTGCTCAAGTGTATAGCACTTTGGCTATCGTAATAGACCACGTGCTCCTCCTGCTTCAGACTAAGTTCCTGTAGGAACCTCTTCATCCAAAGCATCTCTTTGCATGCTTCTGTGACCGCGATGTACTCGGCCTCTGTCGTCGACAATGCTACGACCTTCTGTAGCTTGCTCTGCCAAGAGACCGCTCCCCCTGCAAATGTGAACATGAACCCCGATGTAGACTTCCTGGAGTCTATGTCACCTACCATATCTACATCTGTGTAGCCTTCTAACACGGGTTTTCCGTCACCATAGCATAGGCTCAACCTGGATGAGCCTCTCAGATACCGCAGTATCCACTTCACCACTGCCCAATGTTCCTTGCCAGGATTGGCAAGATATCGGCTGACAACACCAACCGAATATGCTATGTCTGGGCGCGTACATACCATAGCATACATCAAACTTCCTAGCGCTGACGTGTAGGGTATCTTTCGCATCTCTTCCACTTCCATCTTCGTCTTGGGACACTGCTTGTCACTCAATTTGAAGTAACCATCCAGTGGAGTACGGACCGGCTTCGCTACATTCATGTTGAACCGCTCTAGGACTTTCTCAATATACCGCTCTTGTGACAGCCAAAGCTTCATGCTGTTTCTGTCACGGGTTATCTTCATTCCTAGGATCTGTTTTGCCGGGCCCAAGTCTTTCATCGCAAACGACTTGCCCAACTCCTGTTTCAGCCTGTCAATCTTCTTGATGTCTTTTCCCATGATGAGCATGTCATCAACGTACAATAGCATAACTAAGAAATCACCATCTGAGAACCTGCGAGTGAACACACAGTGGTCCGACTCCGTTCTGTCATATCCATGCTTCAACATGAACGAGTCGAACTTCTTGTACCATTGCCTAGGAGCTTGTTTCAGCCCATACAAGCTCTTCCTAAGCCTGCACACCATATGCTCTTTGCCCTTGATTTCGAACCCTTCTGGTTAGCGCATGTAGATCTCTTCTTCCAGGTCACCATGGAGAAATGCAATTTTGACATCTAACTGCTCTATCTCCAGATCCATGCTAGCTGCCAATCCAAGTAACACCTGTATGGATGTCATCTTCACCACTGGTGAGAATATCTCTTCGAAGTATATTCCTTTCCTCTGACCAAACTCTTTCACCACAAGTCTGGCCTTGTACCTTGTCTGTGAATTCTTCTACTCATTCTTTTTTCTGAACACCCACTTATTGCTCAGAGCTTTCTTGCCCTTAGGCAATTTCACCATGTCATAGGTGTGGTTCTTATGCAAGGATTCCATCTCCTCTTGCATAGCTTTCAACCACTCCCCCTTATGCTCGTCGGCTAGGGCCTCAGAATAGTCTTCTGGCTCTCCTCCATCTGTGAGCATAATGTACTCATGCGGTGAGTACTTCTTGGATGGATGTCTGTCCCTTGATGCCCTCCTCACTTGTGGCTCAACAAGTGGATCAAGTTGGGGCTGCTCCCCCTGTCCATCTTCTGTAAGGACTCCCTCATCCTCTGCACCTTGCTGTACTGCCCCGTCATCAGGCACCACGGGAGGAGTAACCGGATCCATGTCTTCCAGTTCACCTGAACTAGGTTGGGTCTTCTCTGGCTTTTCAATGTCTTCTATACACTGATCTTCAATGAAAACCACATCTCTGCTCCTGATGAGCTTCTTCTCGGTCGGATCCCACAACTTGTAACTGAACTTCTCATCACCGTACCCTAAGAACACACACTGCCTGATCTTCATATCGAGCTTGGACCTCTCGTCCTTTGGTACGTGAACGGATGCCCTGCATCTAAACACCCTGAGATGATTGTACGATGGATCACGTCCAGTCCACACCTTCTCAGGTACTTCTCCATTCAACGGGGCTGATGGAGACCTGTTTATCAAATACACCGCCGTGTGTATTGCTTCTCCCTAAAACATCTTGGGCAACTTTGCATTGGATAACATGCATCTGATTCTCTCTACAATGGTGCGATTCATTCGCTCAGCCACACCATTATGTTGGGGGGTCTTGGGAACTGACTGTTCATGTCGTATACCCAGTGACTTGCAATACTCTTGGAAGTCACCTATATATTCACCACCATTGTCAGTGCGGATGCACTTCAATGATTTGCCTGTCTCCCTCTCGACCATAGCATGAAACAGTTTAAACACACCAAAGACCTCGTCCTTGGATTTCAAAGCATACACCCAAACCCTCCTAGATGCATCATCTATAAAAGTGACAAAATACAATGCCCCACCCAAGGTTTTTGTCCTCATAGGACCACAAACATCAGAATAAACCAAATCTAATGCATGTACTTTATTAGAATGAGAAACAGTTTTAACAAAAGAAACTCTATGCTATTTCCCAGATAAACAGTCAATACAGGTTTTGAGAGGTTTACCTATCACGTCTGGAAGGAGTTGCTTCTTTGCTAGTAGCTGAAACCCTTTTTCACTCATGTGGCCTAGAAGCCTGTGCCACGTGTCAGTAGCTGAATCTTCTGCTGCGTTCAATCCACCCTTGCATACACTGACACTTGCCTTGTAAAGGGTACAACACTTCTTTCCTCTTGCAGCAATCAATGAACCCTTGATGAGCTTCCAGCGCTCACCAACAAACTGGCTTTCATAACCATCATCATCCAGCCTTCCCGTCGACATCAAGTTGAGGCGAAGGTCTGGAATGTATCTCACATCCCTGAGAACCAATGTGCAGCCCACATCGGTCTTCAGACAAATATCATCGACCTTTACGATCTTCGAAACACGAAAATTTCCCATCTTCACTGTCCCATAGTCACGTGACTTGTAGCTTGTGAAGAAATCTCTGCGCGGAGTCGCATGAAACGAGGCTCCCGAGTCTATCACCCAGTCGGTGTCCTGACTCGAAGCCGTGAGACAAATATCGTGATCTACCGAAAGAATAACAACAACGTCACCATCTGAGGTGACCACAGTAGAATCTGATTCATCTTCCTTCTCCTTTCCTTTACCCTTCTTGTCACTCTTCTTCTTGTGACATTCATGCTTATAGTGGCCCTTCTTGCCACAATTCCAACATTCAGCATCTTTCCTGGCAACTGACTTACCTCTTGATTTATCTCGAGCCTTTCCACCCTTTCTGTTCTTTCCTCTTCCCCTATCTTGTGTCACAAGGGCTTCTTGTTGAGCAGGCCCTAGAAACTTCCTCCTCGTCTCCTCATTGAAGAGACAGCTTGTTACCTGATCCATGGATACCTTTCCGTCTGGCGCGGAGTTACTTAGAGACACCACCAATGTCTCCCAACTGTCAGGCAATGAGCTAAGCAGTAGCAAAGCCTGAAGTTCATCATCCAGGACCATCTTCATGGCGGAGAGTTGGTTCACAATGTTGTTGACCTCATTCATGTGTTCAGCCACAGAAACACCATCTTTGAACTTGAGATTCACAAGTCGTCTTATCAGGAATATCTTATTACCGGCTGTCTTCCTCTCATACAGCCCTTGCAATTTCAGCCATAGGCTAGCGACTGAGGTCTCTGTAGACACATGGTGGAAAATTGAATCATCCAACCATTGTCTAATGAACCCCAGCGCCTTCCGATCCATTTTCTTCTAATCATCATCTGACATATCTTTTGTCTTCGCCGATATGCCTAGAATTGGAGCATACAAGTCCTTGAATAGAGCAAGTCCTCCATCTTAGCCTTCCATATGGTCCAGTTAGAACCATTGAGGCTGATCATCCTTGATGAGCCACCTTCCATAATTCAGAACCGATCCCACACCGTTCAAACAACCTGAACGCTCTGATACCACTTTGTTGGGTGCATTTCACACAAACCTTAGGATCTCGCTCCCCAATACACTAGAATTATGGACTATGCTAATGCAATAATCAAGAATAAACATCAACCATACGACACAATGAGTTTTTACGTGGAAAACCCTCAAAAGAGGTAAAAACCACCGGACCTAGTCCAGATCAACAATCCACTATCTCAGGGAACTGTTACAACCGATCTCAAGCACATACCGCTTGGATCAAACCTTCTTCACCCACTTGGGATGGATAAACAATAAGAGAATAACAAAGGAGAGGAGCGATCTCACCGATCCCGAGGACGTAGAAGCGCTGAGACGACGATTGCGCAGAAGAATCCATCTTCAAGCAACTTCTCCCTTCTACAAGCTTCCTCTTTCTCTCTCTTCTCTTTCTCTCTTCCTCTTTTTCTCTCTTTCTCACCTTGGACATGTAAACAACACAATGGGATGCCTTAATCTCGTTTTAGAACTCTTAAGTACAAAAAACGGAAGAATCAGAGCCAAAATAGGAAACTGCGTCTAAGCAGTTCGCGCTGGGTCAGGCGCCCGGTCACCAGACCATCGGGCGCCCGGCCAGGCCCAAAACAGTCCAGCGAGAAAACCATTGGAACGAACCAATTTCGGGCGCCCGGACCAACATGGTCGGGTGCCCGGCCAAGTCATGGGGCGCCCGGTCACTTTGACCGTCAGGCGCCCGACTGAAGCCAAAACCATCCAGCAGCATTGCTGCCATTTCTGGAGAATTTCGGTCGCCCGGCCACTAAATGGCCTGGGCGCCCGACCACTCCCAGTTTCACTTTCTCCCCTCTGACAGTTGAGGAGGAAAACTCCATCAAAATGGCCACATAAAAAATGACATGATTATGGTTTTATTGTCTACAAATCAAACGCCGAAATCACCGATCAGATGCAAATATCATCAGTCCACTGTTAAAGTAATTTGTAATCATTATACTGTTTTTTTTCATTAATGTGAGATAATAGGAGCAAGCATGTTTTATATATATAAACAAAAATTCGATTGAATCCAATCATCGAATAGGTCACGACATAAGAAGGAAAAAAAACACCACTCACAAAACCCTCAAATTCCCAATTGGCCCACTTAATGATGGGAATGGCCAGAGTTTTAGTCTGTGTGATCATCTTGGTAGCATGCAACCACTGGCATCCATGTGGACCCACAATGCTGACAAGGGCAATTTGGTAAGATGGATGGTTTTGTCGTGTCTGAATTTAGAAGAAATTCCCCTTACAAATTCCTCATATATTTTAAGATCACATTAGCAAATTGCTGGAGCCATGAATTATGTTCGACCTCACATATTGCACTTTCTTAGAGTCTACTAAAAAGGTTGAATTAGATTCAATCCAATTGGAAGGCTAAATATCCTTCAATCTAGTTTCCAGCCACACATACATCCAAGGAACATGTGTATGATGCAGCTCATTTTATTATTTGTCATGATTGGTAGAGGTAAGTACTCTTTCCCATTTTAGGAAATAAAAAATAGAAAATAGACAAAGGTGTTTAGACCATTTCAGTCAACAAAGAGGGGCAGGTTTCTATGCATGTCATCACATGCAGCGGAGAAGTTATTCACCTTGCCTATTCACCTGTTCACTTATTCACCCGATTACACCTTCACGGGGCCCACTATTTTCCGTGTGTATTCTATCTAACGGGTACATTCAAAAAGCCACACCATGATTAATACGGGATGCTTCAAAAAACAGGCTTATCCAACTATTAGGTACTCCACGTCATTTGTCAGAGGTTACTGTAGAACTATTTTGGTAGAATTTTTTGAGAAACACATTCATCAGAGACTCCTACTATGGTTTAGTCTTGCAAGTTTTTCATCCCGTCTCAAACTCCCAAGTCAATACTCCCATGCCTCATATTGTGTGGGAACTATGGGAAAATAGAAATGCTTGAAAGAATTTGACAATAGATATATATGTGCCACCTTAGCCCATGACAAACAACATTATTAGGCAGATTATGGAATTAACAAAAAGAATCCTAGAGAAATTTATATGCAACTTCCTTGAAGATATAGCCTGAGATGTAATTGGGATGGATGGGTTAAAATAGAGAGGAATATCATGGAAACAGTAAAATAGAAGCGGCCAGTGTACCAATGGGTAGAATTAAACACAAAGGCTCATCTAGAGGAAACCCATGGCAGGAGGAAGGGTGGTATTTATTGGGATCACAATGGCAAAATGTTATTCGTATTACATACTACGGTATCATTTTCGAGTCAGTTGTGGATCGAGATAACGGTAATTTTGGACTGCGTCAAATAGTACTATAGGAGCCTCGGCCTTCTCAATGTAATTTTGGAATCAAAATCTAAGATTGATTGTCGACTGTTTGAAAGACCCAGATCAAAGTGCCGTGGAAGCTATGGTACTTGGGTATCCATTGCTCTCTATTCTATTTTCTATTTGTTTAAGTGAAGTTTTCACCAACCATATGAAGGAGATAAAACTAGTGAGCTTTTTTTGTTTTTTTTTTTTCAAAGGAACAGAAAATTTTTATTAACAAAAAGAAAGATCAACATACATGCGGGTAGGCCCTACAAAAAGCTTAGAACCCCACCTACCATTTAAGGATCTATCTTCATATCAAACTATTTTATCCTAACATAGCCCAAGCCCACCTTGTCAAGGAAGAGGAGGCCGCGGATCATGGGTGGTAACCCATCAGCTGAGGCAAAAACTCAGCGGACCTGCGAAAGGCTACCCAACGGGCCAGCCTGTCCGCGACTGAGTTGGCTTCCCTCGGGGAGTGTGAAATTTTGGCCTCCAATTTTCCCATTGGCTTGATTATCTTAGCATGCTAGTACCAAGCCGACCATCCAATAGGAGCGGGATTAGCGAGCGCGCCCACCATCAGCTTGGAATCAGTTAAAATGTCTACCTTGTAGATACCACGGTCGATACACATTTTCAACCCCTCGGCCATTGCCTTGAACTCAGCCAAATTGTTGAAACATCTCCCAAAACCTACGGAGAAAGCGAAGATGACCTCCCCCTCGCTATTAAGGCAGATGCCTCCACCCCCGGACTTCCCTGAATTTCGCAGGGACGAGCCGTCCACATTAAGAGCACACCAACTAGTTTCTGATTTCTTCCACTTCACAACCGCCCCAACCAAATGATCCCACAACTTGTCAAACCTCTCGGTTGGTGGGTTTGACAGGGCAGCAAGAAGGCGACGATCCACTCACAACCATCCGAGAATCTTAATCATTATCGTCTGAACATTAATCGGGCTTCCTTTGAGCCTTGTGTTGTTTCTGACACACCACAACTCCCAGAAAATGAAACCCGGACTAAACCCAATCATCGGCCTCCCCTTGACTAAGGAAGAAGCCATCGACCGCCAACATCGAGCACAAGCAATAGCACTTTGATGGGGAGAAGATGGGACGAAGAAGAAAGTTTTGAAATGCCGCCAAACCTACTCTGCTAAGTGACTTTCCGCGAAGAGGTGGTCAATGGACTCAGCCTGGCAACCTGACGAAGCACTTTCGCAGCAGACACACTTGGAAGCCAGTTGGATCCTGACGTCCACTGGGACTGTGCGATGGATGATTGTCCTAATAAAGAAGGAGATTTTTGGACGAACAGCCTCATTTCAAATCCAACTGATCCATAGGCAAATCAGGGCTACGCTCCTGAACAAGTTCCAAGTGGACCGCACTTCAAATTCACCAGACATCATGGCCAGCCAGATATTCTTGTCTGCAGCCTGGGAAGTACAAATTCCTTCCTCCATAATGTGAGTGATCACTGTTCTAGGTAAAGTTTGGATAAAATCAGGGTCAGGCAATAACCCTTCATGGTCCATGATGGCTTTCAATGGTGCGTCTCTCAGACGAGGAGGAGAGGAAATACACCAGTTTTTAAGAGGACCCATCCCTGTCCAATTGTCTTCCCAGAGGAGATCGTCCCCGCTGCCCAACAACTGTTTGTGTTGTTCATTATGTGGGGCCTACCTTTGGTTGCCAATCTGTCATAAAAATCACTTTGATATCCTTGGGGCCCTTTTGGTGGCAAAAAATTTAGTTTTATCATTTGATACTTGATATAATCTATGATGAGAACGACCGTTGCTTACGTGAATGATCCAGTAGTTCATTATCTTTTTGTAATAAAAATGCAGTAGATTGATATTGAGACTCAGCGGTTAAGGTAGCATATCCAAATGGTGATTCTAACAATTTGATTAATGTATATGAAATGGATGGCCAAATAATGGTCTGATGTACCATCTGGCGGAGCTTATTAAGATTACAGATCTTTCTCAAAGGTCGCTTTGATATGGTATTTAATTTCAACCATCCGAACCAAAGGATATGTAATAAACAAGGTATATTTACTGTATTAATAATAATAATAAGAAGGTATATTTACTGTAATGAAGAGTTTTAACCATTGTCCATCAAGTAGGTGCCACCCATAATCATCATCCCAATGAAAAATTACTTTTAACTTAATGCTAATTTGTAAGCAATGTCTTGGAAATAAACAGCTTATATTAATTAAGACTATAACATTGCGCAGGTACAACTCTTGTTGCAATATTTAGAAAGGAGCATCCTACAATATAGTGGCTCTAAGTTCAGTGGGCCCCAACATGATATTATATTCAAACCGTCCATCAATTTTGAGAGATCATTCTAGGGTATAGACCCAAAAATGAGGAAGATTCAAAGCTCAAGTGGACCAAACCACAGAAAGAAGTAGGGACAATGATTCCCAACTTTAAAGCCTTTCTAAGGTCCACATTAATGATTATTTTCCATCAAATCTATTCATAAGGTCACACAGACCCGGAGGAAGGGAAAATCTGATAATTATCAGATTGATCCAAAACTTCTGTGACCCCAAAGAAGTTTTCAATGGTAAACGTTCAATCCCCACTGCTTTCTGTGGTGTGGTCCCATGAGCTTTGGATATGTCTCATTTTGGGGATCATGCCGTAAAAAGATTCCATCAAATGGACGAATGGCTTGGATACAACACACACATCATGGTGGGGCCCTGCAATGTCAGGTCGGTGGCCTTTCACCACGACGTAATCCGCTTCGTCTTTTGTTCGCCAAAAAAAATTAAAAAAAAAAAATGTCAAAACTCCACAAGGAAACGTCGCAGCTCCTACTATCCAATTTAAAATTAACAAAATTTCATTTGACGCCTGCCTTGCTTAAAACGCGTGCATTTTTAATGCTATTAAAGTTATTGGTGTGGTCGGTAGTCGGTGGGCCGCAAGCACGTTGTGAACAATACGACAGAACATGGACGCTATATAAATGTATGATATTCCTATGCAACCAACATCCCAACCAAACGAGTTCCTGATTTTCTTATTCATCCTCTCCTCACTACACGTACCAAACCAATCAGAGACATGGGTTTCATCAACAACCATCTAAACACGTCCATCGAAAAGGAAGAGGACTGCATGTTTGCCATGCAACTGGCTACTGCCTCTGTCCTCCCCATGGTTTTGAAAGCGGCCATTGAACTCGATATGCTTGAGATCATGGCCAGACATGGGCCAGGGGCCTACCTATCAGCTTCTGAGGTTTCCTCTCACCTCCCCACACACAACCCAAATGCCCCCGCGATGCTCGATCGTATAATGCGCCTCCTGGCCACCCACTCCATTCTCACTAGCACTCTCAGCCCACGTGATGACGGGCAAGTCGAGAGGGTCTATGGGTTGGCTCCTGTGTGCAGATTTCTTGTTAGGAATGAAGATGGTGTATCTGTTGCGCCCTTGCTGCTCTTGACCCACGATAAGGTTATGATGGAGAATTGGTAAGCTGAAAACCAACGCTTCACTCTTGTTCTAGTGTTATCTCAATGTGAGAGCGCATCACTTTCCTTTTACTAAAGTTTGGCACATGGTAATTTTTTTTAGGTACTGCTTGAAAGATTCAATTCTTGAAGGGGGAGCATTGTTTGATATGGCACATGAGATGAATGCATACGAGTACACCAACGTGGATCTCAGGCTGGGCAACCTCTTTAATAAAGCAATGTCAGACCATTCCACCATAATCATGAAGAAGATGCTAGGCATGTACAAGGGCTTTGAAGGATTTAAGCGGGTTGTCACAGTCGGAGGTGGGACTGGTGCCTCGCTTCACATGATTATCTCCAAATACCCTCATATTAAGGGTATCAATTTGGACTTGCCCCATGTGGTCGCTGATGCACCTGATTACCCAGGTATATACCATGTTTAGATATACATTTTTATATACCTATAATTCTCAATTACAGCTAGTTAATTAAACTCCTTAATTACAGTTCAGCACATCCCATTTGTGTGACATCCCGTAGATTCAGAAGGTTGGCAATGGCATAAAGACAGAATGGCACATAGACTAGCCTGGTCCACATGCACGGTTTTCTGATCAGATTGACAGCCATCCCTTTCATCCTGAGTTTGGTCCACTCGATGAGCCACCAGGCAATCTTCGTGGTAGGACCAATTCTTTTGATGGGTTGGAAGTCATGCACACATAAGATGCTAGTAAATCCTTGTGTTGATTTCTATCCAGGATTATGAGTGAAAATGAAAAGATTGGGTATTGGATGCAGGTGTGGAGCATGTTGGGGGAGATATGTTCGTTGGCATTCCAAGTGCAGATGCCATTTTAGTCAAGGTGAGCCAGGTTGCCATTACACGTCTCACTCGCTGAATTCTGGATTCAAACACTTAACCTTCCCCTTTGATACCATCTGAAATCACCACCACTTGATCTAAAAGCTCAAGCTGTTAGAGGATGGCCTACCAATGTATATCAAGGGACTCTAACATAAGGTTTGCGTGGGTAGACAGACATTGATGACTTAGTAAGCTTTCAGGCCTGTGCATTTGTGCTGGTTTCTCATTGGCCAAAACCCCTGCCCTGGTTTGTTAACCATCTTAAATGAGGCTCCACCAGAGCGCATCTCCATTCTAATTTATATATACAATGGTTGAGCTCGGGATGTATCTATAATCTGATCAACTTCTTCATATAAATGGATCCTGGCTTGGCATGAGCCGAATCTGTCACCAATCCCATGTACAGTGGACGCTGGCCATGTGCAATTTACATAGTTTCATGTGGGTGGGCCATGGCACCAAATTGGATGTTGGACCCATCATATCGCACCATCCGTAAACATAAGGCCTTGTTAAAGGCCATTAAATTAATTATTTTTTGCATTTTAAATTAAAGATACTATCCTGAATTTCCACATAATGAGTTCTGTTAGTGGTGTGTTTGGAACAAATTAGACTAAAGAGTGTGTGTGACTTGAAGGGTGTACTCACGGATTGGGAGGACGAGAAGTGTGTGGATATTCTAAAGAATTGCTACAATGCACTACCTGCATCCGGAAAGGTGATCATCATGGAACCGGCACTACCAGATACCGTTGAGGAGAATGTGGCAGCTCAAGGAATCTTCCAGGTTGATGTAGCTATTTCTGCCTTCAGTGCAGGAAGGAAGAAAACAGTGAAGGAGTTTGAAGCATTCGTCGAAGCGGCTGGGTTTGCTGGTTTTGGTGTCGTATGCGTTGCATATGACCATTGGGCCATGGAATGTTACAAAAAGATGTGATTTCGAGCTTGACTGCCTACTTTTTTTTTTTTAATTATTATTATTTTTTTTCTTTTCTTTTCTTCTTATATCTTTAGTTTTTCTTGCCTTTGGGCAGTCTTGAATTTATGTAGCTCAGCTTGAAGAATAAACTGATGAAGTGATTTCTTACAATTGTTAGAAGGGTGGATAGTACTACGAGAATTATATATATTGACGAAAAGGAAAGTTGAGATCAACCACGGAGATAATACAAAACCTATATAAAAAAAACATCATAGAATGGTATAAAATCTAAATAAAAACAATGTAGCAGTAGCATCTAATATCAAATAAACCGGAAGAGTACAAAAGTAGTTTTGGTCTTGTAGAGGAAGGCAGCTGAGATGTATGGCGAAGGAAAGTGTGTGATCTGTAAACACATTCCAAACTTGCAACAGTACCTCTAAAAAAATACGATGTTATTCTGGATCATATGCTACACAGGCCACCATGAGAAACTGATGCTGGAAGGATGAGTCCAACCATCATCATCTGTGGATATTTTAGAAAAATTTTAAGGGCTTGTAGTCAATTAAAAAAGAGACAATACCAAAAGGCTGCCTATATTTTGGTTGAATTCCAAAAAAAGCAGCTGCTTTTAAACTCTTTCCTACAACCTGCCTAGCTTTTTCGCTGTTAGTCGATAAACTAACACCGTTAAGTATTCAATATTGTATTTTTAAAAAGGCAATCTGCCCTTCATAAAAAAAAAAAAAAAAAAAAAAAAAAAAAACCCTCAAAACAGCCCCTCCAACAAAACACACATCTCTCTCCCTTCCTTTGTCTCCCACTCACGTCCAGACATCACAACTTGCCGCCCTCCCTCTCCCTCTCCCTCTCCCTCCCTCACTCTCCCTCCCTCTCTCTCTCGGGGCCAAACATTGCAACCCGCCCACCCTCTCTCTCTCTCTCTGGACCTGCCTCGTTTTTGAGCTCATGCCTTAAAATGATCTGAGGAAAGAAATGAACAGTGCGGATAAAACCCTTACATCATGGTGGGCCCCACAGAGACCTACCCCAACAGATTATCATCCAGGCAGGGGTAGGATGCAATCCGCTTCCTGTCGGACGCGGATTTCTTGCTAAAGCCTTTTGCAGCGCTGGGAACCTAGGTGAGGCCCACCTTGATGTTTGTGAGACATCCACCCGTCCATCCGCTTTTTGAGCTCATTTTAGGAGATGAAATAAAAAAATGAGCCAGATCCAAGATTCAAGTGAGCCGCACTAAAGGAAAAGGTGGGTAGGGAAATTCCTACCGTTGAAACCTCCCTAGGTCCATAGTGATGTTCATATGTCATCCTTACCGTTCACAACGTCATTCCTACTGGGATGAACTGAAAACACAAATATTAGCTTGATTTAAAACTTTTGTTGCCCAACGAATATATATATCTTAACTTCTGTGGACGTTCAATCCTCACGTTTTCGACCCACTTGCATCTTGGATTCAGCTCATTTTTTTGTCTCGTGTCTTAAAATGAGCTCACAAAACGGATGGACAGAGTGGCTTTCTCAATAACATCACATTGGGCCCCTCCTATGTTCCCAGCGTAGGGACTTCAGGCAAAAGGCTTTTGCACCCCGTCTCCGGCAGGAGGGATTAGGTGTTACCCGGCTAACACCTTAGCCGGTGTTACTTGCCCCACCTTGATGATGTGTTGTATATCCACGCGGTCCATACATTTCTTCTGACAATTTTAGGATGTAGTCCCAAACATTACGCAGATCTAAATCTTAGGTGGGCCATGCTACTGGAAACAATGGTTATTGAGTGCCTCACCATTAAAATTCCAAAGGGCCCATTGTAAGGTTTTCGTAATGTTTATTTTACATCCAATCGTTGATAATATCAAGAACACTTGGATGAAGGGAAAGGACAGGTATCAGCTTGATCCAAAACTTTTGTGACCCACAAAATGCTTTTAATGGTCATTCATCATCGTTTCTAATTATATGATCCACCTGAGATTTAGATCTTCTTAAGGTTTGGGAATGAGTCCTAAAATGGGATGGGGAAAAAGATAGACAGCATATATATATACAACATATACATCAAGGTAGGCCCCACACGGTTAGCATAACAGCTAATCCGCACTCTAGTTAGGTACCGTGGGATAGTGCCAGATCGCGCCTGCTGCCAACGGACGCGGATTGCCTACGAGAGCCCTTCGTAGGCATTTCTGCGCTCGGAATCTAGGTGGGGCCCACCTTGATGTTTGTGAGAAATCTACACTGTCCAACCGTTTTCTGAGATCATTTTATGCATTTCGACAAAAAAGGAACGGGATCCAAGACTCAAGTGGGCCGCACTAAAGCAAAAGGTGGGTAGGGAAATTCCTACCGTTGAAACCTCTATGGGGTCCACAGTGATGTTTAATTATATGCCATACATACCGTTCCTAATGTCATTCCTACTGAATGAACTGAAAACACAAATATTATCCTGATTCGAAACTTCTGTGACCCCATGAATATTTCAACTGTTGAAGTTTAGTCATCACGTTTTCGGCCCACCTGAGTTTTGGATCCTCGTTCATCTTTTTGTTGCAACGTCTAAAATGAGCTCACAAAACGGTTGGACAGCATAGATTTCTCACAAACATCACGGTGAGCCCCACCTAGATTCCGAGCGCAGGAGCCTTTCCCAGGCAATCTGCGTCCGCGTTCGCGTCGGGCTACCAACCACCTAGTGGTGGTTTTGTGATGTGTTGGGCGCGATGGGGCCCCATTGATGTACATCCATGTCATCTATCCGTTTTGCTTGACTATTTCATTTTGTGAACTAAAAATGTAGTACATGTCATCCATGTACATCATGAAGTGTGGCTCCACTTTCATGTTTATATGACATCCAAACTGTTTCTAGAGGCCATTCCTGCTGGGATGAACTGAAAAAAAAAAAAAAAAAAAAAAAACAAACGCCTGGTAAACTTTTGTAGAAAATGAATGTTTCAACCATGGTTGCTCGATCCCCACTATTTTTTCTAGTGTGGACCACTTGAGTTTTGGATCTAAATCATTTTTGGTTGAATATTCTAAAATGAGCTTGAAAACGGATGGACGGTGGATTTATCACAGTGGCCCCACCTAGGTTTCTAGCCTAAAAAACTTCATGCAAAAGGATTTTGCGTGTCCTAACACCACCTTCCATTCACGCTGTAGCTTCGATAGTTGTGGGCCCTACCATGACATGCATTACATCCACACCATCCATCTATTTTGCAAGGTCATTTTAGGATATGGGCAGAAATATGAGGTATGTCCAAATCTCAGGTCGACCACACCACAGGAAATGGGCCCTAGTATTTTTTTTATGGTAAGTTTTAATTGCCCTAGTATTTTTTTTATGGTAAGTTTTAATTGCCACCATTACCTTTTGTGGGGTCCATGTGAGATTTCAATCTTTCTCATTTTTTGTGTCATGCCCTGAAATCATGATCCATGAAGAATGGACGATGTGGATTAAACACACACATCATTGTGGAGCTTACGCGGTAGTCCAACAACGGAGTGGATTCCACTACCGCTGCTCACCGATGTAAGGTTAAAGGGGCAAAATCGTCTTTTTTGAAAATAATGGATGGAATTCTGTGACCACTATTTGTCGAACCAAGTGGGTTTTTTACAGTATTTTCATACCTTGGGCAGGTTTTAGGAATGAGTTTGAAAGCAAGCTCTTTTTTGAAATTTAGCCAAAATGTAAGCGTCTCAATGGCATTGTCCCATTAAAAAACTCCCAAGTCAGGATGGTGGTTGAAGAGACTTGGGGCCCGTTTGTTAAATCTAAAGTCTGAAGCCTGAATTTAGAATCTGAAGCTTGCATTTAGAATCTGAATCTGAAATCTGGATCTGAAGTCTAAAAACATGTTTGGTAATTGTTGTCGAAGTCTGAAAATTAAGTACTAAATCTGAAACAACATGTTTGTTAACAAACATCTGAAATGGCCGAAATCTGTTAACTTGACATATTTACCTATATCTCTTGTTTGGAGATGTTATGCATTATGAATGATTTTTTTTATTAAATGAAAATAAAATCATGAAGTTAACATTCATTTAATTCAAATAAACTAAAGAACTCAATATAAAATTAAAATATCATTGTCCATAAAAACATATAAAAAAATCAACCAGTACCGAACATTACGGTATGGCCCACATGGATGATATTTTGTATATCCATGCCGTACATCCGTTTCTCTAACCAATTTGAGGACATTGGACAAAAAATTGTGCATATCTAATGGATTGTACTACTGGAGACCGTAGTGATTAAGTGCCCCACAACTAGAAATTCCAAAGAGCCCATTGCAAGGATAAGGGTAATGTCGTTTTGCAATCCAAGCTGTTGATAATGTCAAGAAGATCTGAATGAAGGGAGAATATAAAGATTAGGTTGATCCAAAAACTTTTGCGGGCCACAAAAAGTTTTTAATAGTCTTCCATATTGGTTCAATAGTAGGTGCCATTATCACCACTGCTTCCTTTAGTGTGGTCCACTTGAGTCATGGACTTGCCTCATTTTTTGAGATCATGCTGTAAAATGATCTGAGAATAGATGAACAACATGGATAAAATTCTTACATCACGATGGGCCTCACAAAGTCATACCTAAGTCCAAGCGGTGGGAGGATGCAACCCGCTTCTGCCAGGTGGTGGAGGACGCAGATTAGCTACTGACAGGTTGAGTAGCCATCTCAGTACTGAAGTGACGTCACCAACTTTTGTGGGCCCCACTATGATGTATGTGTTGTATCCACACCATCCATCCAGTTGGAGAGATCATTTTAGGGCAAGATCCAAAGAATGAGGAAGATCCAAATCTCAAGTGGATCTCACCAAAGAAAACAGTGGGGATTGATCTCCTACCAATAAAAACTTCTTGGAGCCACATAAGTTTTTGATCTAGCTGATATTTGTGTTTTCCCTTCTTCCATGTTTGTGTGAACTTATGAACAGGTTGGATTTCAAATAAACATTATGGTGAGCCTTAGGAAGGTTTCAACGGTCATGTCACTATCCCCACTGTTTTCTTTGGTGGGGTCCACTTGATCTTCAGATCTACCTCAATCTTTGTCTCATTGCCTAAAATGTTCTCTCCAAACGGATGGACGATGTAGATACAACACATACATTACGGTGGGGCCCACATAAGTTGGTGACATCAGTTCAATAGCGAGATGGCTACTCAACCTACCGGTAGCTAATCCGTGTCCGGCTGTGGAAGGATGCAATCAAACGTGGATTTCCTGTGAAAGCTTTGCGCAAGAAGTTCCTGCACTGGGGACCAAGGTGGGGCCCATAGTGATGTTTTATGACAAATCTACCCCGTCCATCCGTTTTGGGAGCTCATTTTAGGACATGAGAACAAAAATGAACTGGATCCAAGACTCAAGTGGGCTGAAGACATGAGGATTGAACGTCCACAGTTGAAATATTTGTGGAGCCACAGGAGTTTCGAATCAGGATAATATTTGTGTTTCCTGTTCATTCCAGTAGTAGTGACGTTATGACCGGTATGGATGTCATATAAACATCACTGTGGACTCCCGGGAGGTTTCAACGGTAGTAATTTCCCTACCCACCTTTTCCTTTAGTGAGGCCCACTTGAGTCTTGGATCCGGCTCATTTTTTTTTTCATGTCATAAAATGAGCTCTCAAAATGGATGGACGGGGTAGATTTATCAGAAACATCACTGTGGACCCCACCTAGGTTCCCAGCGTAGGAACTTCTTGCGCAAGGTTTTCACAGGAAATCCACTGCAATCCGGTTTGTTTGGATGGGTTCTTGATGTGCGGATTTCTTGCCAAAGACAGCTCTGGATTGCTAGGTGGGCCACTGTGATGTTTGTGAGAAATCCACCCCGATCATCCATTTTTTCTATATAAATTTAGGACTTTGAACAAAAATGAGCTGGATCTAGAGCTTAAGTGGGCCACAAAGAGAGGGAAAACTTAGGAAAGGGTTTTCTACCGTTGAAATCTTCCTGACCTCACCTTGTTATTTATCGGCCATCCAAACTATTTATAAGTTCATTCACATTAGGGTGAAATGAAAACACCAAAATCTTATCATGATATGAAATTTTTGTTGCCATACAAATATTCCAACGGTGGTTAGTATCCCCACGATTTCCTCTTGTGCGGCACATGCACTTGAGGTTTGGATATGTCTAATTTTTTGTCCAATGTGCTAATTTTAATTTAAAAAATGGATAAATGGTGTGGATAAAACACATATATCATGATGGGGCACACATAGCATTGCCCAGTAGCTTGCTCTTTCATAAGTGTGGGTTGGCAATCTGCATGGGATCCATAGAAAAGGGTTGAGGCGAGAGACGAATGTCCCTGTTGGGCCTACATGATGCATACGTTTCATCCATACCATCCATTCATTTTTCCATATCATTTTGGGGCATAGGACAAAAAAAAAAAAGAAAAAAAAGAGGCAGACGTAAGGCTCAAGTGGGCCACACTATAGGAAATAGTAGAAATTAGGTGCCTACCATTGAAAACTTCTTAGGGCCACAGAAGGCTCTGATCAATCTGATATATGTGTTTTCCCTTCATCCACGTATGTGTGACCTTATGAAGAGGTTAGATGGGAAATAAACCTCATATTAGACCCTAGGAAGGTTTCAACGGTAGTCATTCAATTCCTGTTGATTTCTATGGTTTGGTTCACTTGAGCTTTATATGTGTCTCATATTTGGGCTCATGCTCTAGAAAGAACTGAAAAAGTTGATGGATGGTGTTGATCTAACACATAAATCATAATAGGGCCAGAGAAGTTGCACATGTTAAAAGGTTGGGTTATGTATCAATGGTGAGAGAACTCTTCATAGCAATTGTGGGAGTGTAATTTTGGATGCAAATTTATTTATTTTATAGAAAATACATGGAGCGCATTCCATATTCACCATTAAGCCAAACCTCAGTTGCCGAAAAAAATCAATGGATAATCACGGAGGGCTTTCCGAATTCGGTGTTAACAAACAACACTTATAAAAAATATTTTCTCAATTCCGCATTAACTATTTTAAGTGTTAATAAACAGGTCCTTATTGTTTATCCAGCCACCTATGTATCAGGCGCAGATTGTGTCCTACCCTTGCCCGTCTCCGGCTGGGAAACCACAAATATAGACCTGGCTTAAGGGAAACCAGCTATCATAAAGTTACACAGACCTGGATTAATGGAAACCACAAATATCAGCTTGATCCAAAACTTCTATGGCCCCTAGAAGTTTTCAACAGTGAGAATTTAATCCCCTTTGTGTGGTTCACCTGTATCTTGGATATCCCTCATTTTTTAGCCTATAACATGAAAGCATAAGAAGAAATGGATGGATGGTGTGGATGAAACCCATACATCACGGTACCCCCCGAGCTCCCACCCATTCCCAACTGGAGACGGGTAGGGTAGGACGCAATCTGCGTCCCTATGTTTCAGGCCATCAACAAATAAATTTCTTCTTTTCATTTCCATTTCAGGGCCTGCATGCCTTTTTTAAAAGAATTCGGATCTTCTGTTGAAGCCGAGTAGAGAACCTCTGCTTCTGCTGCTCTAATTGGTCCAGCTCATCCTAACTGTGTTAGAGCAGCTCAGCTCTGACACAGTCAGGCTGAGCTGGACCAATCAGAGAAGTGACGAGTAGGGTTTCTCTGCTTGGTTTCAACAGAGGATCCGGACTCTTTTTAAAAATATGATCAAATTACATATTAGTTGACTTTTACTCACAGATTGACAACAAAAGTAGAGACAATGTTGTACAGCCGCTTACCTTTTGGGCCATTGACAAAAAAAAAAAAAAGTTGCTTTTAAATAGTACTTGTGCTTTTCAAAATAGAGTAAAATAATAGCTTATTTGACTTTGACTCACATAAAGGTAACGGCAGCTCCCTTTTAAAGTATAAAAGTTGATTTTACACCTCTAGTAATGATAGCACGTGAGGACATACTGAGAACTTACAGTGGGTCCACTTATACTGTTGATGAGATCTTCATCGTCCATCCATTTTACCTAAATTAAGCCCCACAAAAGAAATCCAAGCCTCATAAGCTTTTTCTCTCACTCTGGAACTCTCTCAATCCCTCTAAGATACCCGGCTCCAATGGCCATTAACCCTAATCCCGCATCACCCTATTCCCACATCACGCCCTTTATATAGCATAACAACTAGAATTAAAAACTACTTATGCAAAACCCCGTGACCTAGACTGCACAATAGCCTGGACAGAACAACCCGTGCGCGCTTGGCATTTCTCTATTTGAAACTGAGTTTTTCATGAACGTGCTAGCCCATTGATTGTTGATAGGCCGACGCAGAGAAATGGTTATGCGACTGAAATCCTTCATTTCTGGATGCTACAGTGGACAAGCAAAGATTCAAAAAGTAAGCTGAACAGATAGGTCTTGCACTCAATCTTCACCATTGATTTGAAAATTTCTCATTGATTCACATTAACCTAAAAAAAATAAGGAAAATCCTCCCATCGTGTTCAGAGAACTATATCCATCAACAGCAACATCCAGAAGATGGCCGGTCCTGATCATCAGACCATCCCTGCATGTGGGCCCATGCGGTAAAATAAACTCCTCTTTTGGCATGTTGTGTTTATGAGCGATTTGATTCGAGTGTTTGGTAATGCTGCATGAAACTTACAGTGGATACTCCATGACTAGAGTGACGAGCACTGTGCGAAGATTCTGAAGAAATGCTACAAAGCGTTGCCGAACTCTGGGAAGGTGGTCATCGCCGAGTCAATTCTTCCAGTGGCCCCGGCGACTAACCTCGCAGCCCGCAACGTCTTCCATATAGACAATATCATGTTGGCCCACAATCTGGGTGGAAAGGAGAGGACGAAGAATGAATTCGAGGCCTTGGCAAAGGGAGCTGGGTTCGACAGTTTTAAAGTCATATGTTGCACTTATGGCTCTTGGGTCATGGAATTCTTGAAGAAATGATTTCTAGTTTGGGTACCGTTTAGTTATGGTCTGTGTTGTGCTTTGAGAGCCGTCCTTTTGTAACTTTACTCAGAATAAAAGACTATGTTTTGTTGATTTAAGTCCTATGCAGTCCAATTTATGCTATGATTGATATTGTTGATATGGTGGGCCACTGCTTATATGGACAACAGGTCAAAGATTGTAGCGATAAGACAACCCTGACTATCTAGTTGTGAACTTTGCTCATCGTTGTCTATAAACTAGAAGAAGCTGGACTCGGCTCACCCAATCAACTTGATCGGCTTCTACGAAGACTTGATAAAAACCCAATTTAGACCCTTGTTTGTCATAACCCAAAAATAACTCAACTCGTATCTTAAAAGACTAGACCAAATTCAATAAAACTTTACTCCATTGAGCACAACTTGGTGTAATTTATATATTATTTTGATCTTTTGAAAAATAAAGATTAGTAAAGAAATTGGAAAATTAAAACTGGTACGACCTGAGGACTCATTCGAGTTTTGGAGTTGACTCGACCCAACTGCGTTTCGTATCGAGTGCAATTTGGTATTTTTAAACTATGGTTTTTCTCATTGAATCTGGACCATTGCTATGCTTTGAGTGATCCATCCTTTCCTAAGGTTAGTGATCAGATGGCTACCACAGTTCGATCCCCTTGCCTTTTGGGGCGCCATTGGTCCTCCAAATCAGCGGTCCTGATTGTCTTGCACAAATGGCAGAAGTTACAATAAAGTTGGTCGCATGCCCCTTGCTAAAGCCCACATATGCATGTAGAGTGAATTGTGCAATCACACATGCCAGGATGGCACATGCTTGAGAGATCCCAGCTTTCCATCATGTGGGCCATGCGGTTTTGGTCTTTCGGTTAAATACCAGGCCGTTTCACCCCTCAGATGGGTCGCAGTGTTCCACATGCGTGTAGAGCCTTGTGCAACCACACATGCCAGTATGACACATGCTTGAGACATCCCGGGTTAATTTCCATCATGTGGGCCATACGGGTTTTGGTCTTTTGGTTAAATACCAGGCCGTTTCAGCCCTCAGATGGGTCATAGTGTACAGAGAGATCAGGAGGATTTCAGGAGAGGAACTGAAGGGTGTTTTGGCAGTGTATTCAATATAATGCTTGATCTCCTTCCACGTGTAGTGTGGTTCCAAATGAGTACAACGTGTGGGTTGGTTTTCTTTTCGGACCCACTTATTCTTGAACATGGAACATACAAGCGTTTTTTTTTTTTTTTTTGGTTAGCTGTAAATTTTTTATTATATAAACAGGGCTAGAAACATCCAGCTAGCGGTTATATTCAGACCAGCCCTAGCAAAAAAGACTTGGACCCACCTATGAGACCTAATAGAAAAGCACCCTAAGCCATTAAAATAAGCCCCTGGCCTCCTTTTTAGCCACAAAAGCAAGGACTAAAAAATAGACATGAAACTGGCAATTCGGGTACAAGCTGTTATGTCGGACCTGCCTGATGAAGGACCGGATCACATTTGCAAGTACATATCGGCTCTGTTGAAAGGGAATAGCTATTCATGCTGTATTCTTTCATTTAGGGCCGTTTGGATGGTAAGTTGCTTAAGACAAGCTACTTATTAGATAAGTAACTTATCTTGGTTTCTACTTAATTAGCAAATAAGTATGTTTGGTAAACAACATGCTTACCAACCTAAAAAGTAGAAAAGCATGTTGGTTTCCAACATCATTCCTTGAGTATGTTTGGTCACTGCACATCCACCATCCATCATTTGGGGCCAACCTTTGGTGTGGATTGTTCATTGTGTGGGCCCTATCTTTGATGTGGCAGTACATCATGTGGGCCCACCTTGGATGTGGGCAATTTGCACCGTTCTTTATGTAGGGCCCACCTTTGATGTTAGTCATCCATCAAGTGGGCCCACCATCAATATCCACTGCCCATCATGTGGAGCCACCTTTAATGTGGGCCGTCCATCATGTGGGCCCCGCCTTGGATATGGGCTACTTATCATTAGGGCCGACCAATGGTGAGTGTCAATGACCATTGTTTCCTGAGGTGCGGTCTACCTGAGATCGGATTCTGTTTCGTTTTTGGGCTGGACCAACAAGAGTGGACGGTGTGGATTTCATGTGCATGGCATGTGGCCCCACTACCCAGTGGGCCACCTAGAACTAGTTGGAAAAATAGATAAATGGCATGAGTAAAACACATAATGTTGAGCCTAGGGAGGATTCAACGGTGTGATCATTATCACTGTTGCTTCCTGATGTGGGGTCCACCTGAGGCTTAGATCTGCCTCACATACTAGCCCCACTCACATCCAGGCCAAATGGACGGTGTGGATCAAATACATCACAATGGGCCCCAACAAGCTAGATGGTCAACATGGGCTAGGCAGTTCCAACAAAAACCATCACCGTTTATAGCTATGGACGAGCACCACCTCTATTGCAGTTGGTGGATGAAAAGTGAAAAAGCAAAATAATAATACTGAAGTACTGAACTTGATTTTCATAAAATAAGTAATTATAAATCTTCATTAACCAAACTAACTTATCTGAAATAAGTTACTGAACTGCTGCTATCAGTAAGAAAAGCAACTTATTTGGTTGTATCCAAAGAGGCCCTTAACGTCCTTTTATGGACCGCTTGCTAATAGAACAGTCTATTATCTTCCAGTTCGTTTGATTATCTCCTCCATCCACTGGGCACTGGCTCTTCATATCTTCTTGGGCTTTTGCATCCCTTGGCCACTGGTAGAATGGAAGTGGTCCTGGCATAGAACAGGCGCATGATAGGGGTTCCAATGAGCGGGCTAGGCTAGCTAGGCCCAAGCCCAACCTCACTTGAGACCCAAGGTCTAAGCCGGTCCAAGGCCAACATGGGCCTAGCACAGAGAGCTCATGCCTGAAAAATAGGTTGGGCTGGCCTATTGTTTCTGGGCTAAATTTTGTATATTATAATCTTGTAGAGTTTTGAGAAAACTACTGTTAATGCATGCATCATTATATTAACTGTTTGGATCACTGAATCGCAATCCCATATCCAATGCAAGTAGTCTGGATTATCCTGTAGCAATAGGCGAGGTTATATTTTCGCCATGGATTCTTACTCATCCACACATTAACAATCAAGTTCAAATATCTGTTGCAAACTTCAGTTGTGAGGCACATTGCAGATAACAACGTATTTCTAAAATCATACTAATCAAGCAATCCTAGCCAATCATGTATTCACAACCAAATGGATGGTTAAAAGTAAAATAGTGAGCAATGCAAATTCCAACCCAAATTATCTGATGGTTATTACATATTCGAAGCCTAAATTTTAGGTTAGGCTCCATCTAAATAGCCCAGAGGTTTGGACGGTCTTGACTGCACACCTATGTGTGCGGTGGAAAAATTTAACTATAGTGGAATCTAACCCAAGAAACTAGGCCCTAATAAAAATTTGCCTAATGCTCTTGAACCTGCTTGTTCAGTAAGCCAAATGGTAAAAAAAAAAAGAAAATAATAAAATAAAAAGTTGATCTTAAAAAAAATAATAATAAAATAAAAGTAAGCAAAATGGCCTAATTCCCTTCTCTTATTAAACAGTGGTAGAGTTGATCATTGCAAACGTGGTATGTATGACATCCAAGACCAACTTACGCATCTGGTCATGATGATAAGGGCTGTTTGTTTGGCCCATCCCAAGTGCTATAAAGATAATGTATCATCCTTTATGATTTTACCACTATAAAACTAAACATAGGAATCATCCGTCCAATGCAGTTGAACCCGTACATTCTCACGTGGGTAAACTCACACCCAAAATTCCAAATTGCATGTTACAACAAATAATCAATCGAATCCAATCATCAAATAAGTCACGACATAAGAACAAAAAAAAAACTCACAAAACCCTCAAATTCCCAATTGGCCCACTTAATGATGGGAAAGGCAGAGTTTTAGTCCGTGTGGTCATCTTGGTATCATGCACCCACTGGAAGGGTTGGATGTCATGAACACACCATGTGTACGGTGTACCCACAATGCTGACAAGCGCAATTTGGTAAGAGTGATGGTTTTGTCCGGTCTGAATTTGTAAGAATTCCCATTAAAAATCTTTCGTATTTAAGATCACGTTAGCAAATGGCTGGAGCCATGAACTATGTTCTAGCTCACATATTGCACTTTCTTAAAGTTTATTAAAAATTTGAATGAGATTCAATCCAACTAGAAAGGCCAAATATCTTTCAATCCAGTTTCCAGCCACACATACATGCAAGGAACATGTGTATGATGCTGCTCATTTTATTATTTGTTATGATTGGCAGATGTAAGCACTCTTTCACGTTATAAGAGATAAAAAATAAAAAATAAACAAAGGCATTTAGACCATTTCAGTCAACAAAGAGCCGCAGGTTTCTATGCGTGTCCTTGTAGATCATAAGCTTATTCTGCGGCGTGTAGAAAGTTAGCCATCTCAGCGGAGAAGTGATTCAACCTTGCCTTCACTTATTCACCCAATTACACCTTCATGGGGCCCACTAATTTTTCGTGTATATTCCATCTAACAGGTACATTCAAAAAGCCCTACGATGATTAATATGGGATGCTTCAAAGAACAGGCTAATCTAACCATTAGGTACTCCGCACCATTTGTCAAAGGCTACTATTGACAATGTCATACGAGCTCTCCAAATCCTATAAGCATAGCCAAGTGATTCATCTGCTTGTGAAAGGTTACTCATTTTAGCGGACAAGTTATCTACCTGCTGTATACCTTACTTATCCACCTATTCACGTGCTTATTTACTTGCCTAGGACTCACCTTTTATTTATTTATTTTTTGCGTTAGCACACACATCCCACTGTTAGAACACCCACCCACACTGTTAGTCACACTTCATTGTTAGCCAACCCCAATATTGGGAATCAATACCAGGACCTCAGTGTTGAAACAAGGTTATCTTCACTTAGTCTACGACCGTACCAAAGGTGTGGGTTTTGCATGTGTACTCAATCTAACAGGTGCAGTCAATGAGCCCTACCATCATTTTGGAATGCTCCAAAAAATCAGGCCATCCAATCATTATGTAGGCCTCAGCTCTAGAAAACAGTTGACAACCACCCAAGACCTTGTCCAACTTTCATGGAGGGATCAGCTAATATTTGGAGTGTCTAACTTTCACAATGGGAAGACCCTTCTAGACAGGTTGGATCCCCTAACCATAGAAAGTGGACCCCACATAAGACCATTAATCTACTGTTACAAATTATTCTCTCCCATTACTAAGCTAACGTCTTAAAAACATATTCCCTAACCTTTGATTCGTGAAAACATTGGTTTTTCATTTTCAAACGCCCAATCAATTTCCAGCAGTCTAATAGTACTTAGATAACCAAATAATGGTAATTGTGGTTCATGACAAATATAAACTTCTATCACAACTTGGACAGTTTAGAATGAAATTGTTGCAAGCCATGTACGCAGTTTCTTAGTAATGTCTAACCACCAGCTTCCCATCCATCCACTTGCGGAGTGTCAAAGCATTCATCTTCCTCTTTTATGCCTTCATCCATAAAACAAAAATAATTAATAAAAATCTAGAGGTATGGCCTATATATATATATAGAGAGAGAGAGAGAGAGAGAGAGAGAGGGAGAATTAAATGGTTCATATTGCTTAAAATTTAAATGTCCAACAATTGCTAGGATAGTACATAACATGTGCCCACCTTCGGCTGCCAAATGCTCCTAAAAATTACTCTGATACGATAATCCTAACATCAAATGGATGGTCCATATTACTATACTAGAAAAGCTCAATGTAACTAGCTGACGTACCATCATCTTGGGGCTCACTAAGATTGCTCATCTATCTCAAATGCCAATTTGTTCAGATATTCCCAAACATCCAAAACAAAGCATAGGAAATCAACAATTCATATTTATTACACCAGATAAGAATTGCCTTCTCACTCAAAATTATTTTTGACTTATTTATGCAAATTATTCAAGCAATGGCGCCAAAGAGAAGGCAGCATGTACTGATTATACTTAAAAGAAGTTCATCCATGGAGACCAATATCCCACGGGGTTGACAAAATTTGAAGATAGTCTCCATCAATATAGTGGCTAAAATCATAATTACAATCAGATTTATACTCGTGGTCTAGCCTGAGCTCAGGCCGTGCTTACATAGGCTGATGGTGCCTGAACTTCAGCCCCAATTAAAAACTAGAGGCCCAGGCCTTTTTTTGGGCCCGGGCTGTCCCAAAACCCGGTAACCACATGTCCTAGCCTATAAAGTCCAAGGATATAGACATGTATTCACCTTGTCTTGATTTTAATACATATGTATGAAAGATTCTCAATTAGAGACCTTGATTAATTGGCTATACAAACTAAGAAAGCCGACTTGTACATAAGCCCAAGCTTGGCCCAAATGTATAAGCACGAAAACTCTATTAGGGATTGTTTGGATCTGCGGAAAGGATAGGAAAGGAAATTATATTTCATATGAAAACTTATTTCCACAAAAGTATAGGAAAGTAAATAATATTTCTCATGTTTGTTTATCAATAGCATTTTATGTAAGTTTTTCTATATGGTAGGCTCAACTGATCAATGGCCCAGATCTGATATAGGTGCCATGTCTATAAGAAGACCAACCAGTGGACCCCACTATAGTGTGATCTCGTAGAGATAACGGGGGTGTACGTCTTAACTGTCTGAAAGCAGTGTTATAGCTGGGCATGGACTCTTAAGATATGAAATTCGTGTGGAGTAAAGGTGACAATGTTTTGATGGGTTTCAAACACTGCCATACCCACTACAATCCCTATTTAAATGTTGCTGGGTCCCCAATCCAAAATTACACTGAAAACAAGTTTCCATCTAAGGTTTTCTCTACAGCAATTCCAAGAGAGGAAGATCCAGATCTTAAATTTGAGATGGCCCGCCAAATAGGTACGATTTATATTTTGTGTTTCAGATTATCTAATCTACATAGCCGATGCACTGCATGGTCTTATGTATTCCGCAAAATACAGAATCTTATAGTTGGTATCAGAGCCGATAGTGCATTGAATATGGTGGATCTACAGATTATTGAATCTTAAACCATATGGACCAGATCTGAACAATCCATACATAGACATCTAGTCTCAAACCGGGCCATCGATTTTCAGCTGTATTAGCACTGGTGGACATTTAATTTGCCCCCTCATTTTAAGGCTTTAGCACAAAAATGAAGTATATCCAAATCTCAGGTGGACCGTACTACTAGAAACAATGGTGGTTGAATGCCCACCACTAAAAGCTTTCTAAGGCACTATAAGGTTTAGTTGCCATCCAACTTGTTCCTTAGGTCACACAGACATCACATATCATGATGGGCATTCAATCACCACTACCACTGTTTTTTTATGGTTTGGTCTAAAACATTTGTGGCCCCAAAGAAGTTTTTAATGGTGATCATTCAATCACCACTGTTTCCTATAGTGTGGTCCACCTGAGATTTGGATTTGCCTTGTTTTTAGGCTCATGCCCTAAAATGAGCTGGAAAAATGGATGGGCAACATTTACAAAATACATACATCATATGGGCCCACAAAAATTTTTCAACACCGCTTGCACCATACGCATAAGAGGGGTTACCAACGGATCCAATGCCCAAAAAAGGGTAGCGGGTTAGCTACAGACCTAGCCTATCCAAGACTATGCGACCTTTACTGTGGGGCCTAACTTGATGTTATTCTATATCCATGCTATCCATATGTTTTTGCATATCATTTTTGGGCATAATCCTAAACGCTAAACGAATCTAAATCTTAGGTGGACCAGACAATAGGAAACAATGGTGATTGATTATTAAAAACTTTTTGTGGGGCCCAAAAGTTTTGGGTCATGGTGACATTTGGTTTTTATCTTCATGTAAGATTACGTGACCTTGTCAACGGATTGGATGGAAAATAAATATTACAAAAATATTACAGTTAGCCTTAGGAAGTTTTCAATGTTTGGGCATTCAATCACCATTGTTTCTTATAGCATGGTCCACCTGAGATTTAGATCTACTTCATTTTTGGGTTTGTGCACTGAAATGATATGAAAAAATGGATGTACAGTGTGGATATAAGATACATACATCAAGGTGGGCCATGATAAGGGTTGCAATGTTTTAGGTAACCCGACCGCACCTAATCTACTCCTGAGAAAATGCAGGAAAGGAACCATATTTCCTGCGTGAGAAATTTGAAAGAAAATTATCTGCGTGAGAAATTGAATTTCTTTTTCTCTCTTATGATTTTGTTGTCGACGAGAAACCATATTTCCTTTCCACCGTTTCATTAAATCCAAACCGACCCTTAGGTTAGTGAGAAGTGGCCCATTTGAACCTTCTGATCCTTCCGTATGACTCTGCCCCACAATCAGTTGATTGGATGGATAGGTTTGGGCGAAAGTATTTAGCTGAATTGATAGGCGTGGATAACCCTAATCTTGGCCAAGCCCACTTAATCCAGTCGGTCTGCAAACCATCGGCAATCTTAATTATAGAAACCAATATATTATTTCCAACCTTTCATCATAGAAACTAAATGGGTCATCACTTGGGCTCTCCATTAACATGCCTTGACCAAAAAAAAAAAAAAAAAAAAAAAATCATGTCGTCGACTCATCAAATGGGCAGCACATGTAGACTGTTGAATATAGACTTTCGGTGATGTATTCTTTAGTTGTTCATTTTTTTTTTCTGGAACCCAACTTGCCCACTTGGGCCTGATTTTAGACCGAACACACCACTGCCCATTTGGGCCTGGTTTTACACCTAAGCCCACATGTATCCGGTATTCAGGCCTCATTTAGAAACTAGCTGAACTGGGGGTAGAGCTACACATGAGCCAAGCTAGCTCGAAAAGCTCGCACGGCTTGGCTCGTTTAAGATCGGCTTGGCTTGGCTTGTAGGCCAATTTGATCAAGCTCAAGCTCGATTTAGGAAGTTCGTTTGAAAATGAGCTAAGCTCAAACATGAGGGAGCTTGGCTCGAAGCTTGAATAAAGCTTGGCTCTCTCTCTCTCTCTCTCTATATATATATATATATATATATATATATAACCCTAACCTAATCCTACCCTACCCGAGACCCCACCTGACCTTTTTTTTTTCCTTTCGTTTTCACTCCCAAGTCTCATCTGTCCCCACCCAGCCCGGCTGCCCCTCTCCCTCTTTCTTTTCCTCCATTTCTTTCAAATCTCTCTCTCTCTCTCTCTCTCTCTCTCTCTCTCTCTCTCTCCATTCTAGTTTCCTCCCCATTTCGGCTTCCTCCCCGCATCGCACCCGATAACAAACGCCTAGTAGTGAAAGCTCGAGCATCTACCACTACTAGGTAGATTTTATGTTTTTTTCTTCTTATTTTTTATTTATTTTGTTTGAAATAGAAAATACTCTAGTTTTGGGGGTTTTTTGGGTTGAAAGATTGAGGTTGGGTCAGTTGAGGTCTTTGGCTGCTCCATTAAAAAAAAAAGAAAAAAAAGACTAAAGCTTGGCTTGGCTTGATAGAGCTCGATCAGCTTAGCCGTTGGATTTGGCATGCAAGGTTGTGCTCATGGCCAAGCACCTATTGTAAAAGGTGACAGCTAATTTGGTCAATTTCAGTGTCCTAAGAATGACATAAAATGACAAGATGAAGGCTATTCTGTATGCGTCGGTGTAACGCCCCAAAATTTAGACTCTCATGGATGACACGATTGGCCAAATTTTTGAGTGTTTACTCATATATGTTAGGGTTGCGTTTTCACACATTCACCCATAAATACATACATGTGTGGCATTCATATCATAACGACAGAAAATTAATGTTCTTATTCCATAACTTTTTACATCTAGATTCTCAATTAAATGTATGAAAAGAAATCATGTCCAAATCAATGTTTTAGCTAGTGTCCCTCTGAGAGACTTATTACATAATCAAGGGAAATCAAAACTCTAATTATGAAATAAAAAAAAACATCTTCATGCTACTTCGGCTTCGTCGTCTGCCATTTGCTGCCACGAGCCTTCATACTCCTCACCTTGTAAATCGACCTCATCTACTGGATTGTTACCTGCAATGTCTGGAATGGTGTTTTAAAGACACCGTCCCAGAAGGACGTGAGTTGCTCGCGATCAACTCAGTAAGGGGTCGCCCACCAAGAATAGTACAACAATATTTAAACACAAAGAGCATACCCAATTCAAAACACACATGAAAAATCTTGTTTTAATGCAATGCATGATATGCATGCTCTGGCTAAGGCACCCTTACTAATGAGACAGGACTTAATCCAACTCTTCTCACTAGTCACTAGTCACCAGAGTCCACGATGAAGCGGGTAATTCTACAACTTCATGTCAACAAACCCAGCCAATGGAGGTGATAGCAACCCACCACTCTACCATAAGCTAGCGTCGTAGCGCCCGCAGGGCTGACCCACCAAGTCGGGTCCCGTGCATGCATGATTAGTTTCATATTTATTTAAGTAGTTTAACATATAGTCAATTTAATGATGTTTAAGATCAACGGTCACTCTTTACCCCATCCCACGGTTCATCATAACGTAGAATAGTTGTTTCCCTTCAACGGGGGCCAACTGTGAAAGGACGTACACATCATAGTCAAGATAAAGCACATGGCATGCAAATATCGGCAATTTCTTAGGGATTCATCTCAAACATTCACTTTTAGATCCGTTGGCAACTCACCAACAATACATTTATATGGCTTTGCCAAATTATTCCATCCAACACAATCCTCATGGTTCAATCCTCTTTAACATACAATTATATTACTTATGGGGCAAAGGACTTCCACTGATTAAACATCCGCATGAGTAATCCCGTATCACATAACACTCTATTCATCATACATACCATAAGCATATAAACATCATTTCTTAAGCATAAACTTCACATATATCTCATGTAGGCATGTATAATGTCATGATTTCACTTTTAAAACACACATCACACATTATGGTTCATATCAAATAAAAATTCAGCAAGAGTTTATTACAGTATTTTAAACATCAACTCATGTTCGCATGGAAAAATTTTCAATAATCATAAATCATATATAACAACGTAGCAAAAACTCCCTATATTATGCATAAGATGGTTAAATAAATCAATATTATTGTGGCTATACTTTGAAGGAAATCCTTACCTCTAATATTGGTAGATTCGAGATATTATTAGAGTCGTGAAAACCCTCCTAAGTTCAACCCTAACATGTTTAACATAGATTACATGGTTAGGATATGATCTTCACAAATGATCGCCTACGATTAGATCTCCATCTATGGTTAGAGAGTAGGGATAAATTTAGAAAATAGACGTGACTTACCACTTCTCAACAGCAGATCCAGAAAGAAAAGGAATAGCAACGTAGAAGCAACAACAAGAGAACGTGGGTTCTCCTCTCTCTCTCCTCCCACGATCTCTCTCTCTCTTTACTTTCGATTTCTCTCTCTTTCTCTCTACTGTCGATCTTTCTCTCTCTTTCTTAGGGTTTTCTATAGAGTAGAGGACGTCTAGGGGAGCCATATATGGAGCCCCGAGATGCAACGTAAAATGGGATTGGTTTCCCAACGTAAAATGGGATTGGTTTCCTAATTGGAGAAGGAAAGTAGTGGGTCCTCCTCTAACGACCTATGTCTCATGTAGACCGTCCAAGAGGAAGGTAGGGTTCATAAGAAGTCGTGGTTTCAATCCCAGGCCCTCATGTAAAGGAACGGCCCCGATCTATATCATTTTTGAAAGCAATGGCTTTTAATGGTGAGAGTGTAGCGGGCCGTATGGATCGAGAAAAGTAGCAAAACTTTGGGGGCATGGGTTTTGGTGGAGTACAAAACAAATGAGCGGAATGGATCTGGTTGTGGGGCCCATCCTTGAGGACGGTGTGGGTCACCAATATGGCAGCGGACGGACGCTGTAACAACGTCCGCCGAAGAAGAAGGAAGAAAAGAAAAAAATCTTTTTACGTAAGGAAATCGTGCGTAACGCACGGGCTTGACAGGTGGGGTCCACTATGATGGATCGAAGTTTTTTGCTCCGTTCAATAGGTCGGTGAGATGAAAATAACCGTTGACGTCAAATGTGGAACAATTCTGAGTTGAGGTGGGCCATTTATTGGCTATTTTCTGATCGGGACATTTGTACTATGATCTAAGGGCCGAAATTTGACATGTACGGTTATTTTGGGTCTAACAGAGTTCTTCTAAAGTTTCAGCCTAAACGGAACGTGGGAAATTAATTTACTTAAAATGTGGGGTTTATTTAGTGTTAAATAATTAAATAAATACGTAAATAAATTGATAAATAAATAAATTTATACTAAAAATACAGGGTGTTACAGTCGGCAATAGGGAGCATCATGTATGCTCAAGTCAATACACGTCCGGATATTGCTTTTGTGGTTGGAATGTTAGGCAGGTACCTTAGCAATCCAGCAATGAATCATTGGATTGCTGTTAATTAGGAAGTGTTGCGCTACCTGCGAAGGACAAAGGACTTCGCACTCACATTTAGAAAGTCCAACCATTTGGAGCTGGTTGGATGTACAGATGCAGATTTTGTTGACTACCTTTAGCAAGAGTTCAATTCAAGCTACATTTTTTTTATAATGGAACTTTACCATGAAAAGCGTGACGTAATATAGCTTCATCTATGATGAAAGCGGAATACGTAGCTTCTCTTGAGCCTACGCATGAGGCAATATGGTTGTTAGATTTATTCAGTACAGAATTGTCTAGTGTCTTTAGAGTTCATCTGCACGTAGCAGATGATGGCGGATCTACTCCTTAGAGGTTGTTTTGTCTTGTTACTTTTGAGACATATATCTTCTATGGAATTTGATGACCCAAAGAAGTATTGGATTAGTGGGAGCTTCATTTTGATCCGATTCAGATACAGACATTGGAGATCTAATTTTTTACGATTCTGTTATTCAGTTTATATCTTGCTTCTCTTTTAGTATGCACATTCAATTTTGAGTAAGTAAGACTTTGGTTTGTGTCTTGGAGACACATATAGTAGGACCACTTGAAGATAGACACATATGATCGCATTAGACGTGTAATCTTCATATCATAACCCATATCATTGATTCATGTCGTTAAAGTTATTAACCTTTGTGATCGTGATTCGTCGCACTTCAAAAAGATTTAATAATGTGTTGACTACCTCGATCCAATATCAGTGATCTTGATGGACCAAATCTGACAAGCATTGCTTATAATTATCCAACGGCATTGTTTTGAAAATCAAGTAGGGCGCTCATTAGGAACTTTTGAAACAAATGCATTTTATAAAATATTTTCTACAAAATAAAATAAAATATTTTTTTCCTTCAAAGATCAGTACTGTAGCCCAAGTGGGAAAATGTAAGACTTCATTAAGTGGGCCACACATGATCATCGGTTTAGATCATGACCGTTGGATTATATAGATTGAGCGATTCAGTGGGCCCTACTATAGTTGTAATCATTACAAATAGGTTTGGGGCAGGACGCTTGGACCGTGATCCCTATATGCGGTTATTAAGCCGGATATGGAAACCTACAGTGTGGAGAACCTAGAGGGAGAAGTGTGATGGGTAAGCTTCTCTAGCTCTCTACTATACAAATATATGTCTTGGTCCCCTCACCAACGGATAAGAGAAAACCTTAGTCCCATTGAGAGGTTCTCATGAGGATGTAAGGTGAGGAAGACCAAGAGTTCTTCTCAGCAACACGACGGCATTAGGAATGCCTTCCCAATCAGGTACGACTTCTAAGATTATCATGTTGGATCTCCACTATTGATGCATAGTTGATCCTTTTGTTCTGTAATATACAAGACTAACAAGCATGGCACATGCTTGAGAGATCCCAGCTTTCCATCATGTGGGCCACACGGTTTTGGTCTATCGGTTAAATACCAGGCCGTTCACCCCTCAGATGGGCCGTAGTTCCACATGCGTGTAGAGCCTTGTGCAACCACACATGCCAGTATGGCACATGCATGCTTGAGACATCCCAGCTTTACATCATGTGGGCCATACGGTTTTGGTCTTTTGGCTAAATACCAGGCCATTTCACCCCTCAGATGGGTCACATGCAGTGTACAGAGATCAGGAGGATTTCAGGAGAGGAACTCAAGGGTGTTTTGGTGGCTGTGTATTATGATGCTTGATCACCTTCCACGTGTAGCGTCGGTCCAATTGAGTATAACGTGTAGGTTGGTTTTCTTTTCGGACCTACCTATTCTTGGGCATGGAACATACAAGCTTTTTTTTTTTTTTTTTAAACCTATAAATTTTTTATATAAACAAGGCTAGGAACAACCAGCAGTTACATACAGGCCCACCTATTAGACCGAGCAACTAAACTAGGTCCCTAGCCTCCTTTTTTAGCCATAAAAGCAAGGACTAAAAAACGACACGAAACTGGCAATTCAGGTACAAGCTGTGATGTGGGACCCACCTAATGAAGGACCGGATCACATTTGCAAGTAGATGCCGGCTCTGTTGAAAGGGGATAGCTATCCATGCTGTATTCTTTCGTTTAATGTCCTTTTAGGGGCCGCTGCTGATCGAATGGTCTCTTATCTTCCAGTTCGTTTGATTATCTCTCCTCCATCCACTGGGCACTGGCTCTTCATATCTTCTTGGGCTTTTGCATCCCTCAGCCACTGGTAGAATAGAAGTGGTCCTGGCATGGAACAGGCGCATGATAGGGGTTCCAATGGGCGGGCTAGGCTAGCTAGGCCCAGGCCCAACCTCACTTGAGACCCAAGGTCTAAGCCGGTCCAAGGCCAACATGGGCCTAGTACAGAGAGCTCATGCCTGAAAAATAGGTTGGGCTGGCCTATTGTTTCTGGGCTAAATTTTGTATATTATAATCTTGTAGAGTTTTGAGAAAACTACCGTTAATGCATGCATCATTATATTAACTGTTTGGATCACTGAATCGCAATCCCAAATCTAATGCACGTAGTCTGGATTATCCTGTAGCAATAGGTCAGGTTATATTTTCGCCATGGATTCTTACTCATCCACACATTAACAATCAAGTTCTAATATCTGTTGCAAACTTAAGTTGTGGGCGGGCACATTGTAGATAACAACATATCTCTAAAATCATACTAATCAAACAATCCTAGCCAATCATTCACTACCAAATGGATGGTTCAAAGTAAAATAGTGAGCGATGCAAATTCCAACCCAAATTATCTGATGGTTATTACATATTCTTAGCATAAATTTTAGGTTATGCTCCATCTAAATAGCCTAGAGTTTTGGACGGTCTTGATTGCAATACACCTATGCCATGTATGCGGTGGAAAAATTGGACTACCATGAAATCTAACCAAAGAAACATGACCCTAATAAAAATTTGAAGTCACTTTGTCTAATTCTCTTTCACCTGCTTTTTCACTAAGCAAAATGGAAAAAATGCCTTCTCTTACTAAACAGTGGTAGAGTTGAGCATTGCAAACGTGGTGTGTATGACATCCAATACGACCAACATATGCATCCGACCATGATGATTAAGGGCTGTTTGTTTGGCCCATCCTAACTAATATAAGGGTAATGTGTTATCCTTTATGATTTTACCACTATAAAACCAAACGAGGAATCATCCGTCCAATATAGATGTATTGAGGAGACAAGGAATTTGTGTGATAATGGCAATTTAAAAAAAGTAATAATTGCACTTATTCATATATATAGTCATTGTGACAATTTTAAATCCAAATGGTCACATAAAAAATGACATGATTACAGTTTTATTGTCTACAAATCAAACGTAGGAATCACCACTCAGATGCAAATATCATCAATGGACTGGTAAAGTAATTTGTAATCATTGCACTTTTTTTTTTCATTACTGTGAGATAATAGGAGCAAGCATGTTTTATATATATAAACAAAAAATCGATTGAATCCAATCATTAAATAGGCCACGACATAAGAAGGAAAGAAAACACCACTCGCAAAACCCTCAAATTCCCAATTGGCCCACTTAATGATGGGAAAGGCCAGTGTTTTAGCTTGTGTGATCATCTTGGTAGCATGCACCCACGGCCATCCATGTGGACCCACAATGCTGACAATGGCAATTTGGTAAGAGGGATGGTTTTGTCCGGTCTAAATTTAGAAGAAATTCCCCTTAAAAATCCCTCATATTTTAAGATCACATTAGCAAATGGCTGGAGCCATGAACTATGTTCGAGCCCACATATTGCACTTTCTTAGAGTCTATTAAAAAAATTGAATTAGATTCAATCCAATTGGAAGGCTAAATATCCTTCAATCTAGTTTCCAGCCACACATACATCCAAGGAACATGTGTATGATGCAGCTCATTTTATTATTTGTCATGATTGGCGGATGTAAGTACTCTTTCATGTTTTAGGAAATAAAAAATAAAAAATAGACAAAAGTGTTTAGACCATTTCAGTCAACAAAGAGCGGCAGGTTTCCATGCATGTCATCACAACGGAGAAGTTATTCACCTTGCCTATTCACCTATTCAGTAATTCACCCGATTACACCTTCATGCACGGGGCCAATGTTTTTTCGTGTGTATTCCATCTAACAGGTACATTCAAAAAGCCCCACTATGATTACTACGGGATGCTTCAAAGAACAGGCTTATCCAACTATTAGGTACTCCGCACCATTTGTCAGAGGTTGCTATTGAACTATTTTGGTAGAATTTTTTGAGACTGCTTTTCTTGTAAGCAACCCATTCGTGAGCAACCCGTCAGAGACTACTACTATGGTTTAGTCTTGTAAGTTGTTCATCCAGTCTCAAACTCTCAAGTCAATACTCCCATACCTCATTTTCTGGGAACTATGGGAAAATAGAAATGGTTGAAAAAATTTGACAATAGATATACATGTGCCACCTTAGCCAGTGACAAACAACATTATTAGGCAGATAATGGAATTAACGAAAAGAATCCTAGAAAAATTTATATGCAACTTCCTTGAAGATATGGCCTGAGATGTAATTGGGATGGATGGGTTAAAAATAGAGAGGAGTACTGTGGAAACAGTAACATGGAACTGGCCAATATACCGTTGGGTAAAATTAAACATAAAGGCTCATCTAGAGGAAACCCATGGCAGCAGGAAGGGTGGTATTTATTGGGATCACAATGGCAAAATGTTATTCGTATTCCATCCTATGGTATCATTTTCGAGTCAGTTGTGGATCAAGATTAGGGTGTTCTTGGACTGCATCAAATAGTATTATAGGAGCCTCGGCCTTCTCAATGCAATTTTGGAATCAAAATCTAAGATGGATTGTCGACGGTTTGAAAGACCCAGATCAAAGTGCCGTGGAAGCTATGGTACTTGGGTATCCATTGCTCTCTATTCTATTTTCTATTTGTTCAAGTGAAGTTTTCACCTGCCATGTGAAGGAGATAAAACTAGAGAGCTTTTTTTTATTTTTTTTATTTTTTTATTTCCAAAGGAAGAGAAAATTTTTATTATAAAAAAGAAAGATCAACATACATTCGAGAAGGCCCCCACAAAAAGCTTAGAACCCCACCTGTCATTTAAGGATCTATCTTCATATCAAACTATTTTATCCTAATATAGCCCAAGCCCACCATGTCAAGGAAGAGGAGGCCGCAGATCATTGGCGATAACTCATTAGCTGAGGCAAAAACTCGATGGACCTGTGAAAGGCTGCCCCAATGGGCCAGCCCGTCCGTGACCGAGTTGGCTTCCCTCGGGGAGTGTGAAATTTTGACCTCCAACTTTCCCATTAACATGATTATCTTAGCATGCCAATACCAAGCCGACCATCCAATAGGAGTAGGATTGGCAAGCACGCCGACCACCAGCTTGGAAACATTTAAAATGTCTACCTTGAAGACACCACGGTCGATACACATTTTCAACCCCTCGGCCACTACCTTGAACTTAGCCAAATTGTTGGAACATCTCCCAAAACATACGGAGAAAGCGAAGATGACCTCCCCCTCACTCTTACGACAGATGCCTCCGCCCCCAGACTTCCCTGGATTTCGCAAAGACGAACTATCTACATTAAGAGCACACCAACTAGTTTATGGTTTCTTCCACTTCACGACTACCCCAACCGGATGATCCCTCAACTTGCCAGACCTCCCGGTTGGTGGGTTTTGGCATGCAGGGCAGCAGGAAGGATCCACTCATAGCCATTCAAGAATCTTAATCACTTATTAAGGTGTGGAGCCAGCACACCAATTATGCCATCCAAGGGTGGTCGGGCGCCCGATATTCACAAATTAGAGACAAAAGTCTCTGGACTGTTTCAGACACAGTCGGGCGCTCGATCGTTAGTAGACCAGGTGCCCGGTGCTTAGGGCGAGCGCCCGACCATGTTTGGTCATATGTCCGAAATTCAGGCATATTTCCTTGGAGCTCGCTAGACATTTATGACATTGGGTGAGCACCCGACCAAGCCTGACCGGGCTCCCGACCGGACGCGATCTGTTTCACGGGGTTTCCTATTTTGAATCCAATTTTCGTCTTATGCTATATAAAGGGGTGTAATTTGGGATTAGGATATGTGATTAGGTTTTTTATACGTCTAAGGTGAGAAAGAGGGAAGAGGTTAGCAAAAAGGGTCGTCACTGTACATGGGAGATAGAAGAAGGTGAGTATATTCATTGTAACTTAGTTTTCTTTATAGTGAAACTTTGCATCCGTGGTTTTTTACCCTTGTTAGTATTTTTCCACATAAATTTTGTCTTGTGGATTGTTGGTTTGTTTGAATTCTGCTTCTAGTTATTATTTCTTCTTGTTTATCGTTTGTGGGTGAGAGTGGAGATTGGATCTCGGTTCACCGGCGTTGTTGGCGTGCTGCGCAATAACTGGTATTAGAGTTATTGGTTTAGTTCAAGTGGGAGCGATGATGAAAGAAGGGAAGACACGAATTGAAAAGTTTGACGGTTCAAACTTTACCTTCTAGAAGATGCAGATGGAGGATTATCTGTATCAGAAGGACCTCTATATTCCTCAGAGAAGAAACCAGAGAAGATGACAGATGATGAATAGTCTTTAGTGGATCGGAAGGCTTTAGGAACGATCCAACTCTCTTTGTCTAAGAGTGTCGCCTTCAATATATCCAAGGTGAAGACTACAAAAGAATTAATGCAAGCTCTAGCTACGATGTATGAGAAACCTTCAGCGTCCAACAAGGTTCATCTCATGAAACGGCTATTCAACATGAAGATGTCAGATGGTGGGGGTGTGGCTGAACATCTAAATGAGTTCAATACAGTTAAGAGCCAATTGGAGTCCGTTGGCATCACTTTTGATGATGAGGTCAGGGCGCTATTTATATTGTCCAGTTTGTCAGACAGTTGGGATGGTTTGGTGATTGCTATGAGCAATTCTTTAGGGTCGACGAAGTTGAAGTTCGATGATGTGGCGGGTCTAATTCTCAGTGAAGAATCTAGAAGGAAGGCATTTGGAATTTCAGGGGATCTAGGAATGCTCTAAACGTTGAAGGAAGATGAAAATCGTTGAATAAAGGAGGCAATAAACACATGCGTTCTAAGTCGAGGAAGAAGTCCAAGGGACGGAAAGATAAGAACGTGTGTTGGTATTGTAGGAAGAAGGGGCACATGAAACTTGATTGCAGGGCGCTTAAGAAACAAGAAGGAAGCTCTCAAGGTGGGGAAGGATTTAGTGAATCTATCTGAGGAGAGTGACACAGAGGCGTTGATCTTGTCTCTCGATGCGCAGAATGAGTCTTAGATTATAGACTCGAGTGCTTCGTTTCATGCCACTTCATATGTCAGGAGACTTTGGGAAAGTCTACTTGGGTGATGATAAGCCGTGCAGTATTGTGGGCAAGAGATAAAAGATTAACTAAAAATATTAACTTTATTTCAAACTAGAACTAGAAATGTTCTTCATAAAACCCAAAAGTACTTGAACTAATTCGAATTAAGTATTATAAATAACAAAAAGTTTCACGTTTTAGCCTTAGCTAAGAGGTTTAGCTAACCATTAACAGATTGAATTAAAACTCAAAAGAAACTACTCTAAAAGCATAGAAAAACAATAAAAACCCTAGTTGGAGGAGTTGCAAATACTCCACGACGCTCCTCTCCACCTCCCACGAACTTTCCAGCCTTCTATGATGCCTTAGGAACGACGTAAGGGTTTCTTTTATAGCAAAAGCCTGTCACCGACTTGGAATCTTCGAGAAAACGGAGACTCCTTATGCAATCTGGACGCTCGCTGGCTTGGAGGTTACACAACATATAACCCAACTCTCTGGACTTGGAATGCATAGGTTGACCCCTCTGGCTGGACCACAGGTCGGCCTGTGTAAAAACTGTCCAGCAAAAATGCAGTTTCTGGAGGGTTTGGCCGGCCGGCCAATCAGTTTGTAAAATCTGACTTTCTGCTCTTCTCTTTCTCCATCTCCATTGCATCCTTCTTCCACCTCTTGTCCTTTCCTCTATTGATCTTCAAGGTATTTAAAGTGCATCTTTTAACATTATATAGGTAGACTCTCGCATTCTTACAAACACAAAAATATGTATTGGATTAGTCTTTAATCATGAAAACCATGCATAATGTGTGATGAGTTTGGGTTAGAATATACACAATTCAGAGCTCAACAATAACAAATGAGTTTACAGACTGAAAGAGGAGCACAATGATTCGAAGTGGTACAAGGCCAGACTAGTTGTGAAAGGGTTCCAACGAAAGGTAGGTATCAATTTCATTGAAATATTTTCACCAGTGGTGAAGATGTCTACAATTCGCATGGTCTTAAGTATAGTGGCTACAGAGGACTTACATCTAAAGAAGCTAGATGTTAAGACAACCTTTCTTCATGGGGACCTTGAAGAAGAGATATATATAAATCAGCCGACAGGATATGTGGCACCAGGAAAGGAGAATAAAACGTGTAGACTGAGAAAGAGTCTATATGACTTGAAGTAGGCCCCGAGGCAATGGTATAAGAAGTTCGACAGTTTCATGTCGGGAAACGGGTTTAGAAGATGTCATCTAGATCACTGTTGCTATTTGTAGAAGTTTGATACTTCGTACATCATCCTCCTTCTATACATTGTGATATGCTTGTAGCCGGATCAAGCATAAAGGATATCTCAGATCTCAAAAGACAATTGTCTAGAGAATTTTTCATGAAGGATTTAGGAGCTTCAAAACAAATCTTAGGTATGAGGATAAAGCGTGACAGAGAAAACAAGAAACTAGTTTTATCACAAGCAGAGTACATAGTCAAGGTACTTGATCGATTCAGTATAGGAGGTGCTAAGCCGGTTAGCACTCCATTAGCCAATCACTTCAAGCTTTCTAAGGAGCAAGGTGTGAAGACGCAGGAGGAATGGGACTACATGGCTAAAGTCTCATACACGTCAGCTATAGGGAACCTTATGTATGCTATGGTTAGCACGAGGCCAGATACTGCTCAAGTAGTGGGAGTTGTTGGCAAGTTCATGAACAACCCCGGAAAGGAATATTGGGAAGCTTTAAAGTAGATCCTCAGATACGTAGTAGGTACTGTGGATATAGGACTGTGTTATGAAGGATCAGAAATCAAGTTATAAAGCTATGTCGATTTAGATTTATCAAGGGATATTGATAATAAAAGGAGCACTATAGGGTATGTCTTTACTCTGGGTAGTGCTACAGTCAATTAGGTCTCTTAGTTACAGAAGATAGTGTCCATCAGTGTAACGAAAGTAGAGTATGTTACAGCTACAGAAGCATGCAAGGAGATGGTGTGGATGCAAGGTTTTATGGAAGAGTTGTGGAAGAAGCAAGCAGATTGCAAGCTGTACTGTGACAGTCAGAGTGCAATACACTTGGCCAAGAATTCAGCCTTTCATTTAAAGATCAAGCATATTGACATCAAATATCACTTCATACGTTCGTTACTAGAAGATGGATCAATTACCTTGGAAAAGATCCATACAAGTGAGAACCTTACTGATATGTTGACCAAGGCGGTCACATGGGAGAAGCTAAAGCTTTGTTCAGCTTTGATTGGTCTTCAGGCTTGAAGACGAGGAGGTGGTGCACTCCGAATGTAAAAGACGAAGGATCTATGTTGATGTGTCTCCAAGTGGGAGATTGTTGAGGTGTGGAGCTAGCACACCAATTATGCCAGCCAGGGGTGGTCGGGCACCTGGACGGTCTATGACCGGGCGTTGGATATTCACACATTAGAGACAAAAGTCTCTGGACTATTTCAGACACAGTCGGGCGCCCGACCATGTTTTATCGGACGCACGAAATTCGGGCAGATTTCCCTGGATCTCGCTGGATGTTTATGACATTGGGTGGGCGCCTGACCAAGCCCACCTGGACACGATCTGTTTCGTAGGGTTTCCTATTTTAAGTCTAATTTATGTCTTATGCTATATAAAGGGGTGTAATTCAGGATTAGGGTATGTGATTAGGTTTTCTATACATCCAAGGTGAGAAAGAGGGAAGAGGTTAGCAAAAAAGGCTGTCTTTATGCATGGGAGCATAAGAGAAGGTGAGTATACTGATTATAACTTCGTTTTTTTCATAGTGGAACTTTGCATCCGTGGTTTTTTACCCTTGTTGGGATTTTTCCACGTAAATTCTATCTTATGGATTGTTGGTTTGTTTGAATTCTGCTTCTAGTTATTATTTCTTCTTGTTTATCATTTGTGGGTGAGATCGGAGATTGGATCTTGGTTCACTAGTGTTGTTGGCGTGTTGCGCAACATCACTATCGTCTGAACATTAATCGGGCTTCCTTCGAACCTTGCACTGTTTTTGGCACACCACAACTCCCAGAAAATGAAACCTGGAGTAAATCCAATCATTTGCCTCCCCTTGACCGAGGAGGAAGCCATCGACCACCAGCATCGAGCATGAGAAATAACACTTTGATGGGGAGAAGATGGGACGAAGAAGAAAGTTTTGAAATGCCGCCAAACCTAATCTGTTAACTGACTTTCTGTGAAGAGGTGGTCAATGGACTCAGCCTGGCAACTCAACGAAGCACTTTCGTAGCAGACGCACTTGAAAGCTAGCTGGATCCCTTTGGCCTAAATCCTGACGTCCACCGGGACTGGGTGGTGGATGATTTTCCTAATAAAGAGGGAGATCTTTGGAGGAATAGCTAGCCTCATTCGAAATCCAACTGATCCATGGGAAAATCAGGCCTACGCTCCTGAACAAGTTCTAAGTGGACCGCACTTCAAATTCACCAGACGCAGTGGCCAGCCAGATGCTCTAGTCTGCAGCCTAGGAAGTACAAATTCCTTCCTCCATAATGTGAGTGATCACTGTTCTAGGTAAAGTGTAACGCCCTGGATTTTAAGGACTTATCGAATTTTTTTCTGGAATTTTTAATTGATTTTATTTTAGCTAGAATATGAAGCATTCACTTTGTTTTGAAAACAACGGGCCATCCGTAGAAGATTCAATAGGGGACCCTTTACAAAAGTTACTTAGAATAATCCCATAAACGTCATAGAAAGATTGAATTTCAAAAAACTTACAGTTTTCAGATAATTACAAAAATGTCATTAGTTAAACTTAAGTTAAACTGCCATTTTTTAACTTTTATAGTTTTTTATGATCACTTTCTCGTAAAGCTTTATATATGAGATTTTGGGCATATTTTAGCCATACACATCAAATTTAGCCCTTCGATCATCCTACAAATGCCCCAATCAGAAATCAGTCAATAAGCGGCCCATTTCAAATCGGATCCATCTCATCTTTCATGTCGACGGTTAACCAATCTGTTGAACGGAACAAATGGTCCCGATCCACCTAGAGTGGACCTCACTTGTGAGGGCGGCGGAAATTGTGCATCCGTCCATTAGAACCCCGCCCTGTCGAAACCTAGTCCGTCCAAGTACGAAAGCCAACTATCGACAATGTGGCCCATTCCAAACTACCGTCTAAACCAAGATCTCTGCTCATCCACACACCCGATTTGCATGGACGTCCATGACCACTTCTAAAACCTTCGTGTGGACCCCACTTGCTCTTTGGACGGTCCCATGTGATGTGGTTCGTGATAAGAGGAGTTCACTCCGTCTCCCACTTGAACCGGGAAACCAGTTTCTTTGCACCTCTTTCCTCACCCACCAACCATCTGACCGACTTTGGGAGTCTTTAAAAGACCTCCTTAGACGCATCCCCCTCTTCAAAGGCGTCCAACTGAGAGAGAGAGAGAGAGAGAGAGAGAGAGAGAGAGAGAGAGAGAGAGAGAGAGAGAGAGATTGGGTGGGACCTTCATTGCTATTAGGGGGTTTCTCGATTGTTTCTACTGATGGAGCTCCATTCCAAGTGTGGAAAAGAAGAAGAAGAAGAAAAGGGGAAGAGAGAAAGAGAAGAGGAATTGAGTCAAACCGAGTCGACCCGGCTGGGATTCTAAGTTGAGCCGCTATCAAGAGAGGTAAGGTCCATCAAACCATGATTTTGTTTCTTAAGCCTAGCTTAAACCCTAACCTGAAATTTAAATCTGACCCTAGTTAATTATGGCACCGAGAACCATGTGTTTCCGCTTAACGTCAGAGGTTTCGATCTAAGAATGATTTTTCGGTTCTATCAACGTCTCTAATCATCTAATCTCCAAGGTGAGGATTTTCTTTAAGCCTAGTTACATATAAAGACATCCTAAAAATATGTTCAATATTTACTTCTACAGGCCGAATCAGATATAGGTGATCACAACCATTCACATTCATAATCCACTCCTAGATTTCAAACATGAGAAGTGAAAATGACAATTCCAATATCCGTAAACAATTCACAGTTATAAGAAGAAATTCATGTATCACAAAAATTAAATATATGATTAGATAACAACACAGGTAATCATGAGACAGAGTTAAAATATCAGTTATAAATTATTAAAATTTTTGCTTAATTAACATCACTATGTGAAAAAGCACTAAATTCAATGGTCCGTGCCGTTGAAAAAAACTGTCGTAGATCAGCCAGTCTAGAAAAAATTCGACGGTGCATAACCGTCGGGTAATATTCGACGGTCTATGACAGTCGAAATATTTCGACGGTCCACACTCGTCGAACTCGTATTTGCATAATCGGCGGTTGTGAACCGTCGAAACTAATTCGACGGTCTATAACCGTCGTCTATGGTGAGAATATCATAGAATATTTGGACGGTTAGTAGCCGTCGGAAAAAATTCGACGGTCGTAAGCCACCGTTCTGCGTAAAAATTATAGTAAATTTCGACTGTCCTAGACAGTCGAGAAATAAATTCGACGGTCCTAAGCCGCCGTTCTGGGCAAAAATTATAGGAAATTTTTACGGTCCTGGACAGTCGAGAAATAAATTCAACGGTCCAGGACCGTCGAATTTGTGTCTGCACGGAAAAAAAACCTGTATTTTGGTAGTGGTTGTGCCCCAATACATCCTGTCAACCCTGTAATTCATAAATAATTTAGAAAACTATAACATTTACTAACACAATGTACAAGTACAATCCTCCACACACAAAACACAATACATCCACAATCCGCCACAATCACATTACATAACCAATACAATACAACCACAATCCTCCACAATCACATTACATAACCAACACAATACAGCCACAATCACATTACATAACCAACACAATCCTCCACAATCACATTACATAACCAACACAATCCTCCACAATCACATTACACAATCAACACAATACAACCACAATCACATTACATAACCAACACAATCCTCCACAATCACATTACATAACCAATACAATACAACCACAATCCTCCACAAGCACATTACATAACCAACACAATACAACCAAAACCACATTACATAACCAACACAATACAACCAGAATCCTCCACAATCACATTACATAACCAACACAATACAACCAGAATCCTCCACAATCACATTACATAACCAACACAATATAACCACAATCCTCCACAACTACAAACCTCCGCAACCACAATCCTCGACAACTACAAACCTCTACAACCACAATCCTCCACAACTACAAACCTCTGCGACCACAATCCTCCTCAAGTACAAACAATCCACAACCACATTCTCCACTTGTACCAAAGAGTACAATCAACTTACAATATACCATCAACCAATCGAATTTATGTCTGCATGAAAAAAAAATAACCTGATTTAATGAGGGTTGTGCCCCAATACATCCTGCAAATCTGTAATTCATAAATAATTTAAAAAACTACAACATTTACTAACACAATATACAAGTACAATCCCATCATCAAAGGCTTATCACTTCCTAGTTGGTTAAAGGCTTCAATTAATGCAGATCCTGAAACCCGGACCAATGCCTGAGGCAGTTTCTAAACATTGGTCATTTTCTTGTTTACTGGTAGTTTGAAACACAACCTGTACAAGTAGCTATTATTTGCAATTGAGCAAAACAGATCGCTTTTAGTGGTACAAACTTTATTGACATATCCAGTCGGAACAAATCAGCCACACAACACCTGGTATTGCAGGGAATATTCTTAATATCATATGCATGAGCTATATGAAAGAAGTACACGATACCTTGTAACTTGAAAATACAACAATATAAGCTAAGCTAAGAAAAAGAAAAAGAAAACCCATGGCTGAATGCCTCATTTTCAGCCATCTTTTATATGGAGCCTGTATAAGCAACCATGAATCAAAACAGTTATGGATGAGCATGTTAGATGGAAAATACAATTGGGTTTCTTTTTCACTTTATTGAACTAATAATAATTTGCAATTTAATTGGATAGTGCATCCAAACACACCTTCAATTGACAAAGTTAGATAATAGACATATTTACACATTTATCCATGTAAAAAGCTACGTACCATTAAAAACTTCGATTGTACACTTTCAGATTTTGAACCAGTTGATCCGTCGGCTCCTATGGTTGGAGAGATGCACATGGCCACATGTTTTCTTGCATAAAAGCCACTAATCAAGGGCCGTTAAAGTCTGAAAAGAATTTACGGTTTGAAATGGATCCAAAAGCACAGTTTTTCAATTCAAAGAAATCAGGCTTCTGTTTATTCTTACTAAGAAAAGTCTATTTTTTCAAGGTTGCACCTAAAAGTTCACGACAATTCCATCAAGGACCATGTTCATGCAATCAGGACCACAAACCTAATCTAATCTCTCACTAATCTATCAATAAAAATGACCTGTTCTTGCTCGATCCTGCCTGCTCGTTGCTCCATCGCTAAAATTATTTGATTCTGCAGAGTGCCGTAGTTGTTCGTTATCTCATCTAACATGCTTCTCAACTTTCGATTCTCATCGTTCATCCGTTCTAGCTCGATTTTGAGTGTAATCAACTACAAAACAAATCAAAATCCTAAATCGTAAGAAAAAAATAAATAAAAAATCAAGCACCTCAATAGATCTTTAATCCAATCCACTAATTCAATGAACCATGTATAGTCACCTTATTCTTGGGTTTCTCTTCAATCACCGATTGACAGCTCCAAGAGTCCAAAGTCCGAAGATGCAATCCGATCTGCAGGACAAGAGATCAGTATCGTTCATCGCTTACCGACAAGGCCATTTGAGCTTGACCCACATGGAATTAGTATCTAGCAATAGCAATGGACACTCAATTTTCATAAATCACCTACATGGGAAAGACTATATGCAGGTCATTAGTGATCTCCTTAAATTTGTTCATTTTCCATACAGATGGCCCTGTCCTGCAAAATCCAGAATATAAAACATAGAGTATCAGTTTTATAAGATCAAAAAAGAAAAAAACAATAACAAAAGACAATGAAGCACTACCTACTTGTAAGAAAAACAATAATCCGAGCATTCTCACTTTGGAAAGCTTATTGCGTGTAAAGATGGGTGTGCCTAGTGGTCTTACAAACTTGAACAATAGAACGAGCACTTCCTTATGGTTGTCCATATTCTCAAATAACTACAAATAAGTATAACATTTACTAACACAATATACAAGTACAATCCTTCATAATACCTAACCAACACAATACAACCACAATCCTCCAGAATTACATTACATAACCAACACAATACAACCACAATCCTCCACAACTATCACTACAAGAAAAAAGGTATGGCTAAAAGCCTATTTTCTTGTAGTGTATAAACCTCCGCAACTACAATCCTTCACACCCACAATCCTCCACAAGAACCAACAAGGAACGGTTACATTCTTCGCAAGTACCAAAGAGTACAATCAACTTACAATATACCATCAACCACAAGCCATAATCCACAACGAACAATTTGAGATCCACAATCAATACATAAGATAAAATGTAAGAAATAAACAAGTACAAAATAAATACGTAAGATATAAGAATGTAAAAGAAGACTAGAAAGTATTACTCATGTTATAAATATAAAAAAAAAAAAAAACAAATCCAAAAAAATGTACTAGTTTCGTTGTATGCCAAGCATATGCAAAAGGTATTTCATAACAAATCCGACATGAATCTAGGCCACCTAAGCACCTTTCCTATACCTACACTAGCAAACGTCAACCCCTCATACGCCAAGAAGCACCACTGAGGTGCACGCTTAATTGTACAGAATTTATAAATGAGGGTTCTAGCTCCTTAGTAAGTTCAGCCAGAGAGAAAACCGCCTCTTCATAAACCCTTTTTGCTTGCTCATATTCAGATACGATGCGTGGGATCTCACTAAAAGAATACAATCATTCATACTCAGACTCATCATAGCCGAATAATAATTTATAGCTTCTTCCTGAAGAATGTGGATCAATTCGGGTATTTCTTTAACTCGGCCTGAAGATGATAAACCGGGTAAGTCTAACTGCAACAGCTCCATGAGACACGATCGTGCTTCGTCTACGGATCGCGATGGCGAGGACATGATCAAAACGTAATGATGCTGCAAGAGGTGAGTTTCATTATCAACATGCATTTAACACAACTAAAAGGACAATAAATTATCTCCTCTTGTCTCAAGAATTTTATTACCCATCACTTATTCTTAATTGTCTCTATCTAGAGATGCTAATTGTCTCTATCCCATTTGATAACATACCATGTATGATTCTCATACAACTCACATGCGAGTCGAAATTTCGACAGCATCTCCCCATGTTCTCCAGATATATGTACAGTTCTCTACTAATTTATTGCCACATGTAATCCATTATTCATGGACGAGGGCATTAAATCAATAGAAAATCACATACCCGAAGAATATAAGGAAGACAGTCGAAATTCCAACTACATGTAAATTATATGAGAACTTCCTACATACATGGTATCGTACCAAACTGTCCAAAATGAGACAATTTAGGAATCCATAAAGAACAAGTATTGTACTTGTTCAAAATGAATTTCTAAATGGGGGGGATGTTAAACACAAAACTAAACCACTAAGTGGCCTAACTTGAAATTAGTCACATCAGCCGAGGCTTGACAGTGATGAAGGGAAATCGCAAATATCAACAATACAAGCTTGATACAAAACTTTTGTGACAGGAAGTTTTCAACGTGTGCGTTCAATTCTTAATGTGTCTGTGGTGTGTTCCATTCGAGCTTTGGATACGCATCAATTTTAAGATAATCCCCTAAAATGAGCTTGAAAAACTGATGGAGCTTAACATAGGTGCAAGCCGTTATGGTGGACCATCATGTCTAACCCTGGTGTTGATGAGATTTAAATGATAGACAGGTTTTATATAGCAGATGAAGCACATATAGTGGTTACTTTTAAAGGAATGGTCTAGATCGTTGTATGGTAGGCCAGAAATGGCGGGAAGATTGGGCGAGGCTACAAGCGAAAGCATTGCTGGCAAGCCTGCGTGAGAAAGCGGGGCTATGAGTAACTACGGCACAAACCACAGGGATATCCCTTTGGCATGACGTGGCGTAAGCTAGCTCTGTGGGGCCTACCGTGATGTATTTGTTTTATCCACGCCATCCATACATTTTTCTAGATCATTTTCGGGCATGATGAAAAATAAAATGCAGATCCAAAGCTCAAGTGGACCGCCAAACAGAAAACAGTGGAGATTGAACGGTCACTGTTGAAACTTCCTAGAGGCCAACCGTGATGTTTTATTTACCATCCAACCTGTTCATAATACTTTGGATCTTCACCCTTTCTTCAGGTATACAAAACAGCTATCGGTATTTTAATTTAACATTTCAGAAAAAAGCATGACCAGTTGCATATCACGACCGCCACCACAAACCTCACAACCACTCTGCCTCTTCTTTTTCTACTAAACATGTAGACTTTTAATCGATTCTTTGACCAAAGTTTTGATAATGCTTTGTTCCAAGGCATATCCATTCATGACTCATTAGCTCTACATGGTACGCCCCCATGCTCTCTGGGCCCACTGTGATGTCAGTGTTACATCCACTCCACTCTGTCATGTGAGCATGTCATCTCAAACAATCGGCCAGATTCAAAACTCCAAGTGGGCCACAACGGTGGGGGATTGAACTCAATCCCACCACTGAAAGCTTATTAGGGGCCATGCTTTCTCTTCATCCTGGTGGGAACCACCTTGTGAATAGATTGGATGGCAGGACCCAGGAAGCTTTCAATAGTAGCCATTTCCATCCCCACCCTTTCCCATGGTGTGGCCCACTTGGGTTTTGGATTGGACGGTAACACGGACAATCATGGTGGCCCCCACAGAGTTTGGGGTTAACAGGAAAGTCGTGTCCCTGTACACGTGGCTCAAACTGAACCCACCAAATTACGGGGCCCACTTCACCCATGTTCGACGTCTAAAATACTTTGGATCTTCCATCCCCACCCTTTCCCATGGTGCGGTCCACTTTAACTTTGGATCTTCATCCTTTTTCTACCCAATGCCCTAAAACGAAAACGGATGGACGGTGTGGATAAAATACATATATCACGGTGGGCCCCACAGAGCTTGAGCCACGTCATGCCGCAGGGATATCCCTGTGGCAGGTGCCACACGCAATCTTTCTTCGCTAGGGTGACTGCGCGTTTGTATGTTAATCCGGTCTGTTCAAATCTTGGTCCCGGAATCCAGACCGTTGATCTGATGTTCCACATTGCGGATGGACCATGCCTGGAAAATCTCTCTCGATGATGCTCACCGACCGCCTTGTGGGTCTATGATGGATTAGTGCCATTCCCAAAGGGTGAACTGGGCATCTCTTTACAAGTTGAATCTGGACCATACGATGACGACTCCATTTCGCTACACGGCATCTCGCCGCCTACGCCACCACATTGTCAACATGTGGGCCCCATTTTCAAGATTTCACAGCAAAAAATAAATGAAAAAAAGAAGAAGAAAAAAACAGAGATGAAGGGAAATAAATACCAGCGATGCTGCTCAAGATCTGGTGATGCTCCTCAAGATCGGGTGATGCTCCTCGACAATCGGCGCCCCCACGAGAGAGAGCGCTTTATCTGTTCCGTCCATAAGTGCGGCGTAAACTAAGTTGGGCACACCTAGAATGTATGTACTTTATCTGTTCCGTCCATATGTTTTTCCAGCTCATTTTAGTGGTTGACCCTAAATTTTAAGCATATCCAAAACTCAAGTGGACCATGCCACGAGAAGCAGTGGGAATAATGATTTCCACCGTTGAAACCTTCCTAGGCCCTACAATGATGTTTATTTGTCATCCAACCTGTTCATAAGATCACATGGATATGGATGAAGGGAAAACACAAATATCAGCTTGATCCAAAACTTCTGTGTCGATCCTGAAATTTTCAATGGTAGACATTCAATTCACACATTTCTTGTGGTGTGGTCCACTTTAGATTTTGATATGCTTTATTTTTTAGCACCATAACTAAAATTTTTTGCTAAGATGGATGGACGGAGTGGATAAAATACGTAAATCACCGTGGGCCCCACAGAGTTTACTCCACACGCTAGCGTGTGCGGAGTTACTCAGCACGTAACTGCTTCCAGGGGCGTGAATTAGGTGTTACCCCGGGAACAGCTTAGTGGGTGTTACCCCCACCGTATGGCCCACATGGATGATATTTTGTATATCCATGCCGTCCATCTGTTTCTACAGCCCATTTTAGGATGGCATTCCAAAAATTATTTAGATCCAAATCTCAAGTGGACCATAACACTAGAAATAGTGTGATTGATTGCCCCACCATTAAAAATTCCAAAGAGCCCACCGTAAGGTTTTTGTAATGTTTACTTGCAATCCAAGCTCTTGATAATGTCAATAAAGTCTTGATGAAGGGAAAATGTAAAGATCAGCTTGATCCAAAACTTCTGTGTCCTCCGAGAATTTTTCAATGGTAGACATTCAGTTCACACTTTTCTTGTGGTGTGGTCCACTCTAGATTTTGATATGCTTCATTTTTTGGCACCGTACCTAAAATTTCCTGTTAAGATGGATGGACGGAGTGGATAAAATACATAAATCACTATGGGCCCCACAGAGTTTACTCCGCACACACTCAATACGCAGTCCGCTTCTGGTTTTGAGGCTAGGGTCTTATCAAAATCACTCTTTAATTTTATCATCCATTAGTGTCCACCAAACGGATAACTAATTTGCTTTATGATCCATCTATGGTGGGGCATCCATTAGTCATTTGCAAGCCACGTGTACGATTTCCTGGTGCATGTGCATGAACCATCATACTCTTCCAAGGTATGGATTCCTAAATTGTGCTCTTGGACGCTGGACAGTCTGATCTATGAGAATTTTAAGGTTTGGATATTTTACCGTATGGATGACCCGGTGAGTGGTCTAGATCTCATCCAGTGGACCACGTATCGTTCCTTACATTCCTCTTCAAGTCGGTATAAGCGAAAAAAACATTAAAAAAGAAAAAAGAAAAGAAACACGCTATTTGCTTCGCACACCTTAGATGTGCAGATGGTGACCAGAATGTTATACCTTAGATAGATAGCAAAGATTAACAATTCTGCATATGACTCATTACCTCTTTTTCAATTGAATGTGGACCGTCGCCAGAATCATCTAACCTCTAACCATTCTTATCTTGAAAATCCAAATATCAAGTGGACCATACCATTAGAAAGAGTTCTGATTGAGTGCCACACCATTAAAAATTCGAAAGAGCCCCATCGTAAGGTTTTGGTAATGTTTATTTGCAATCCAATCTCTTGATAATGTAAATAAGGTCTGGATGAAGCGAAAATTTAAAGATGAGCTTGATTTATAACTTTTGTGGTCCACAAAATATTTTTAATGATTATTCATCACTCTAATTTCTGTTGGTATGGTCCACTTGAGATTTGGATCTTCTTATCATTTTAGATCACGTCCTAAACTTATATAGAAAAATAAATGGACAGGGTTATATAAAAAATACATCAAGGTAGGCGTAATGTACACCCACTAGTGGACCACCACGAGAAAACATTAGTGATTGAATGTCCACTATTGAAAACCTCATAAGGCCACTGTAATGTTTATTTGACATCCAACCTCTTAAATAGGGCAAAAGTCCAAATATCAGCTTCATCCAAAACTTATGTGGCCCCAAAGAAGCTTTTAATGGTGGACATTTAATTAACATTGTTTCTTATAATTGGGTCCATCTGATCGAGATTTAGATCTACTTGAGATTTGGACTCATACCATAAAATGATCTGGGAAAATGTATAGATGGCATGAATGAAACACATACATTATGGTGGAACCATAGAAATGGTACACTTGAGATAGGCAATTTGGAATTTTTAATGGTGAGGCACTAAATTACCATTATTTCTTATGATGTGGTCCACTTTAGATTTGGATCTATCTCAATTTTGGGCTCATACCATAAAATAATTTGAAAAAAATGTATGGATGGTGTGGATGAAACACATACATCATGGTAGGGCCCATAGAGCACCGATCAGTACTAACTAGTGGCTAGTCAGGGTCACTAGCCAATCCATGCACACTACTTTAACCGTATGAGTACCAAGTTGAAATATTTTATGTATATTATATCCCGTTCATTTGTTCTTAAATATCATTTTATGATGCCATACCAAATCTCAACACTTAAAATCTAAATCTCAACAACTAAATTAGAGTTTAGGGTCCAATGACTGCACATTTCTTGGATTTTCATGACGTCAGCAAGTCCCAATGCAATTTTGAACAAAACATTTGGATCAATTTAGAATTCTGATCCAGTAATTACTTTTTTCTACTCATCAATATCTTCGATTTGACTAGTCACTACTCACCTTGATCGGATTTCGAATGAGAAAGATATTAGGTGGACAAAATTGATCAACAATATGATGGGTCATATCTTGCAATCCAACAGTTAGATTTGACTAATTTAATCTAAACGTCTGAAGTCATTTACTATTCAATCTTGATCGATCAAATTGTCCAAAATCTGTCTAGATCTAGACAAACTAATCGTGCCCATTTGAAGAGTGTTTTGGACGGATCTAATTCGTTTCATGTTAGATTGGGCCGAATTTTGTTCTATAACCTATTTAGCACGTTCCAAATATATTTGACCGTTCAGATCAACTTTAGAATTTCCTGATTATAGAATTTAATCAATCTCATCATTATAAGTTATTCTTGTAATTACACATCATTATACTTAGGCCCTCATTTTTTGTACAAGTGAATTAACTTGTGGGTATGCATAAACCAATATGATAAACTCAATGACTGTAATTTTTTATTTTCAACCATACAATAAATGTCCACGAGTAAATTTTGTCCACTCATTTCAAATTTCTTAATTTTTTTCAATCTCAAAAAAATATTTTTAAATATTTTTTTTTCAAATATTTCAATTTTGTTAAAAAGCTTAATTTTTTTTTTCAAAATCTCAGTCTTTTTTAAAATCCCAATTGTTTTTTTTTTTTTTTTTCCAAACTTTTGAACTTTTTCAAACTTATCATAAAACTTTTTTTTTTTTTTTCAAATTTATCAATTCTATTCAAACATATCAATTTTTTCAAGAAGTAATTTTTTAAAATGTTTTTTTTAAATTTCAATTTTTTTTTCAAAATCTATTTTTTTTCCAAACATTGCCAAAAAATTTCCTAACTTTTAAACTTTTTCTTTTCTCAAAATCACAATTTTTTAAAATATTTAATTTTCTTATTCAAAATGTTAATTTTTTTGTCAAAACCCCAGTGACTTTTAAAATCTTAATGTTTTTATTAAATCTCAATTTTTCTCAAATATCGCCCATTTTCTTTTCTCAAAATCATAGTTTTCTTTTTTTTAACGTTATATATATTTTTTTCAAAATCATAAATTTTTTTTAAATGTTGGATTTTCGAGAATTCGACGGTTCTAGACCGTTGACGTTCTTATGGCGCTATATTCGACGGCTTTAGACCTCGATTGTTTTCGCGCGTAACGAATTTTTTCGCGCACTAATTTCCGACTGTGATAATTCGACGGTCATTAACCGTCGAATTTATTGCCCTAAATTCGACGACTTTGGACCGTCGAATATTTTCACACGTTAATTTCGACTGAGATTATTCAACTGTCAATAACAGTCGAATTTCAGGTCCTAAATTCGACGTCTTTGGACCGTCGAATTCTTTCGCACGTAATTCGACTGTCAGTAACAGTCGAATTTCAGGTCCTAAATCCGACGTCTTTGGACCGTCGAATTGTTTCACGCGTTAATTTCGCCTGTTAGTAAATAGTCGAATTTCAGGTCCTTAATTCGATGGCTTTGGACCAATGATTTTTTTGGCGGTAAATTCGACGGTTCAGGACCGTCGAATTTAGCACTTTTTCACGTAGTGATGGTAGCGAAAAGCTCAAGGGGAGGAATCATCACCTTAAGAATCGAAGCATCTCGCAATGTTACCTGAAACATGCGCACGTAAGCTAGAATTTGACCCTACCACGTTTTAGATCATTTATGCAGTTAGATTGTCATATCCAATAACTTATACATTTATGATTAACCCTAGGGTGGCAGCTCTAGAATTTTAAGGAGTTGGTGTATAAAATCTAGATTAAGGGTTTAGGTTTAACTGAAGTATTTAATACTTTATAAAGGTGGTGATTCCATGGATGTGGCTCCACGTAGATTTTTAATTAAACACACTTCACATGCAGAAATGGTTTTAGGCTAAGTTTGGGTCCAATTCGTGATCACAAGGGGCCAGCTTTTGGAGAAATGAAATGACCACTTGACAAACCAATGTGTAGTCTTCAAAACTCATAAGACAGATCTCTTTGTTTGCATGTATATGATGTTTAACAAAGACCCAAAATAGATATTTGAAAGAGGTGTGCAGATAATATTACAGAAATGGTTTCTAATCTGACTTTGGGCACATCCCACCATCAAATGGGGTCACTTTTTGACGTTCTGTGAAGTGCACATGATAGACATATATGTGGCCTTCAAATCCCGTAAGGTGGGCCACGATGGATGCACATGTATAATATTTCGCACATGTCCAGATAATGGTAACAGAAGTTTTTGAGCAATTGTGCCTACCCTCATTTTGGGAACGGACTCTTGATCACGTGGGGTCTACCTTGGCCCAAATAAGAGGTCATTCTTGTAGCCAACTATGCTGAGGAAAATTCTCAAGTGGTGGCCCCTACATAGCTCCTAGATGGGGCCCACCATAATCACCCAAAGATGGTCCAAAGCACCAGAATCCAGACATTTCTAGAATGAAAAACCAAACTTAGCAAGGAACATCATACATTCGTCAAGGTCGGACCCCAAGATGGGTCGCGCTAACCTTTGTTTAAGATTGAAAAATAAACACCACAGTGGCCATAGAGGGATTTTCAATGGTGGGAATCAATGACCACTGGTTCCTGCAGCGTGGTCCACATGAGATTTGGATTTGCCTCATTCTTGGACCCACCGCCTAAAATATTCTGGGAAAACAAATGGACGGTGCAGGTGAAGCGTACACGTCACAGTGGGGCCCACGAGTGGACCACCAAAAAGGACTAGCGTCCTTCCAGCATCTCTAACGCATGGGCTGCCAATGTTACAGGAACAATTGTGTTTGCTTTTATTTTTATTTATTTAATTTTTTCACTATATCAATAAGTGGGTCCCACTAGTGGACAATCCAATCCGTCCATAAGTATGGCCAGCCCATGAAGGATCCGAAGAGATCTTCTTTGGGCAGGTTTTGTTGTAACAAAATATGATAGTGAGCCTGGGGAAGATTTCAATAGCTTGTATTGTTTCCTTCGGCACGGCCCACTTGAGATCTAGATCAGTCTCATTCTTTGTATCCCGCCCTAAAATGATATGGGCAAACTGATGGACGGCGTGGATTTCTTAGAAACATCAAGGTGTAGCCATGGTGGAACCCAAGTTATTTTGAAAGAAAAAGAGACAGACGTCTCTCTCTATCCACAGAGGATTGTCACCTCTTTTTTTTATATATATAAATATATATTTTGTGTGTGTGAGTGCACACGTGCAAATGTATGTGTATATGAGGGTGTGGGTCCATACACACCACTATAGGTATGGTCCATGATTTGGGTGGTTCGGATCGCACAGAAAATCTAACACTGGGACTCCAAGAAATTTTCAATGGTATGGATGACTTCAGTAAGATGTGGCCCACCAAAGGTCATATTAGCCTAATTTTTCTGTCCATAGCCTAAAATGATTGGAGAAGATGAATGGATGGCTTGGATCTAACAAATACACTATGGTGGGGTCATGTGAGCTCCACAATTCTATAGCCCCAAAAAGGAGCCAGACGTCTAGACGTCCACCAAGAGAGGACCTCACGTCCTTCTCTCACTCTCTCTTTTAATACTTGTGCGGTGTGTGGAGGCGTCCGCATCATGGACAGTTTGGATGACCCAAGATCTCCATCATGGGGTCCACTATCAGTAGATCCCAACCTTACATCACGAAGAAAAGAATGACAAGGAAATCAATGCAAAGAGTGGGGGGTGTACTCACCTAGATGGAGGTTGATCTCTTCATAGATGGATGGACACAAAGAGTGGAGGGTGTACTCACTTAGATAGAGATTGATATCTCCATGGATGGATGGACAGATGGATGGAGAAGAAGGAAAGAAAAGAAGGAACGAGAGGGTGAGGTATGTACGTTACTCTCCTTCACCTTTCTTTATAACCTCTCTCTCTCTCTCTCTCTCTCTCTCTCTCTCTCTCTCTATGTAATTAATGAAGCAATGGTGGTGACGTGGGGAGGAGTGGGGAGGCATGTGTGAGATATTAATCATCATTACTCCTATTTTTTCATTATTTTATTATTTATTTCTATATATTTTTTTTATAATTGCAGAGGGGAAATGACGGGTTGGGAGACCCTGCAATGGCCCCACATTAGGTGGGCCCCACACAGGTGTACAGAAACTACATTTTTTGAGTGTTTTGATCAATTGTCAATATCTTCGCACTCGGGTATCGGATTGACATGCGATTTTCACCGTTGCGACCGCAATGATGGCACGGTCAACATTAAAATGGTTTCAAGGTCATCATAGATAAATCACTAGAGTCCAATACTAAGTGCTCAAGGGCACCGTACGGGCAATCGAAGGTGTTGATCGAGACGCGTGTGTACTTGGGTTGCGTTACGAAGGACTGATGACTCACAACCTACCCTCCTAATAAAAGTTTCGTCTAGGTTGAGATTCTAAAAATATTTTCTAATGTGCAGCCTTTAAAATTTTTAGGCTTTAATCAATGTGTGAATATGTGATTTCATGATTTATTCAAAGGCAAGAAGAATTTAAGAGAACACCCGAGTAATGGAAGACCAGGGTGTTGCAATCTACCCCCCATAAAGAAATATCGCCCCAAAGATTTAAGAACTTATGTCTCAACCATATGTTAGAAGTAATTAAATTATCCTAATGGTGTATCATATTTCACACATGGTCAAGCGTGCAATCACGACTTGGATTTAATAAGTTATCTTAAAATTTTTACTACAACTCTTGTATCATATGTCTTAGATATTGACTATTATATGTAGGTTCCTCTAAAGGTTGGAATCCTTTCAATGCTAAACAAAAACTAGGGTTTATTTTACAGCCCATTGATATCACAATTTCCTACAATTATATATATTGGGATTAGAAGTTTATTCATGAGATGAATCATATGCAAAGATTTTTTTTTTCAATGATAGTTCCCCACTATCTAGAGTAAAAATAACATTTTTCTATTCATAGAGTTCAGGCTTTCACGAACGAACGGTTATAATGGGTCTGAGCCTGATACATTTGATCTTCTGCCTGATCAGGGCAGTGAGTTCATTGGTACCCTTTTTTAATCCTGGTGAATCTCGATCTTCTGCTTGATCAGGACATTGAGATCATTAGTAATCGCCAGGATTTAAAAATTGGATCAAACTGCATATATTTTGCTTAAACACAGTTCCGTAAGTCCGCGATCCCGATTGTTCTAGACTTTTGGGGAACAACATATAATTTTCTATTCCCAATAAGAATAGCCGCAATGGCCCATCAGCTATCTACTGTTCACTCTGATTATTTGATGAACTATTCCACTCGAATTACCATAAAGTTCTACAGGTTGCTAAGATTGATGCCCACATAGTCAACTAACTACGACGATCTTAATCGCAAAGTTTCTACTTAATCGGATTCCCAACTTGGTTTTAGTGCTTTGTCGAAGGTCAAATCATTTACTAGTTATTTACTGCTCTACTATTTTTTTGATATCAACAATGCTACTCTTAAGTCTAAAGTGTAATTTGGTGGGCAATGATTTTTTAATGGAACCTAAGTTTTGTTTCTAAGTTTAAACGATTTTCTTGGTGGGTTTCAAGGGGCCTAAGTTTGTGTCTCTAATTCACAATACAACCTAAGTCTAAGGAGAATTCACCTAAGTTCAACTCTCTAATTTCATCACCCTACTTGAGACATCCGTAGTTTGTATAAGCTTCTTTTTTCCAAGGCCTGGCTTATCGTCACTTCGCTCTGATACCACCTGTCATGCCTCGAATTTTCGCAACCCGAGTTTTAGATCTGCGTTTCGGAGACCCGGGCATTAGCCTATGAAGAAAACCCACATTGTAATCTATTTCTAAGTATCATTTCAAGAAAGGTATTCACCGCGGAAGAAAATAAACCATGCGTATAGGAAAGATACAACAAACATCTCAGAGTGGTGCCTAATAGGGTTTATACAAACCAAATATCTCAAATTTAATTCAAAATACAATAATAAACAATTACAATTATGTATAAAATTTAAAGCAACAACCATTAAACACAGCCCTTTGATCTATGACATCAGCATAACCTAAGCATCTTGCTCCATTCCAATATAACCTGTACATTATTCAAATCACCTGCACCAATTGTATGGTTGAAATTTAACAGCATAAGTGGCCAACACAATGTGAGGTCCCCTCAAGATTACACATCAACAAATTAATCAAGAATAAAAAAAATGTACAAAACATCCATGACACAATCTTTCTTAAATGCATGAATGCATGCATATGTCCCTCAGTCTGGGAATGCACATCCAGCTGGAAAATGTGGTCTGGAAGTCACTAAGGACACACATCAGCCCCACAATGCAAATCCATCAATTGGTGATCTAGAAGTTACTAAGGACACACATCGGCCTCATCCAGGAGTCTGGAAGTCACTAAGGACACACATCAGCCCCACAATATCACGAGTAGCCATCACCGGTGAAAATGCCAAAGGTACATGCTCTCACTAAATGACGCACTCTATGGTGGTCTAAAGCCAGCGAAAATACCTCGAGGGTATGTGCTTTTAGCAACCAGACCATCCGATGGTAATATGGCTCATCACCACACGTCCCATCTGTGCCATGATATGCATGATTAAACCAACCATTATTATTCCAATTTACAACCAAACCAATTATGACATTCCCTTACAACTAGTGGGCTTTCCTTGCAATAATCTCCAAAATATTTTTTACCAGTCCAACTAGGGACATAATCAATAAACTATCTCAACAGGACATTCAGTCCAACCAGTCCATATAAGGACACCATCAAAATATTCCCACATTAGTCCAACTAGGGACATTGTCAATAATTCATCTCAATGGGATATTCAGTCAAACTAGTCCATATAAAGACATTCTAAAAATATTTTCAATATTTGCTTCTAAAGGCCCCATCAGATATAGGTGATCACAACCACTCACATTCATAATCCACTCCCTGATTCCAAACATGAGAAGTGAAAATGATAATTCCAATGTCCGTAAACAATTCACAGTTATAAGAAGAAATTCATGTATCACAAAAATTAAATATATGATTAGATAACAACACATATAATCATGAGACAAAGTTAAAATATCAATTATAAATTATTAAAACTATTACTTAATTAACATAGCAACAGAAAGCTGAAGGGGAAGAATCATCACCTTAGGAATCGAAGCATCTCCCAATGTTGCCTGAAACATGCACACGCGTACTAGAATTCAACCCTACCACGTTTTAGATCATTTATGCGGTTAGATTACCATATCACATAACTTATATGTTTATGATTAACCCTAGGGTGGTGGCTCTAGAATTTTAGGGAATTGGTCTATAAAATCTAGATTCAGGGTTTAAGGTTTAACTGACCTATTTAATACTTTATGAAGGTGGTGGATTTCATGGATGTGGCCCCACGTAGATTTTTAATTAAACATATTTTACATGCAGAAATGGTTTTGGGCTACGTTTAAGTCCAATTCGTGATCACAAGGGGCCAGCTTTTGGAAAAATGAAATGACCACTTGACAGACCAATGTGTGGTCTTCAAAACTCATAAGACAGATCTCTTTGTTTGCATGTATACAATTTTTAACAAAGGCCCAAACATGGGTACCTGTAGACACCCCACCTTCGGCTACAATGTTGGTAGAGATAGCTGAATGAACGGAGGACCATACTCCCAAATCCCATGTCCAAACCCAGCCAAACTCACCCTTGTAAGCCCCAATCCATAGCCCAGCTCAAGCCTGAACCCAGTCGACTCACCCCTAAACAGCAGCCTGAAAAACCCCCAATAAGAAAAATTAGTCAAAAAATCTCAAAAAAGTCGAACTTGGTGAGTCAACCCGCTGAGTCAAATCACTGAGTCGACTCATAGGGTCATTCCAGCCCTTTCACCCAGTCAACTCACCATGTCAATCCATCTTTCAAACCCAGTCAACTCACCTGGTTCCGAGCCACAGCTTCGGAGTAGGTCCGAACCTCGAACCTCGGGCTTTGCTGCTTTAGGTTCGGGGTACGTACGCTCCGAAGCTGGAGCAGCGAGGCCATATGGGAGGCTCCTAGAGTGCCGCCCAAGCCTATTTACACGAGCGGCCACTGCTCGCAACTATAAATACCCATGCCCCTCTCTTGTTTGATCGTCTAGAAAAATCCCTCAACTCTTACAGAAATCCCATAAGTTCCGAGTCCATCTCCATCCCTTTAGTCAATCCCTCCACCAAAGAGAGCTCAAGTGAGAAGAGCTTAGCCCTGGTCCAGTTCAGCCTAACCCCGGTCCAAGTCTCCAGAGCTACCCAAGTCCTGATCTAACCACTCGAAGCAAACCCTTGTGATACCTTCGTCCATCCAGCTACTCTTTTACTGGTATCATCTCATTCGCATTTAGCATAAGTACAACATTTATTATTCCTCCAACCCCCATGTTTATCACTGCAAACATTTTGATTACTCAAATACACAGCATGCATCCCGCATAAAGCACCTGTCAGTTCGAGCGTATGCTCTGGGCTTGCCTGTTAATGGAAACCTGCCCATCAGAAACTCTTACTGTTCAGACCTACATTCATGCATCATATCATTCATGAGTGTACGAGAATTAAATCAGACTTTCAAGTATTAGTTCGATTCTGTGAAGTAGAGACCGTACTTCGGTATGGGCAATGTGGGGTGCTTAACATCTTCTCAACCTGTAACCATGATCCCTTACGTCGAATCTCTGGCCGCAGATCAAAAGGAGTCATTTTAGAGGAAGGAATCTTCAGATTCCTTTCTCTAACGTTTCTATGGGGTCTAGCCGACTGTAGATTCGAAGTAACTGGCTAGTGGCGACTCTGGTCGTACATAAACTCATCCAAACGTATCCAACTTAACACGACAACCGAGAAAAAGCCCTCGAGAACGAGGCAAGCCAGTGGCACAAACAGCGATTCGCGCGTATGCAACCCTTTTCCTAAAGGAAGAATTCGGGAGCGCGGAGAGGCGAGCGTCCACAATACTTGAAAGATGTGTGCAGATAATATTGCAGAAATGTTTTTTAGTATGACTTTGGGCACGTCCCACCATCAAATGGGGTCACCTTTTGACGTTCTGTTAAGTGCACATGACAGACATATATATAGTCTTCAAATCTCGTAAGGTGGGGCATGATAGATGCGCACATATAATGTTTCGCACATGTCCAGATAATGGTACCAGAAGTTTCTGCACAATTATGCCTAGCATCATTTTGGGATCAGACTCTCGATCACGTGGGGTCTGCCTTGGCCCAAATAAGAGGTCATTCTTGTAGCCACCTATGCTAAGGAAAATTCCCAAGTGGTAGCTCCCACATAGCTCCTACATGGGGCCCACTACAATCACCCAAAGATGGCCCAAAGCACCAGAATCCAGACATTTCTAGAATGAAAAACCAAACTTAGCAAGGAACATCATACATTCGTCAAGGTGGGACCCCAAGATGGGCTACGCTAACCTTTGCTTAAGATTGGAAAATAAACACCACAGTGGCCGCAGAGGGATTTTCAATGGTGGGCATCAATGACCACTGGTTCCTGTGGCATGGTCCACATGAGATTTGGATTTGCCTCATACTTGGATCCACCACCTAAAATAATCTGGGAAAACAGATGGACGGTGTAGATGAAGCATACATGTCACAATGGGGCCACGAGTGGACCACTAAAAAGGCCCAGCGTCTCAGATGCATGAGCTGCCAATGTTGTAGGAGCAGTTGTGTTTGCTTTTATTTTTATTTATTTAAATTTTTTTTCACTATATCAATAAGTGGGTCCCACTAGTGGACACTCCAATCCACCATAAGTTTGGCCAGCCCATGAAGGATCCGAAGAGATCTTCTTTGGGCAGGTTTTGTTGTAACAAAATATGATAGTGAGCCTGGGGAAGATTTCAACAGCTTGTATTGTTTCCTTCAACAGGGCCCACTTGAGATCTAGATCAGTATCATTCTTTGTATCCCGCCCTAAAATGATATGGGCAAACTGATGGACGGCGTGGATTTCTCAGAAACATCAAGGTGTAGCCATGGTGGAACCCAAGTTATTTTGAAAGAAAAAGAGACAGACGTCTCTCTCTATCCACAGAGGATTGTCACCTCTTTTTTTTTTTATATACATATATAAATATATATTTTGTGTGTGTGAGTGCACACATGCAACTTTGTGTGTACATGAGGGTGTGGGTCCATACACACCACTATAGGTATGGTCCTTGATTTGCGTAGTTCAGATCGCACAGAAAACGTAACACTGGGACCCCAAGAAATTTTCAATGGTATGGACGGCTTTGGTAAGATGTGGCCCACCAAAAGTCATATTAGACTGATTTTTCTGTCCATAGCCTAAAATGATTAGAGAAGATGAATGACGGCCTAGATCTAACAAATACACTATGGTGGGGTCATGGTGAGCTCCATAGTTTTATAGCATAAAAAAGGAGCCAGACGTATGGACGTCCACCAAGAGAGGACCTCACGTCCTTCTCTCACTCTCTCTTTTAATACATGTGCGGTGTGTGGAGGCATCTATAGCATGGACAGTTTGGATGACCCATGATCTCCATCATGGGGTCCACTATCAGTGGATCCCAACCTTACATCACGAAGAAAAGAATGACAAGGAAATCAATGCAAAGAGTGGGGGGTGTACTTACCTAGATGGAGGTTGATCTCTTCATAGATGGATGGACACAAAGAGTGGAGGGTGTACTCACCTAGATGGAGATTGATCTCTCCATGGACGGATGGACGGATGGACGGATGGATGGAGAAGAAGGAAAGAAAAGAAGGAACAAGTGGGTGAGGTGTGTATGTTACTCTCCTTCACCTTTCTTGATAATCTCTCTCTCTCTCTCTCTCTCTCTCTCTCTCTCTCTCTCTCTCTCTTTCTCTGTAATTAATGAAGCAATGGTGGTGACGTGGGGAGGAGTGGGGAGGCATGAGTGAGATGTTAATCATCATTACTCCAATTTATTTATTATTTATTTTTATATTTTTTTTATAATTGTAAAGGAGGGGAAATGACCGGTTGGGAGACCCTGCAATGGACCTACATTAGGTGGGCCCCACACAGGTATGCAGAAACTACATTTTTCGAATGTTTGATCAATTGTCAATATCTTCGCACTTGGGTATCGGATCGACGTGCGATTTTCACCATTGCGACCGCAGTGATGGCGCGGTCAACATGACGATGGTTTTAAGGTCATCATAGATAAATCACTAGGGTCTAATACTAAGTGCTCAAGGGCGCTGTGCACGGGCAATCGAAGGTGTTAATCAAGACGTGTGTGTACTTGGGCTGCATTACGAAGGACTGATGACTCACAACCTACCCTCCTAATAAAAGTTTCGTCTAGGTTGAGATTCCAAAAATATTTCTAATGTGTAGCCTTTAAAATTTTTAGGCTTTAATCAGTGCGTGAATATGTGATTTCACGATTTATTTGAAGGAATGAAGAATTTAAGATAACACCCGAGTATTGGAAGACCAGAGTGTTACAGTTCCATTCTTAGAACCTCTAGTAACTAGTGGCTAGTAGGAGTGGGTGTGTTCCCGTCTCATTGAGTTAGGGTGCCTTAACCAGAGTATGCATATCATGCATTGCATTAATTATGATTTTCTCATGTATGTTTTGGTTGGATATGATTATGTTTGGATATTATTGTGTTAATGTTAGGGGGTAACCTTCACTGAGTTTATTGCAAGCAACTCATTCCCTCCTGGGACAATGTTATAAACCACCACCAGATTGTGCAGGTGACGATCCATTAGATGAACCAACTTACAGATTGAAGAGTATAAAATTTCATGGTGGTCAATGACGGACGATGAAGCCGTATCAACTTGAAGACGAATTATGTTTATTTTCATAGAATAGATTAATTATCATTTAAATCGAATTAAGTCTCTCATGAAGATGGAAAGTGGAACATTATATGTTTTAGTATGATTTAAGGACACTATATTTGATAACGTAGAGTAGAAAAACGTGGAATAAGAACCTTGAATCTTGTCATTATGCTATGAATGCCATGAATATGGGAAATAAAGATGAAAGTATGGAAATATATACCTAACACATTTTAATTAACACCCGAAAACTCAGCCTATCGTGCTCTCCACGAGAAACGAAATTTCGGAGCGTTACATAAAGTCTGGATAAAATTAGGGTTAGGCAATAACCCTTCGTAGTCTATGATGGCTTTCAATGGCAAGTCTCTCAGACAAGGAGGAGAGGAAACACACCAGTTTTTAAGACCCATCCCTGTCCAGTTGTCTTCCTAGAGGAGATCGTCCCTGCTGCCCAACAATTATTTGTGTTGTACATAATGTGGGGCCTACCTTTGGTTGCAAATCTTTCCTAAAAAACACTTTGATATCCTTGGGGCCCTTCTGGTGGCAAAAAATTTAGTTTTATCATTTGATACTTGATACAGTCCATGATGAGAATGACCGTTGCTTCTGTGAATGATCCAATAGTGCATTATCTTTTTTGTAATCGAAATGCAATAGATTGAATTTATTTCCTGGGGAAACATATGCTAAAACTTTAATTTTAGCCTTAATTTTAACCACGAAATAACACACTTTTTTACCAACGAAATTTTATTTTTGTCGGGATTTGCCACTTTTACCAAGGAAAAGTTTCATTGGTAAAAGTGAAGCAATATTTATAAACAAATTTCAAATTTCGACGGAAAAAGGGTATTATTACCTAGGAAATTCATTTCATCAGTAAAAAAACTCCTAGGTAAAGGCCAACTTTCTTGTAGTTGATCAGCGATTAAGGTAACAGATTCAAATGGTGATTCTAACTATTTGATTAATGCATATGAAATGGATGGCCAAATAATGGTCTGATGTACCATTTGGCGGAGCTTATTAAGATTTCAGATCTCTCTCAAAAGTTGCTTTGATAAGGTATTTAATTTCAACCATCCGACCAAAGGATATGTAATAAACAAGGTATATTTACTGTAATAATAATAATAATAATAATAAAGGTATATTTACTGTAATGAAGAGATTTTACCATTGTCCATCAAGTAGGTGCCACCCATAATTATCATCCCAATGAAAAATTACTTTTAACTTAATGCTAATTTGTAAGCAATGTCTTGGAAATCAACAGCTTATATTAATTAAGACTATAACATTGCGCAGGTACAACTTTTGTTGTAATATTTAGAAAGGAGCGTCCTATAACATAATGGCTCTAAGTTTTGTGGGCCCCAACATGATATTATATCCAAATTGTCCATCCATTTTGAGAGATCATTCTAGGGTATAGACCCAAAAATGAGGAAGATCCAAAGCTCAAGTGGACCACACCATAGAAAGAAGTAGGGACAATAATTCCCAACTTTGAAGCCTTTCTAAGGTCCACATTAATGATTATTTTCCATCCAACCTATTCATAAGGTCACACAGACCTGGAGGAAGGGAAAATCTAATAATTATCAGATTGATCCAAAACATCTATGACCCCAAAGAAGTTTTCAATGGTAAACGTTCAATCCCCACTGCTTTCTATGGTGTGGTCCACTTGAGCTTTAGATATGTCTCATTTTGGGGATCATGCCGTAAAAGATTCCACCAAATGGACGGATGGCTTGGATACAACACACACATCATGGTGGGGCCTTGCGATGTTAGCTAATGGGGTTTGGTCCTATGGTTTAGGTGTGGATTAGGTTGTGGACCTCCATCCATCCAGTTATTCAATTAGCTTTTCAGCCTGGGGTGGGGTGTCTACAGTGTTCTACAATCATTGATTGGGAGGTCGATTGGGCAATTATCTGTAATGTGCATTGCTCGATCATCGATCGAGGACTTGATGAAGCGATGTGCAGTGGTTTCCACCCTACATTAGAGGATTGGAGGTTGATCAGATAGTCAACAACGCTTTGTGTCATTCGATTGTTGATTGGAGTTGATTAGGTGATCGTCGATGATGTGCACTTCAATCCTCAATCGGGGACTTAATGACATGATCTATGGTGGTTTGTATCATTCGATCATTGATTGAAGGTTGACCAGATGGTCGACGGTACTTTGTCTCATTCGATTTTTTATTGGGAGGTCAATCAAGAGATTATCGATAATGCGCACTGTTCGATCGTCCATCGGGAACTTAATGAAGCGATCTACATTGGTTTCCACCGTTTAATCAATGAGCAGACAAGTAGATGAAGGAAAACTATTCATAAGAGCACATAGACAGATGAAGGGAAATCTCAAATATCACATGTACAGTCGACAAGCCACCAACATGTTGAAAAAACAACAGGAATGAAGCTCACCCGTGTACGAGATTGGGAATGAAATCGAAAAGTTTCACAATGTAGGGCCCACCTTGATGTATTTTCTATATATCCAAACCATCCATATGTTTTCAAATCTCATTTTAGGAAGTGATCCAAAAAATTATGCAGATATAAATCACAGGTGGGCCATATCAATAAAAACAATTATGAATAACCATTAAAAATAAAAATAAAACTTTTGCAAGCCACAAAAGTTTTGGATAAATTTGATCTTTCTAAATTTTCTTCACTCAAATCTTGTTAACATTATCAACAAGTTGGATTGCAAATAAACATTACTAAAACCTTAGAATGGGCCATTTGAAATTGTTAATGGTGAGACACTCAATTACTACACATTTATTGAGCTTTCATGAGGTCAGCAAGTTGCGGCTCAAACTTCTCCTTCTTCTTTTTTTTCTCTTTTTTCAAAATGTTGGTTTTTTTAAAACTACACAATTTTTTTTTCTAAAATCTTATTGTTTTATCAAACTTCTCATTTTCTTTTTCAAAATAAAAAATCACAGTTTCTTTTTAAAAATCTAAATTTTTTTAAACATATCAATTTTTTTTCAAAGTGCTCATTTTATTTTTGAAAATGTTATTTTTTTTAAAATAGTTTAAATTGATGTTTTTGCAATGAGTATAATAAGTCATCGCTAAAAGCGGATTTTTAGCAACAAGTATAACAAGTCGTCACTAAAAGACATTTTTTGCAACCACTTTTGTCGTGGCAAAAAATTACTTTTTGCAATGACACTCAATTCGTCGCAAAAAATTGATTTTTTTACGACGAAGTTTGAAACTCGTCACTAAAATTCCTTCCCGCCCTCACGACAAAATTTCGCACGAGAAGTTTTTGTGACAATAGTTGGTGCTTGTCGCAAAAAAGAGACTATTGGCGACATTTTAAAATTTCGTCGCAAACAGTCTACTTTTTGTGATGAAACCATATTCGTCACAAATAGTCTAAATTAGTGTTTTGTGACGAGTATAATAAGTCGTCACTAAAAGATACTTTTTGCAATGAATTGTGTCGTGGCAAAAAATCATTTTTTGCCACGACACCTAATTCGTCGAAAAAAGTGATTTTTTTGTGACGACGTTTGAAACTTGTCGCTAAAAATCTTTCCCGCCCCCTCGAAAAAAATTCGCACGAGAAGTTTTTGCGACGACAGCTGGAGCTCGTCGCAAAAAAGTTGACTATTGGCGACAATTTGAAATCTTGTTGCAAATAGTACGTTTTTGCGATGAAACCATATTCGTCGCAAATAGTTTAAATTAGTGTTTTTGCAACAAGTTTAACAAGTCATTGCAAAAAGTAACTTTTTGTGACGACTTTTGTGTCTTAGTGAAAAAATTACTTTTTGCTATAACCCAATTCATCGCAAAAAGTAACTTTTTGCGACGACATTTGAAACTCGTCACGAAAAGTCTTTTAAAAAATATTTGCAACAAGTTTTGCGATGACAATTGTAGTTCGTCGCAACCAAGTCAACTTTTTTGTGATGAGTTTTTAACTCATCGCAAATAGTTGATTGTTTGCGATGACTTCCTAACTCGTCGCAAAATGTCAACTTTTTGTGACGAAACTTGACTCGTTGCTAAAAAAGTCGCGGCAAAAAGTCTAATTTGTTGTAGTGCCAGAAGAGACCGTCCCTGCTGCCTAGCAACTATTTGTGTTTTACATAATGTGGGGCCTACCTTTGGTTGCCAATCTGTCATCAAAATCACTTTGATTGGTGGCAAAAAAATTAGTTTTATCATTTCGTATTTGATACCGTCCATGGTGAGAATGACTGTTGCCTTCGTGAATGATCCAGTAGATCATTATCTTTTGCAATCAAAATGTAGTTGATTGATTTTGAGACTCAACGGTTAAGGTAGCAGATTCAAATAGTGATTCTAACTATTTGATTAATGTATATAAAATGGATGGCCAAATAATGGTCTGATGTAACATCTGGCGAAGCTTATTAAGATTTCAGATCTTTCTCAAAGGTCGCTTTGATATGGTATTTAATTTCAACCATCCGACCAAAGGACATGTAATAAACAAGGTATATTTACTGTATTAATAATAATAATATAAAGGTATATATATTTACTGTAATGAAGGAATTTAACCATTGTCCATCAAGTAGGTGCCACCCATAATTATCATCCCAAAGAAAAATTACTTTTAACTTAATGCTAATTTGTAAGCAATGTAATAAACAGCTTATATTAATTACGACTATAACATTGCGCAGGTACTACTTTTGTTGCAATATTTAGAAAGGAGCATCCTACAATATAGTGGCTCTAAGTTCAGTGGGCCCAACATGATATTATATTCAAACCGTCCATCAATTTTGGGAGATCATTCTAGGGTATAGACCCAAAAATGAGGAAGATTCAAAGCTCAAGTGGACCAAACCACAGAAAGAAGTAGGGACAATGATTCCCAACTTTAAAGCCTTTCTAAGGTCCACATTAATGATTATTTTCCATCAAATCTATTCATAAGGTCACACAGACCTGGAGGAAGGGAAAATCTGATAATTATCAGATTGATCCAAAACTTCTGTGACCCCAAAGAAGTTTTCAATGGTAAACGTTCAATCCCCACTGCTTTCTGTGGTGTGGTCCCATGAGCTTTGGATATGTCTCATTTTGGGGATCATGCCGTAAAAAGATTCCATCAAATGGACGAATGGCTTGGATACAACACACACATCATGGTGGGGCCCTGCAATGTCAGGTCGGTGGCCTTTTACCACGACGTAATCCGCTTCCTCTTTTGTTCGCCAAAAAAAATTTAAAAAAAAAAATGTCAAAACTCCACAAGGAAACGTCGCAGCTCCTACTATCCAATTTAAAATTAACAAAATTTCATTTGACGCCTGCCTTGCTTAAAACGCGTGCATTTTTAATGCTATTAAAGTTATTGGTGTGGTCGGTAGTCGGTGGGCCGCAAGCACGTTGTGAACAATACGACAGAACATGGACGCTATATAAATGTATGATATTCCTATGCAACCAACATCCCAACCAAACGAGTTCCTGATTTTCTTATTCATCCTCTCCTCACTACACGTACCAAACCAATCAGAGACATGGGTTTCATCAACAACCATCTAAACACGTCCATCGAAAAGGAAGAGGACTGCATGTTTGCCATGCAACTGGCTACTGCCTCTGTCCTCCCCATGGTTTTGAAAGCGGCCATTGAACTCGATATGCTTGAGATCATGGCCAGACATGGGCCAGGGGCCTACCTATCAGCTTCTGAGGTTTCCTCTCACCTCCCCACACACAACCCAAATGCCCCCGCGATGCTCGATCGTATAATGCGCCTCCTGGCCACCCACTCCATTCTCACTAGCACTCTCAGCCCACGTGATGACGGGCAAGTCGAGAGGGTCTATGGGTTGGCTCCTGTGTGCAGATTTCTTGTTAGGAATGAAGATGGTGTATCTGTTGCGCCCTTGCTGCTCTTGACCCACGATAAGGTTATGATGGAGAATTGGTAAGCTGAAAACCAACGCTTCACTCTTGTTCTAGTGTTATCTCAATGTGAGAACGCTTCACTTTCCTTTTACTAAAGTTTGGCACATGGTAATTTTTTTTAGGTACTGCTTGAAAGATGCAATTCTTGAAGGGGGAGCATTGTTTGATATGGCACATGAGATGAATGCATACGAGTACACCAACGTGGATCTCAGGCTGGGCAACCTCTTTAATAAAGCAATGTCAGACCATTCCACCATAATCATGAAGAAGATGCTAGACATGTACAAGGGCTTTGAAGGATTTAAGCAGGTTGTCACAGTCGGAGGTGGGACTGGTGCCTCGCTTCACATGATTATCTCCAAATACCCTCATATTAAGGGTATCAATTTGGACTTGCCCCATGTGGTCGCCGATGCACCTGATTACCCAGGTATATACCATGTTTAGATATTCATTTTTATATACCTATAATTCTCAATTAAAGCTAGTTAATTAAACTCCTTAATTACAGTTCAGCACATCCCATTTGTGTGACATCCCGTAGATTCAGAAGGTTGGCAATGGTATAAAGACAGAATGGTACATAGACTAGCCAGGTCCACATGCACGGTTTTCTGATCAGATTGACAGCCATCCCTTTCATCCTGAGTTTGGTCCACTCGATGAGCCACCAGGCAATCTTCGTGGTAGGACCAATTCTTTTGATGGGTTGGAAGTCATGCACACATGAGATGCTAGTAAATCCTTGTGTTGATTTCTATCCAGGATTATGAGTGAAACTAAAAAGATTGGGCATTGGATGCAGGTGTGGAGCATGTTGGGGGAGATATGTTCGTTGGCATTCCAAGTGCAGATGCCATTTTAGTCAAGGTGAGCCCAGGTTGCCATTACACGTCTCACTCGCTGAATTCCGGATTCAAACACTTAACCTTCCCCTTTGATACCATCTGAAATCACCACCACTTGATCTAAAAGCTCAAGCTGTTAGAGGATGACCTACCAATGTATATCAAGAGACTCTAACATAAGGTTTGTGTGGGTAGACAGACATTGATGACTTAGTAAGCTTTCAGGCCTGGGCAATAGGTCACGTTTGAGGTTCCCGCTTCAGGCACAGAGTGCATTTGTGCTGGTTTCTCATTAGCCAAAACCCCTCCCCGGGTTTGTTAACCATCTTAAATGAGGCTCCACCAGAGCGCATCTCCATTCTAATTTATATATACAATGGTTGAGCTCGGGATGTATCTATAATCTGATCAACTTCTTCATATAAATGGATCCTGGCTTGGCATGAGCCGAATCTGTCACCAATCCCATGTACAGTGGACGCTGGCCATGTGCAATTTACATAGTTTCATGTGGGTGGGCCATGGCACCAAATTGGATGTTGGACCCATCATATCCCACCATCCGTAAACATAAGGCCTTGTTAAAGGCCATTAAATTAATTATTTTTTGCATTTTAGATTAAAGATACTATCCTGAATTTCCACATAATGAGTTCTGTTAGTGGTGTGTTTGGAACAAATTAGACTAAAGAGTGTGTGTGACTTGAAGGGTGTACTCACAGATTGGGAGGACGAGAAGTGTGTGGATATTCTAAAGAATTGCTACAATGCACTACCTGCATCCGGAAAGGTGATCATCATGGAACCGGCACTTCCAGATACCGTTGAGGAGAATGTGGCAGCTCAAGGAATCTTCCAGGTTGATGTAGCTATTTCTGCCTTCAGTGCAGGAAGGAAGAAAACAGTGAAGGAGTTTGAATCATTCGCCGAAGCGGCTGGGTTTGCTGGTTTTGGTGTCGTATGCGTTGCATATGACCATTGGGCCATGGAATGTTACAAAAAGATGTGATTTCGAGCTTGACTGCCTACTTCTTTTTTTTTTTTTTTTAATTATTATTATTTTTTTTTCTTTTCTTTTCTTCTTATATCTTTAGTTTTTCATGCCTTTGGGCAGTCTTGAATTTATGTAGCTCAGCTTGAAGAATAAACTGATGAAGTGATTTCTTACAATTGTTAGAAGGGTGGATAGTACTACGAGAATTATATATATTGACGAAAAGGAAAGTTGAGATCAACCACGGAGATAATACAAAACCTATAAAATAAAAAAAACATCGTAGAATGGTATAAAATCTAAATAAAAACAATGTAGCAGTAGCATCTAATATCAAATAAACCGGAAGAGTACAAAAGTAGTTTTGGTCTTGTAGAGGAAGGCAGCTGAGATGTATGGCGAAGGAAAGTGTGTGATCTGTAAACACATTCCAAACTTGCAACAGTACCTCTAAAAAAATACGATGTTGTTCTGGATCTTATGCTACACAGGCCACCATGAGAAACTGATGCTGGAAGGATGAGTCCGACCATCATCATCTGTGGATATTTTAGAAAAATTTTAAGGGCTTGTAGTCAATTTAAAAAGAGACAATACCAAAAGGCTGCCTATATTTTGGTTGAATTCCAAAAAAAGCAGCTGCTTTTAAATTCTTTCCTACAACCTGCCTAGCTTTTTCGCTGTTAGTCAATAAACTAACACCGTTAAGTATTCAATATTGTATTTTTAAAAAGGCAATCTGCCCTTAAAAAAAAAAAAAAAAAAAAAAAAACCCTCAAAACACCCCCTCCAACAAAACACACATCTCTCTCCCTTCCTTTGTCTCCCACTCACGTCCAGACATCACAACTTGCCGCCCTCCCTCTCTCCCTCCCTCTCTCTCTCGGGGCCAATCATTGCAACCCGCCCACCCTCTTTCTCTCTCTCTGGACCTGCCTCGTTTTTGAGCTCATGCCTTAAAATGATCTGAGGAAAGAAATGAACGGTGTGGATAAAACCCTTACATCATGGTGGGCCTCACAGAGACCTGCCCCAACAGATTATCATCCGGGCAGGGGTAGGATGCAATCCGCTTCCTGTCGGACGCAGATTTCTTGCTAAAAGCCTTTTGCAGCACTGGGAACCTAGGTGAGGCCCACCTTGATGTTTGTGAGACATCCACCCGTCCATCTGCTTTTTGAGCTCATTTTAGGAGATGTAATAAAAAATGAGCCAGATCCAAGATTCAAGTGAGCCGCACTAAAGGAAAAGGTGGGTAGGGAAATTCCTACCGTTGAAACCTCTCTGGATCCATAGTGATGTTCATATGTCATCCTTACCGTTCACAACGCCATTCCTACTGGATGAACTGAAAACACAAATATTAGCTTGATTTAAAACTTCTGCTGCCCCACGAATATATATATCTTGACTTCTGTGGACGTTCAAACCTCACGTTTTCGACCCACTTGCATCTTGGATTCAGCTCATTTTTTTGTCTCGTGTCTTAAAATGAGCTCACAAAACGGATGGACAGAGTGGCTTTCTCAATAACATCACATTGGGCCCCTCCTATGTTCCCAGCGTAGGGACTTCAGGCAAAAAGCTTTTGCACCCCGTCTCCGGCGGGAGGGATTAGGTGTTACCCGGCTAACACCTTAGTGGGTGTTATCGGCCCCACCTTGATGATGTGTTGTATATCCACGCGGTCCATACGTTTCTTCTGACAATTTTAGGATGTAGTCCCAAACATTACACAGATCTAAATCTTAGGTGGACCATGCTACCGGAAACAATGGTTATTAGGGCTGGTCATAAGCCGAGTCAGCTCAAGAAGCTCGCTCGACTCGGCTCGAGAAAACTCGCCTCGACTCAGTAGGGTGAGTCAAGGCAATCTTGAATTTAGAAGCTCGAGTTAAAATCGAGTCAAGCTCGAGCACCCAGTCCCTCGACTCGACTCGGCTCGAAGCTCGCCTCGAATCAGCTTGACTCGACTCGTAGCTCGACTCGTTCGATTTACTGCCTATATATAGGCAGTTTAAAAAAAAAAAAAAAAAAAAAAAAAAACCCTTACATCACACCTCTCTTCCCTCCCTTTTCCAAAACCTACCGTCCATTTTCCCTCTCTTTCCCAAAACCGTCGCAAGTCTTACACCTCTCTTTCCCTCTCCCAGATCTCCTCTCTCAGTCTGGCTAGCCAGCGGAGGGGAATCGTCCGTACCTCTCCAGCTCTCCTCCTCTTTCTCTTATTTTATTTCCTTTACAAGTTAACAAGGTAATGCAGTAATGGTCGGATGTTTCTTTTCCCCGCACCGCTGGGATGCTAGGTGGGGTCCACCGTAATGTTTATTAGAAATCTAACCCGTTTTTGCAATATCATTTTAGGATGTGCGACCAAAAATACGGTGGATCCAAAACTCAAGTGGGCCGCATGAGAGGAAAAATGGTAAAATGAGTTTCCTACTGTTGAAACTTTACTAGGCTCCACCTTTATGTTTGTACCCCATCCAAACCGTTTACAACGTCATTACCACTAAGATGAAGTGAAAACATGAAGAAAAAAAGTTTGATTGGAAAAGTTTGTGCAACACGAATGTTTAAATGGTGGTCACTGAATACCCACTATTTCCTCTCGTGAGGCCCACTTGAGTCTTGGATACGCTTGATTTTTTAATGCACGTCCTAAAATAATCTCACAAAACATATGAACGACGTAGATTTCTCAGAAACATCACGGTGGGCCCCACCTTGCATCCCAGCGCAGGAAAGGAAGCGGATTGGCTGGTGCACCCTACACTAGCTATGGTGTGGGTTACAACTGGAGAGCAGATTAGGTGAGACACCTGCCTCATGCAAGACGGTGCAGCCCTTAGAGTGGGGTTACAGTGGAGCTCACCTTGATGTATGTATTATGTATCCATTCCGTTCATCCGTTTTCCCATATCATTTTAGGGCATTATCCAGAAAATTAATCAGAACCAATTATCAGGTGGACCATACCATAAGAAACAGTGGTGGTTGACCATCCTACCATTAAAAACCTCTTAGGGAAAAAAAATAATGTTTCCTTAGTGTTTGTTTACCATCTAATCTGTTGATAAGATCACATAAGCCTGAATGAAGGGAAAAAACAAATATCGGCTTGATCCAAAACTTTTGAGTCTCATTAATGGTAAATAAAGACTTTTTCTTATGGTATGGTCCACTAGATGATAAGATTGCTTCCTTTTTGGCATAATTCCCTAAAATGATATGGGAAAATGGATGGACGGTGTGGATACAGGATACATACATCAAGGTGGGCCCGACGATAATTCACGGTAAGGGTCGCACCGTCTTATGTGAGGTCTGGATCTCACCTAATCCGCTCTCGGATTACAGTGGGTACGTGTCAAACTCTCACATAATGCTTGAGCACGATTAACATAAAAACGGTGGACCACCCCACAATGGTGTATTTCATACATCTACACCGTCCATCCAATATTTGAAGAGATGATTTTAGCTCATGACCCAAAAAATGAGTCATATCCAGATCTTAAGTGGACCACACCACAAAAATGATTATCACCGTTAAAAGTATCCTAGGCCCCACCATGATGTTTATTTTCCTTCCAAACTGTTCATAAGGTCACACGGACCTGGATGAAGGGTTTTACAAATATCATATTGATCCAAAACTTCTGTAACTCCCGAGAAGATTTCAATGGTAGACGTTCAATCTCCCACTTCTTTCTGCAGTGTGGTCTACTTAATCTTTAGATCCGTCTTATTTTTAAGATCAAGCCTTATCACTATGTCACCAAATGGATGGACGGTTTGGATATAACACGCACATCACAGTGGGGCCCACAAAACTTGGTGACGTCAATGCACCAAGTGTGCACCAGCCAATCCGCTTCCTGCATAAGCTTCCTCCATCTGTCCACTAGTCACCTACACCTACTGACTTACACCTGTCCTTCCTCTGGTGTAGGTCTGCTCCTGTCCACTCACACCCGTCATTCACCACCTACCGTCGAGCCTTGCGTAGGAAGTTACCGCACTAGGAACTAAGGTGGGGCCCACAGTGATGGTTGTTGATAAATCCACCCCGTCCATCCGTTTTGGGAGCTCATTTTAGGACATGAGAACAAAAATGAACTAGATACGAGACTCAAGTGGGCCGAAAACATGAGGATTGAACGTCCACAATTGAAATATTTGTGGAGCCATAGGAGTTTCAAATCAAAATAATATTTGTGTTTCCATTTCATCTCAGTAGTAGTGACGGTATGAACGGTATGGATGTCATATAAACATCACTGTAGACCCAGGGAGGTTTCAACGGTATAATTTCCCTACCCACCTTTTCCTTTAGTGAGGCCCACTTGAGTCTTGGATCCGGTTCATTTTTGTTCTCATGTCCTAAAATGAGCTCCCAAAACGGATGGACGGGGTGGATTTATCAGAAACCGTCACTGTGGGGCCCACCTTGGTTCCCAGCGCAGGAATTTCCTACGCAAGGCTTCCGCAGGGGGGAGTGACTTAGGTGTTACCCCGGGAACAGCTTAGTGGGTGTTACCCCTAATGTATGGCTCACATGGATAGTATTTTGCATATCCACGCCGTCCATCTGTTTCTCCAGCCCATTTTAGGATGGTATTCCAAAAATTATGCAAATCCAAATCTCAAGTGGACCATACCATTGGCAACAGTGCAGATTGAGAGGCCACCATTAAAAATTCCAAAGAGCCCATCGTAAGGTTTTGGTAATGTTGATTTGCAATCCAAGCTCTTCATAATGTCATGAAGGTATGGATGAAGGGAAAATTTAAATATCAGCTTGATCTAAAACTTTTATGGCCCACAAAATCCTTTTAATGATTATTCATCACTCTTTCTATTGGTACGGTCCACCTGTGATTTGGATCTTATTATAATTTTGGATCTTGTCTTAGCATTAGGCTTAATAACAGATGGACGGCACGGATATACAAAAAATACATCAAGGTAGGCCCCACACGGTAGGGGTAACACCCACTAAGGTGTTACCATGGTAACACCTAATTTGCTCCCTCCGTAGGGAATCCGCGCCCCTGTCCAACTTTTGTGGGCCGCACCATGATGTATGTTGGTATCCACACCGTCCATTCATTTGGAGAGATCATTTTAGGGCATGATCAGAAGAATAAGGTAGATCCAAAGTTCAAGTGGACCCCACCAAAGAAAACAATAGGGACAGTGATGTGGACCCCAATATTAGAAAAGGGTGAATGGTGAGGACGCGGTTTGGCTAGCGACCCTGCCGCTAGCCAGGTGGCTAGTGGTCGGTGCTCTGTGGGCCTCACCATGATGTATGTATTTTATCCCCGCTGTCCATCCATTTTTCCAAATCATTTTAGGGCATGAAAAAAAAATGAGGCATATATAAATCTCAGGTGGACCACACCACAAGAAAATAGTAGATATTGAATGTCCACCATTAAAAACATCCTAGGGTTCACTGTAATGTTTATTTGACATCCAACCTGTTGATAAGGTCATACGGACCTGGATGAAGGGAAAAAACAAATATCAGATAGATCCAAAACTATTATGGGCCCCAAGAAGTTTTTAATGGTGGACGCTCAACCACCACTGTTTTCTGTGATGTGGTCCACTTGATATTTGGATCTACCTTATTTTTTGTCTCATAACATAAAATGATATGGAAATATGGATGGACGGCGTGGATGAAACATATACATCATGGTGAGTCCCACAGAGCACCGACTACTAGCCAATGGCTAGTGGCAGGGTCACTAGCCAATCCGTGTCCGAATGATGAACGGTTAGAAAACTTTAGTTAAGGTTTTTTGGAGCATTTTGTTTGTTCTGCAAACTGTGGCCCCCCAACCAGTGGAGACTCAAGCCCGGTCCAGCAAACATTGATTGGCCCATGCATGTGAGACCCAAGCCCGGTCCAGCAGGCTACCCAGACCCAAACTTATATTGGTCCATTTATTATGGTGTGCTCCACTTGACGATTAGATCATTCTGAATTTTGGGGCACCCACTCATCATGATGGGCCTCACATGTTGAACGGATTGGATGTAATGCAGACACTGCGCGGACCCATAATATTAACCTCCAATTTAATCTCGAATTTGAGAAATATCATATAATAGTCATTCACAAAGGCATTAATTTACAATTTATGTAAATGGCTCCAACATTCCTCTCTCTCTCTCTAGCTGATTTTTTTGTTATTTTTCTTACTACAGATCGGATTGATTTCCTCTTCCTGACGCTGGTTCAAACTTTTAACTGGTGTATGCAAAGCAATCCAGGAACCTGAAGATCATATCCAAACCATCAGGTAGGCTATTCTATTCTTCAATCCATAGAAAGTTAATCTAAATTTCAAATTTTTAATATTGAAGTTCCATAAGATATTTCATTTTCTCTTTAATTAATAATTTTTTAGGCACATTTTATGTTTCAATATTTGTTATTTAAATATTTATGTTTAAGATTCTTTGTTAACTGACGTTGCTAAATTGTATTTAGGCCACTTAGTGGTTTAGCAATGTATCCTCCCGTTTAGGAATTCATATTGAACGTGTACATTCATTCAACTGGAAATGCTTGTTCTTTATGGATTCCTAAATTGTTCCATTATAATAAATTGTGGTCAGAGCAAGCTTGCCTCGGCTTGATGTAAGCTCAACTCGATTCGATCCACTAGCTTGCCTCGAGCTCGGCTCGAAATATTTCGCAAACAAAACAAGCTCTAATAGTAAGCTCGAGGGCGAGCTCGAGTAGAGCATAGACAAGTCAAGCCAAGCTTGGCCCACCTCGACTTGACTCGGCTCGATGCACAGCCCTAATGGTTATTGAGTGCCTCACCATTGAAATTCCAAAGGGCCCATTGTAAGGTTTTCGTAATGTTAATTTTACATCCAATCGTTGATAATATCAAGAACACTTGGATGAAGGGAAAGGATAGGTATCAGCTTGATCCAAAACTTTTGTGGCCAACAAAATGCTTTTAATGGTCATTCATCATCGTTTCTAATTATATGGTCCACCTAAGATTTGGATCTTCTTAAGGTTTGGGAATGAGTCCTAAAATGAGATGGGGAAAAAGACAGACAGCATAGATATACAACATATACATCAAGGTAGGCCCCACACGGTTAGCATAACAGCTAATTGGCACCCGTCTCTAGTTAGGTACCGTGGGATAGTGCCAGATCGCGCCCGCTGCCAACGGACGCGGATTGCCTACAAGAGCCTTTCGTAGGCATTCCTGCGCTCGGGATCTAGGTGGGGCCCACCTTGATGTTTGTGAGAAATCTACACTGTCCAACCGTTTTCTGAGATCATTTTATGCATTTTGACAAAAAAGAACGGGATGCAAGACTCAAGTGGGCCGCACTAAAGCAAAAGGTGGGTAGGGAAATTCCTACCGTTGAAACCTCTATGCGGCCCACAGTGATGTTTAATTATATGCCATACATACCGTTCCTAATGTCCTTCCTACTGAAATGAACTGAAAATACAAATATTATCCTGATTCGAAACTTCTGTGGCCCCATGAATATTTCAACTGTTGAAGTTTAGTCATCACGTTTTCGGCCCACTTGAGTTTTGGATCCCGTTCATCTTTTTGTTGCAACGTCTAAAATGAGCTCACAAGATGGTTGGACAACGTAGATTTCTCACAAACATCATGGTGAGCCCCACCTAGATTCTGAGCGTAGGAGCCTTTCGCAGGCAATCTGTGTCTGCGTCGGCTACCAACCACCCAGCGGTGGTTTTGTGATGTGTTGGGCGCGGTGGAGCCCCATTGATGTACATCCATGTCATCTATCCATTTTGCTTGACTATTTCATTTTGTGAACTAAAAATGTAGCACATGTCATCCATGTACATCATGAAGTGTGGCTCCACTTTCATGTTTATATGACATCCAAACTGTTTCTAGAGGCCATTCCTGCTGGAAAAAAAAAAAAAAAAACAAACGCCTGGTAAACTTTTGTAGAAAATTAATGTTTCAACCATGGTTGCTCGATCCCCACTATTTTATCTAGTGTGGACCACTTGAGTTTTGGATCTAAATCATTTTTGGTCGAATATTCTAAAATGAGCTCGAAAACGGATGGACGGTGGATTTATCACAGTGGCCCCACCTAGGTTTCTAGCCTAAGAAACTTCATGCAAAAGGATTTTGCGTGTCCTAACACTACCTTCCATTCACGCTGGAGCTTCAATAGTTGTGGGCCCTACCATGACATGCATTACATCCACACCATCCATCTATTTTGCAAGGTCATTTTAGGATATGGGCAGAAATATGAGGTATGTCCAAATCTCACGTCGACCACACCACAGGAAATGGGCCCTAGTATTTTTTTTTTATGGTAAGTTTTAATTGCCACCATTACCTTTTGTGGGGTCCATGTGAGATTTCAATCTTTCTCATTTTTTGTGTCATGCCCTGAAATCATGATCCATGAAGAATGGACGATGTGGATTAAACACACACATCATTGTGGGGCTTACGCGGTAGTCCAACAACGGAGTGGATTCCGCTACCGCTGCTCACCGATGTAAGGTTAAAATGGGCAAAATCGTCTTTTTTGAAAATAATGGATGGAATTCTGTGACCACTATTTGTCGAACCAAGTGGGTTTTTTACAGTATTTTCAAACCTTGCGCAGGTTTTAGGAATGAGTTTGAAAGCAAGCTCTTTTTGAAGTTCAGCCAAAATGTAAGCGTCTCAATGGCATTGTCCCATTAAAAAACTCCCAAGTCAGGATGGTAGTTGAAGAGACTTGGGGCCGTTTGTTAAATCTGAAGTCTGAAGCCTGAATTTAGAATCTGAAGCCTGCATTTGGAATCTGAATCTGAAATCTGGATCTGAAGTCTAAAAACATGTTTGGTAATTGTTGCCGAAGTCTGAAAATTAAGTACTAAATCTGAAACAACATGTTTGTTAACAAACATCTGAAATAGCCGAAATCTGTTAACTTGACATATTTACCTATATCTCTTGTTTGGAGATGTTATGCATTATGAATGATTTTTTTTATTAAATGAAAATAAAATCATGAAGTTAACATTCATTTAATTCAAATAAACTAAAGTACTCAATATAAAATTAAAATATCATTGTCCATAAAAACATATAAAAAAAATCAACCAGTACCGAACATTACGGTATGGCCCACATGGATGATATTTTGTTTATCCATGCCGTACATCTGTTTCTCTAACCAATTTGAGGACATTGGACAAAAAATTATATATATCTAATGGATTGTACTACTGGAGACAGTAGTGATTGAGTGCCCCACAATTAGAAATTCCAAAGAGCCCATTGCAAGGATAAGGGTAATGTCGTTTTGCAATCCAAGCTGTTGATAATGTCAAGAAGATCTGAATGAAGGGAAAATATAAAGATTAGCTTGATCCAAAACTTTTGCGGGCCACAAAAAGTTTTTAATAGTCTTCCATATTGGTTCAATAGTAGGTGCCATTATCACCACTGCTTCCTTTAGTGTGGTCCACTTGAGTCATGGACTTGCCTCATTTTTTGAGATCATGCTGTAAAATGATCTGAGAAGAGATGAACAGCATGGATAAAATTCTTACATCACGATGGGCCTCACAAAGTCATACCTAAGTCCAAGTGGTGGGAGGATGCAACCCGCTTCTGCCAGGTGGTGGAGGACGCAGATTAGCTACTGACAGGTTGAGTAGCCATCTCAATACTGAAGTGACGTCAACAACTTTTGTGGGCCCCACTATGATGTATGTGTTGTATCCACACCATCCATCCAGTTGGAGAGATCATTTTAGGGCAAGATCCAAAGAATGAGGAAGATCCAAATCTCAAGTGGATCTCACCAAAGAAAACAGTGGGGATTGATCTCCTACCAATAAAAACTTCTTGGAGCCATAGAAGTTTTTGATCTAGTTGATATTTGTGTTTTCCCTTCTTCCATGTTTGTGTGAACTTATGAACAGGTTGGATTTCAAATAAACATTATGGTGAGCCTTAGGAAGGTTTCAATGGTCATGTCACTATCCCCACTGTTTTCTTTGGTGGGGTCCACTTGATCTTCGGATCTGCCTCAATCTTTGTCTCATTCCCTAAAATGTTCTCTCCAAACGGATGGACAATGTAGATACAACACATACATTACGGTGGGGCCCACATAAGTTGGTGACGTCACTTCAGTAGCGAGATGGCTACTCAACCTACTGGTAGCTAATCCGCGTCCAGCGGTGGAAGGATGCAATCAAACGTGGATTTCCTGTGAAAGCTTTGCGCAAGAAGTTCCTGCACCGGGGACCAAGGTGGGGCCCATGGTGATGTTTTTTGATAAATCTACCCTGTCCATTCGTTTTGGGAGCTCATTTTAGGACATGAGAACAAAAATGAACTGGATCCAAGACTCAAGTGGGCTGAAGACATGAGGATTGAACGCCCACAGTTGAAATATTTGTGGAGCCACAAGAGTTTCGAATCAGGATAATATTTGTGTTTGCTGTTCATTCCAGTAGTAGTGACGTTATGAACGGTATGGATGTCATATAAACATCACTATGGACTCCCGGGAGGTTTCAACGATAGTAATTTCCCTACCCACATTTTCCTTTATTGAGGCCCACTTGAGTCTTGGATCCGGCTCATTTTTTGTTTCATGTCATAAAATGAGCTCCCAAAATGGATGGACGGGGTAGATTTATCAGAAACATCACTGTGGACCCCACCTAGGTTCCCAGTGCAGGAACTTCTTGCGCAAGGTTTTCACAGGAAATCCACTGCAATTCGGTTTGTTTAGATGGGTTCTCGATGTGCAGATTTCTTGCCAAAGGCAGCTCTAGATTGCCAGGTGGGCCACTGTGATGTTTGTGAGAAATCCACCCCGATCATCCATTTTTTCTATATAAATTTAGGACTTTGAACAAAAATGAGGTGGATCCAGAGCTTAAGTGGGCCACAAAAAGAGGGAAAACTGGGGAAAGGGTTTTCTACCGTTGAAATCTTCCTGACCTCACCCTGTTATTTATGGGCCATCCAAACTATTTATAAGTTCGTTCACACTAGGGTGAAATGAAAACACCAAAATCCTATCATGATATGAAATTTTTGTTGCCATACAAATATTCCAACGGTGGTTAGTATCCCCACGATTTCCTCTCGTGTGGCACATGCACTTGAGGTTTGGATATGTCTAATTTTTTTTCCAATGTGCTAATTTTAATTTAAAAAATGGATAAACGGTGTGGATAAAACACATATATCATGATGGGGCACACATAGCATTGCCCAGTAGCTTGCTCTTTCATAAGTGCGGGTTGGCAATCCGCATGGGATCCATAGAAGAGGGTTGAGGTGAGAGACGAATGTCCCTGTTGGGCCTACATGATGTATATGTTTCATCCATACCATCCATTCATTTTTCCATATCATTTTGGGGCATAGGACAAAAAAAAAAAAAAAAGAGGCAGACGTAAGGCTCAAGTGGGCCACACTATAGGAAATAGTAGAAATTAGGTGCCTACCATTGAAAACTTCTTAGGGCCGCAGAAGGCTCTGATCAATATGATATTTGTGTTTTCCCTTCATCCATGTATGTGTGACCTTATGAAGAGGTTAGATGGGAAATAAACCTCATATTAGACCCTAGGAAGGTTTCAACGGTAGTCATTCAATTCCTGTTGATTTCTATGGTTTGGTTCACTTGAGCTTTATATGTGTCTCATATTTGGGCTCATGCTCTAGAATGAACTGAAAAAGTTGATGGATGGTGTTGATCTAACACATAAATCATAATAGGGCAAGAGAAGTTACACATGTTAAAAGGTTGGGTTATGTATTACGCAATGGTGAGAGAACTCTTCATAGCAATTGTGGGAGGGTAATTTTGGATGCAAATTTATTTATTTTATAGAAAATACACGGAGTGCATTCCATATTCACCATTAAGCCAAACCTCAGTTGCCGAAAAAAATCAATGGATAATCACGGAGGGCTTTCCGAATTCGGTGTTAACAAACAACACTTATAAAAAATATTTTCTCAATTCCGCATTAAGTAACTATTTTAAGTGTTAATGAACATGCCCTTATTGTTTATCCAGCCACCTATGTATTAGGCGCAGATTGTGTCCCACCGTTGCCTGTCTCCGGCTGGGAAACCACAAATATAGACCTGGATTAAGGGAAACCAGCTATCATAAAGTTACACAAAACTGGATTAAGGGAAACCACAAATATCAGCTTGATCCAAAACTTCTATGGCCCCTAGAAGTTTTCAACATTGAGAATTTAATCCCCTTTGTGTGGTTCACCTGTATCCTGGATATCCCTCATTTTTTAGCCTATAACATGAAAGTATAAGAAGAAATGGATGGATGGTGTGGATGAAACCCATACATCACGGTACCCCCCGAGCTCCCACCCGTTCCCAGCTGGAGACGGGCAGGGTAGGACGCAATCCGCGTCCCTATGTTTCAGGCCATCAACAAATAAATGTCTTCTTTTCATTTCCATTTCAGGGCCTGCATGCCTTTTTTAAAAGAATCTAGATCCTCTGTTGAAGCCGAGTAGAGAACCTCTACTTCTGCTGCTCTAATTGGTCCAGCTCATCCTGACTGTATCAGAGCAGCTCAGCTCTGACACAGTCAGGCTGAGCTGGACCAATTAAAGAAGTGACGAGCAGGGTTTCTCTGCTTGGTTTCAACAGAGGATTCGGACTCTTTTTAAAAATATGATCAAACTACATATTAGTTTACTTTTACTCACAGATTGACAACAAAAGTAGAGACAATGTTGTACAGCCGCTTACCTTTTGGGCCATTGACAAAAAAAAAGTTGCTTTTAAATAGTACTTGTGCTTTTCAAAATACAGTAAAATAATAGCTTATTTGACTTTGACTCGCATAAAGGTAACGGCAGCTCCCTTTTATAGTATAAAAGTCGATTTTACACCTCTAGTAATGATAGCACGTGAGGACATACTGAGAACTTACAGTGGGTCCACTTATACTGTTGATGAGATCTTCATCGTCCATCCATTTTACCTAAATTAAGCCCCACAAAAGAAATCCAAGCCTCACAAGCTTTTTCTCTCACTCTGGAACTCTCTCAATCCCTCTAAGATACTCGGCTCCAATGGCCATTAACCCTAATCCTGCATCACCCTTTTTTTTTGTTTTTTTTTTTTTTTTTACTGTAAGTTTTTTTTTTTTTTTTTTTTGAGCCAAAGGGAATGTACAGAGATTACAGATTTGGGCAGCACCCCGGAACTCTGTCCGGAGGATGCCTATCATAAGGACCCAAAGGCCAAAAGAAAGGAAAGGACTTAGAAGGGACCAAAAACCTTCCTAATGGAGCCCAAACCCGTTTTGTCTAACACAAAATCGCCTATAATAGGAGGAGGAAGAGCACTGACCGAGGAGAATCGGGAGCAGCGTTGAAGGTTGCTGCCCATCTTGGCCAAACCATCCGCGACCTTGTTGGCTTCTCTGAAGACATGGACGATTCTGACATCGGCAATGGCTTTCAAGGATTCGAACTTGGCTAGCCAGAACCTCATCTGCCACGGACGAGGGAAACCGTTCTCAAACATGTCAGCCACGAATCGAGAATCCGATTCTATGACTATTTTGGAAAGGCCGGCTTCCACACAGGTGGTTAGTCCTTCCACCAAGGCTCTGACTTCTGCAATGGAATTAGTCCCGAAACCGTAACCGCTGTAGAAAGCGCTGATGAAGTTACCGTTAGAATCTCTACAGACTCCACCACCACCTATCTGGCCCGGGTTACCAATGGAGGATCCATCAACATTAAGTTTAACCCAGCCAGCCTCAGGCCTAATCCACTTAACCACCTCGAATCTGAAATTGATGTCTTGCTGAAATCGGATCTAAAGCGAGGAGATGGCAAGCATATTGGACAGGGTGAGGTTATGAGGAGTGGGAAGGTTAGCACTAAAGCTCCGCATCCACGTTCGGACCTGCAGCAGGACCCTATCGACGTTGGCAGTCAACTGATCAAACCGGCATCTATTTCTCTCCATCCAAATTTCCCAGATGATGACGCTCGGCAGCAGACCTCTGAGCAGCAGAAAACTGTTCGACGTAGAGGCAGAAATCCACCACTGCTGAAGTCTAGCAACCAGCGATTGGGCTTCCAAGAAGTGGACGTCGAAAAGAGCGCTGACCGTGGCCCACACCCTTCTGGCAAGGAAACTGGAGGCAAACAGATGGTCGATGGTTTCAGAGGACGGCCTCACCTGCGTAGAGCTGTTCTGCACATGGCAGCAGTTGCATCTGGAAGCAAGGGAAATGCCTTTGCTCTGGACTCTGGCATCGACAGGAATACCTGAATGCATAACCTTCCAAATCACGCCCTATTCCCACATCACGCCCTTTATATAGTATAACAATTAGAATTAAAAACTACTTATGGAAAACCCCCGTGACCTAGACTGCACAATAGCCTGGACAAAACAACCAGTGCGCGCTTGGCATTTCTCTATTTGAAACTGAGTTTTTCATGAACGTGCTAGCCCATTGATTGTTGATAGGCCGACGCAGAGAAATGGTTATGCGACTGAAATCCTTCATTTCTGGATGCTACAGTGGACAAGCAAAGATTCAAAAAGTTGTTGAGTGTGGAGACAAAACTCCACTGAGCTTGGTCGGGCGCCGGGACGGTCTGTGGACCGGGCGCCCGAAATTCAGGCCGTTTTACTTTCTAGTCCACTGGACTGTTTTGTGGGCAGCCGGGCGCCCGACGGTCATAGTGACCGGGCGCCTGAAATTAGACTGAATTATGTTTTTGGTTGCTAGACGTTCTTTGCATTGGCCGGGCGCCCGACGGTCAAAGTGACCGGGCGCCCGACCGGCCGCGGACTTAATGTGCGGGTTTCCTATTTTTTGTTCTAATTGCTGGGTTTACTATATAAAGGGGTGTAAACCGGGATTAGATATGGGGATTAGGGCTTCTATACGTCCAAGGTGAGAAAATGGCGAGAGGATTAGCAAAAGGGCCATCTCTGTGCATGGAAGCATAGGAGAAGGTAAGTGTATTGCTTGTAACTTCGTTTTTTCTTCATAGTGAAGTTTGCACCCATGGTTTTTTACCCTTGTTGGGGTTTTTCACGTAAATCTCTGTCTTGTGGATTGTTGGTTTGTGTAATTCTTTTCTAGTTATTATTTTCTTCCTGTTTATCGTTTGTGGGTGAGACCGAAGATTGGATCTCGGTTCACCGGCGTTGTTGGCGTGCTGCGCAACAACTGGTATCGGAGCTATTGGTTTAGTTCAACTGGGAGCGATGGCGGAAGATGGGAAAACTAGAATTGAGAAGTTTGATGGTTCAAACTTTGCCTTTTGGAAGATGCATATGGAGGATTATCTGTATCAGAAGGACCTCTACATTCCTCTAGAGGTCCTTCTGATACAGATAATCCTCCATCTACATCTTCCAGAAGGCAAAGTTTAAACCATCAAACTTCTCAATTCTAGTTTTTCCATCTTCCGCCATCGCTCCCAGTTGAACTAAACCAATAGCTCTGATACCAGTTGTTGCGCAGCACGCCAACAAAAGTAAGCTGAACAGATAGGTCTTGCACTCAATCTTCACCGTTGATTTGAAAATTTCTCATTGATTCACATTAACCTAAAAAAAATCAGGAAAATCCTCCCATTGTGTTCAGAGAACTATATCCATCAACAGTAACATCCAGAAGATGGCCGGTCCTGATCATCAGACCATCCCTGCATGTGGGCCCATGCGGTAAAATAAACTCCTCTTTTGGCATGTTGTGTTTATGAGCGATCTGATTCAAGTGTTTGGTAATGTTGCATGAAACTTACAGTGGATACTCCATGACTAGAGTGACGAGCACTGTGCGAAGATTCTGAAGAAATGCTACAAAGCGTTGCCGAACTCTGGAAGGTGGTCATTGCCGAGTCAATTCTTCCAGTGGCCCCGGCGACTAACCTCGCAGCCCGCAACATCTTCCATATAGACAATATCATGTTGGCCCACAATCCGGGTGGAAAGGAGAGGACGAAGAATGAATTCGAGGCCTTAGCAAAGGGAGCTGGGTTCGACAGTTTTAAAGTCATATGTTGCACTTATGGCTCTTGGGTTATGGAGTTCTTGAAGAAATGATTTCTAGTTTGGGTACCGTTTAGTTATGGTCTGTGTTGTGCTTTGAGAGCCGTCCTTTTGTAATTTTACTCAGAATAAAAGACTATGTTTTGTTGATTTAAGTCCTATGCAGTCCAATTTATGCTATGATTGATATTGTTGATATGGTGGGCCACTGCTTATATGGACGACAGGTCAAAGATTGTAGCGATAAGACAACCCTGACTATCCAGTTGTGAACTTTGCTCATCGTTGTCTATAAACTAGAAGAAGCTGGACTCGGCTCACCCAATCAACTTGATCAGCTTCTACAAAGACTTGATAAAAACCCAATTTAATCCCTTGTTTGTCATAACCCAAAAATAACTCAACTCGTATCTTAAAAGACTAGACCAAATTCAATAAAACTTTACTCCATTGAGCACAACTTGGTGTAATTTATATATTATTTTGATCTTTCGAAAAATAAAGATTAGTAAAGAAATTGGAAAATTAAAACTGGTACGACCTGAGGACTCATCCGAGTTTTGGAGTTGACTCGACCCAACTGCGTTTCGTATCAAGTGCAATTTGGTATTTTTAAACTATGGTTTTTCTCATTGAATCTGGACCATTGCTACGCTTTGAGTGATCCATCCTTTCCCAAGGTTAGTGATCAGATGGCTACCACAGTTCGATCCCCTTGCCTTTTGGGGCGCCATTGGTCCTCCAAATCAGCGGCCCTGATTGCCTTGCACGAATGGCAGAAGTTACAATAAAGTTGGTCGCATGCCCCGCTAAAGCCCACATATGCGTGTAGAGTGAATTGTGCAATCACACATGCCAGGATGGCACATGCTTGAGAGATCCCAGCTTTCCATCATGTGGGCCATACGGTTTTGGTCTTTCGGTTAAATACCAGGCCGTTTCACCCCTCAGATGGGTCGCAGTGTTCCACATGCGTGTAGAGCCTTGCGCAACCACACATGCCAGTATGGCACATGCTTGAGACATCCCGGGTTAATTTCCATCATGTGGGCCATACGGGTTTTGGTCTTTTGGTTAAATACTAGGCCGTTTCAGCCCTCAGATGGGTCACAGTGTACAGAGAGATCAGGAGGATTTCAAGAGAGGAACTGAAGGGTGTTTTGGCAGTATATTCAATATAATGCTTGATCTCCTTCCACGTTTAGTGTGGTTCCAAATGAGTACAACGTGTGGGTTGGTTTTCTTTTTGGACCCACTTATTCTTGAACATGGAACATACAAGTGTTTTTTTTTTCGTTAGCTATAAATTTTTTATTATATAAACAGGGCTAGAAACAACCAGCTAGCGGTTATATTCAGGCCAGCCCTAGCAAAAAAGACTTAGACCCACCTATGAGACCCAGCAGAAAAACACCCTAAGCCACTAAAACAAGCCCATGGCCTCCTTTTTATCCATAAAAGCAAAGGACTAAAAAATAGACATGAAACTGGCAATTCGGGTACAAGCTGTTATGTCGGACCTGCCTGATGAAGGACCGGATCACATTTGCAAGTACATATCGGCTCTGTTGAAAGGGAATAGCTATTCATGCTGTATTCTTTCATTTAGGGCCGTTTGGATGGTAAGTTACTTAAGATAAGCTACTTATTAGATAAGTAACTTATCTTGGTTTCTACTTAATTAGCAAATAAGTATGTTTGATAAACAACATGCTTATCAACCTAAAAAGTAGAAAAGCAAGTTCATTTCCAACATCATTCCTTGAGTATGTTTGGTCACTGCACATCCACCATCCATCATTTGGGGCCAACCTTTGGTGTGGATTGTTCATTGTGTGGGCCCTATCTTTGATGTGGTAGTACATCATGTGGGCCCACCTTGGATGTGGGCAATTTGCGCCATTCTTTATGTAGGGCCCACCTTTGATGTTGGTCATCCATCAAGTGGGCCCACCATCAATATTCACTGCCCATCATGTGAAGCCACCTTTAATGTGGGTCGTCCATCATGTGGGCCCCACCTTGGATATGGGCTACTCATCATTAGGGCCGACCAATGGTGAGTGTCAATGACCATTGTTTCCTGAGGTGCGGTCTACCTGAGATCGGATTCTGTTTCATTTTTGGGCTGGATCAACAAGAGTGGACGGTGTGGATTTCATGTGCATGGCATGTGGCCCCACTACCCAGTGGGCCACGCAAAACTAGTTGGAAAAATAGATAAATGGCATGAGTAAAACACATAATGTTGAGCCTAGGGAGGATTCAACGGTGTGATCATTATCACTGTTGCTTCCTGAAGTGGGGTCCACCTGGATCTGCCTCACATACTAGCCCCACTCACATCCAGGCCAGATGGACGGCGTGGATCAAATACATCACAGTGGGCCCCAACAAGCTAGATGGTCAACATGGGCTGGGCAGTTCCAACAAAAACCATCACCGTTTATAGCTATGGACGAGCACCACCTCTATTGCAGTCGGTGGATGAAAAGTGAAAAAGCAAAATAATAATACTGAAGTACTGAACTGATTTTCATAAAATAAGTAATTATAAATCTTCATTAACCAAATGATGTAGGGGAAGAACCCCATGATCGAGGGCGTGGATCACGCACCTTCCTGCGGGAGATGGACAGGAAGAAAAATAAGAGAAAACTAAGGAATTTCATATTTTGGAGTTTCAACCCAAACAGGAAATTGTTATTCCCGTTTTTGGACTTCGGCCCAACTCGTGGAGCCCATCTTGATCATTTATGATGATCCATTCCATCCATTTTGTAGAGCTGCTCGACGCTGAGAAAATCAAACAAGTTTCACGTCAATCCAAGTTACGGATTGATCGTGGCGTCCAAAATGGTACGAACTGTCCAGAAAGTTCCGAATTCCGCCCACTGAAACTGGAGATGGTCCAGGTGGCCTATTACTAATGGTATGGAGAATCTGAGCCGACCATCTTGAAGAGTATGTCGATGTCAGTAAAAGTAAAAAGTTTTGTGGCAATCAGACATGTGGATTGCTCGTATCAGTAGAAGGAAGACGGCGCCCGGGCATTATATAGTTTGCGCAGATTTTTCTATTTCTTTTCTAATTGTATTAAGATTCTTTTCTTCCTTTGCAAGTTAGTGTTAATTACGAATTTAGGGTTTATTTAAAGTAAGGTAATTATATTTTTTTAAGGATTCATTCGATTATAAAAAAATAATTATTCGGAATTAATTTCCTCTTTTTATCTTTTTATTTCTTCTCATGGATTCGAGAAACACTCGGTTAGGGAGACGGTGATCAACCTACCACGTCCTCTCTGCGTCATTGGTATCAGAGAGAGGTTTCTTCCTCAGGATGGTGGCCTCTAATAAAAGGTTGGATCTTCATCCTAAGGACGGTGCTCCAAGGGATTATGTCACTGCGGCATAATTTAAAAAAAAAAAATTAGAGCTGCTCATAATTTTGAACATCCTCTGAGATGGTGGTGGGTTGTACTTCAATGACCTGATTCGAAGTTGCATTACCTCGAAAGCTCTTTCAACATAATCCCCACGATCGTTCCCACACGCAGGCCGTCGTACGATGATGTCTTCGACCTCTTTATCGTTGAGTTTTGAATCGTCTGGGGTAGCCCTGCAATAGGCCACCTGGGGTGCTCTACGGAACATGGGGTTATTTCGTACAGCAAGCACAGGTGGCCAGTTATTGACTGTTGCCTTGGGCTTGGGGGAGATTTAATGCCGTTGAAATGCGGTTGAGGGTTGCCTGTATACCTTGCAGGATCAACCGATTTTCCCGTTGTGCTTCATCGAAAGCTGTTGCCGTGACATAATCCCTTGGAGCACCGTCCTTAAGATGAAGATCCAACCCTTTATTAAAGGCCATCATCCTGAGGAAGAAACCTCTCTCATATACCAATGACGCAGGGAGGACGTGGTAGGTAGATCACCGTCTTCCTAACCGAGTGTTTCTCAAATCCACGAGAAGAAATAAAAAGATAAAAAGAGGAAATTAATTCCGAATAATTGTTTTTTTGATAATCGAATGAATCCTTAAAAAAATATAATTACCTCACTTTAAATAATAAACTAAACCCTAAATTCGTAATTAACACTAACTTGCAAAGGAAGAAAAGAATCCTAATACAATTAGAAAAGAAATAGAAAAATCTGCGCAAACTGTATAACGCCTGGGCGCCATCTTCCTTCTATTGATACGAGCAATCCACATGTTTGATTGCTACAAAAATTTGTGCTTTTATTGACATCGACATACTCTTCAAGATGGTCGGCTCAGATTCTCCATACCATTAGTAATGGGCCACCTGGACCATCTCCAGTTTCAGTGGGCGGAATTCGGAACTTTCCGGACAGTTCGTACCATTTTTGACGCCACGATCAATCCGTAACTCGGATTGACGTGAAACGTGTTTGGTTTTCTCGGCGTCGAGCAGCTCTACAAAATGGACGGAATGGATCATCATAAATGATTAAGATGGACCCCATGAGTTGGGCCGAAGTCCAAAAATGGGAATAACAATTTCCTATTTGGGTTGAAACTCCAAAATATGAAATTCCTTAGTTTTCTCTTATTTTTCTTCCTGTCCATCTCCCGCAGGAAGGTGCGTGATCCACGCCCTCGATCATGGGGTTCTTCCCCTACATCACCAAACTAACTTATCTCAAATAAGTTACTGAACTGCTGCTATCAGCAAGAAAAGCAACTTATTTGGTTGTATCCAAACAGGCCCATAATGTCCTTTTATGGACCGCTTGCTGATCGAACAGTCTATTATCTTCCAGTTCGTTTGATTATCTCCTCCATCCACTGGGCACTGGCTCTTCATATCTTCTTGGGCTTTTGCATCCCTCGGCCACTGGTAGAATGGAAGTGGTCCTGGCATAGAACAGGCGCATGATAGGGGTTCCAATGAGCGGGCTAGGCTAGCTAGGCCCAGGCCCAATCTCACTTGAGACCCAAGGTCTGAGCCAGTCCAAGGCCAACATGGGCCTAGCACAGAGAGCTCATGCCTGAAAAATAGGTTGGGCTGGCTTATTGTTTATGGGCTAAATTTTGTATATTATAATCTTGTAGAGTTTTGAGAAAACTACCGTTAATGCATGCATCATTATATTAACTGTTTGGATCACTGAATCGCAATCCCATATCCAATGCAAGTAGTCTGGATTATCCTATAGCAACAGGTGAGGTTATATTTTCACCATGGATTCTTACTCATCCACACATTAACAATCAAGTTCAAATATCTGTTGCAAACTTCAGTTGTGAGGCACATTGCAGATAACAACGTATTTCTAAAATCATACTAATCAAGCAATCCTAGCCAATCATGTATTCACTACCAAATGGATGGTTAAAAGTAAAATAGTGAGCAATGCAAATTCCAACCCAAATTATCTGATGGTTATTACATATTCGAAGCCTAAATTTTAGGTTAGGCTCCATCTAAATAGCCCAGAGGTTTGGACGGTCTTGACTGCACACCTTTTTTTTTTATTATTTTTAGAAACTGCTGTATATATATAAAACAGAAGAGAGCTATACAAACTACAGGCATTCGGGCTGGCCACCCGCAACAAAAAGGAGCCAAGCCAGCCTATCAAATACCTCTAAAAACACCCCAACCCAGGGGAAGCCCAAGGCCTAGAAAGCCCTAAGAAGATTTGTTTTTTCAAACAAAAGAGAGCCGGCCGAAAGACCTATCCTTAGCCAGAAAAAAAAAAAAAACGGCAAGGCAGCTGCAGGAGGGCTCATTCCCTGATCTTACCCAAGCCTAAACGGTCCATAAACAACTCTCCTCGAGCCGTTGCCGGGAGGGTAGCTGTATTCTCGAATATCCTTCGCACCTGAGATCCGCTACCCTCCCTTGCAAGCGCATCAGCGACTCCATTCGCCTCTCTAGGAACGAATAGGAATCTGATGTTCTTGTCTTTACCCAGATTGACGATCCTCGTCCACCAGTACCACATATTCCAGGAGGGGATCCTATTTTTGGCGAGCGCATTTACCATGCAGTGCGAGTCTCTTTCCATGACTATTCTCGAATATCCCCTCTCTATCCCTTGGACGAGCCCTTCTTGAATCGCTCTCAATTCCGCTGTGCCATTGGAACTTATTCCATACCCACTTGAAAAGGCAAAAAGGAAATTCCCTTTTGAGTCTCTAGCAGTCCCCCCCCCCCCCCCCCGAAAGGCCCGGGTTCCCTCTAGAAGAACCATCGACGTTAATTTTGATCCATCCCTCATCTGGCCTTGCCCACCTCACAATGATCGAGCTTCTCCTGATCTCGGATTGGAATTTGAGCCCCAGCTCCTGGAGGGCCATTTGCTTGACAAGGCTCGAATTCTTTGCGGGGGGAAGATCCGAGGCAATGCTGCATAACCAGCTTCTAACCCTGAAGATTATCTTATCTGCTCCCACCCTTTCGCCTTCAAATCTCATAGCGTTTCTCGCATTCCAAATTTCCCACATAATAATGCTAGGGAGGATGCCTTTAAGGACTCCCCAACTGTCCAAAGTTGTCGCCATTCTCCACCATTGCATAGCCCTCTCCACCGCCAATTGGCCGTTGATGAGGGAAATGTCCATGTGGGAGCTGAAAAAAGACCAGATAGTTGAAGCTAACTGACCGTTGGAGAGAAGATGATCCAGCGACTCCACAGATGGGGTCCTGCCGGGGCCACAACAGTCACACTTGGAAGCGAGGGGGATGCCTTTAGCTTGAATCCTGCCGTCCACAGGGACGGCTCCATGAATCACTTTCCACATGAAAACAGCAATTTTGGGGGGCGTTTTCGCATGCCAAACCCACTTGGACCAACTCTTGCGCGTCCCTGTTGGCCTGCAGGAATCCCACGCCGATGACACGCTGAAACTCCCTGACGGAGTGGCAGGCCAAATACAACGATCCTCCACTTGCGACGTGCAGAAGCCCTTCTGCTGAATGTGCGAGATGACAGCTTGAGGCAGGGCCGGCAAAGCTGGAGAGCTGATGTTGATGCCTTCTGGGCCTATCAGACCCTTCACTTGCATCTGTTTCTGATGCGGAGACAGCGGAGAGGTGCATTTGGAGATGAGGGGACAGAGCCCTGTCCAGTTATCTCTCCAAAGATTGATATCCCCGCTGCCAATCAGCCATATGGCGCGAGCCTCCAATAGAGGGAGCAGCTTAACAATCCCATTCCAGAAAGGGGATCTCGAGGCTGTGGGGCTTGGGGCTGAGTCACCCAAAAGGTCCTCCCTGTAGCGGCTTCTGATAAAATCTGTCCATGGGCTTTGGACTTTCGAGAACTTGACTCTCCACCCCAACTTCATCCGAAAGCTCTTCAAGACATCTTTCAGGCGTCTGATGCCCAGCCCGCCTTCGATCGGAGGATTAGCAATCTTCTTCCAGCTTGCCCAATGCAATTTCTTCTTACCCTCTTTGCTGCGCCACGGAAAATTAGCAAACCCTGTTTCCAGCTGGTTAAGAACCTTGGATGGGATGTCTGACGCAACGAGGAGATGAATAGGGATGCTGCATAAAACGTGCATAACGAGAAGAAGCCTACCTGCTTGGGAGAGGTATTTGGCCTGCCACCCAGCAACATATCTGCGGATACGATTGAGCAAGGGGGCAAACATAGCGCAGCGCTGTCTACCTTTAAAAATAGGGACACCAGCTGGACACTTTGTGCGGTGGAAAATTTTAACTATGTGGAATCTTGACTGCGGTGGAAAAATTTAACTATAGTGGAATCTAACCCAAGAAACTAGGCCCTAATAAAAATTGGAAGTCACTTTGCCTAATGCTCTTGAACCTGCTTGTTCAGTAAGCCAAATGGTAAAAAAAAGAAAATAATAAAATAAAAAGTTGATCTTAAAAAAAATAATAATAAAATAAAAGTAAGCAAAATGGCCTAATTCCCTTCTCTTATTAAACATTGGTAGAGTTGATCATTGCAAACGTGGTATGTATGACATCCAATACGACCAACTTACGCATCTGATCATGATGATTAAGGGCTGTTTGTTTGGCCCATCCCAAGTGCTATAAAGATAATGTATCATCCTTTATGATTTTACCACTATAAAACTAAACATAGGAATCATCCGTCCAATACAGTTGAACCCGTACATTCTCACGTGGGTAAACTCACACCCAAAATTCCAAATTGCATGTTACAAGAAATAATCAATTGAATCCAATCATCAAATAGGTCACGACATAAGAACAAAAAAAAAAAAAACTCACAAAACCCACAAATTCCCAATTGGCCCACTTAATGATGGGAAAGGCCAGAGTTTTAGTCCGTGTGGTCATCTTGGTATTATGCACCCACTGGAAGGGTTGGATGTCATGAACACACCATGTGTACGGTGTACCCACAATGCTGACAAGCGCAGTTTGGTAAGAGCGATGGTTTTGTTTGGTCTGAATTTGTAAGAATTCCCATTAAAAATCTTTCGTATTTAAGATCACATTAGCAAATGGCTGGAGCCATAAACTATGTTCTAGCTCACATATTGCACTTTCTTAGAGTTTATTAAAAATTTGAACGAGATTCAATCCAACTAGAAAGGCCAAATATCTTTCAATCCAGTTTCCGGCCACACATACATGCAAGGAACATGTGTATGATGCTGCTCATTTTATTATTTGTTATGATTGGCAGATGTAAGCACTCTTTCACGTTATAAGAAATAAGAAATAAAAAATAAACAAAGGCATTTAGACCATCTCAGTCAACAAAGAGCGGCAGGTTTCTATGGGTGTCCTTGTAGATCATAAGCTTATTCTGCGGCGTGTAGAAAGTTAGCCATCTCAGCGGAGAAGTTATTCAACCTTGCCTTCACTTATTCACCCAATTACACCTTCATGGGGCCCATTAATTTTTTCGTGTATATTCCATCTAACAGGTACATTCAAAAAGCCCTACGATGATTAATATGGGATGCTTCAAAGAATAGGTTAATCTAACCATTACGTACTCCACACCATTTGTCAAAGGTTACTATTGAACTATTTTGGTAGAATTTTTTGAGTCTGCTTTTCTGGTAAGCAACCCATTTGTCAGAGACTCCTACTATGGTTCAGTTTTGTAAGTTGTTCATCCAGTCTCAAACACCCAAGTGGAAAGAATTTGACAATAGATATATATGCGCCTCCTTAGCCAGTGACAAATTATTAGGTAGATTATGGAACTAGCGAAAAGAATCCTAGAAAAATTTATATGCAACTTCCTCAAGGATATGGCCTGAGATGTAATTGGGATAGATGGGTTAAAAATAAAGAGGAATACCGTGGAAGCAGTAAAATGGAAGCGGCCGGAATACCAATGGGTAAAAGTAAACACAAGTGGCTCATCTAGATGAAACCCAGCGCAGAGGAGGGGTGGTTTTAATTTACTAGGATCACAATGGCAAAATGTTACTCGTATTCCATCCTACAGTATCATTTCAGAGACAGTTGTAGATCGAGATAAGGGTGATCTTGGACTGCGTCAAATAGTACTATAGGGGCCTTGGCCTTCTCAATGTTTTTTTTTTTTTTTTTTTGTTTTTGTTTTTGTTTTTGAAACAAAGAAACCTTATATTACTCTAACAAAAGGCCACATACAATTCGGGCAAACCCTTACTACAAAAGACTCAAGGAATCCGCCTATCTTATACCCCCACCCTCTAAAAAGAAAACCATGCTACACTCTCTCCCCCCCACTCGATTCAGGCACAAACTACTATTTACAAACAGGAGGGCGAGGTGCCCAAAGAAACCTCCGCAAACCCTTAACAGGCCTTCTCAATGTAATTTTGGAATCAAAGGCTAAGATGGATTGTTGACTGTTTGAAAGACCGAGATCGAAGTGTTGTGCAAGCTAGGGTACTTCGGTCTCATGATTGCTCTCTATTCTATTTTCTATTTGTTTAAGTGCAGTTTTCACCAACCATATGAATGATATAAAACTAGAGAGTTCATCTTGATTAAATGTCCAGCAATTGTTTGTGTTGTACATAATGTGGGGTCTACCTTTGGTTGCCAATTTGTCCTAAAAATCACTTTGATATCCTTGGGGCCCTTCTGGTGGGAAAGAATTTAGTTTTATTATTTGATACTTGATGCTGACGCGGGTGGAATGTGGTGAGATCGAGCACCGCCTCTCTCATAGAGATAACTAATCTGAATCTCGGATCCACAGGGACTCCTCAACCTATCTTCGTTGAATCCATGACGGAATATCTCGAATCCATGCGATTTCTTCTTCGATTACACGAAGAACAATAGAAAACCATAATTTTTTTTTTCTAGAAAAAGAGTTGTAATATTTAATAATTATAAAAAAAAAAGAAAAAGTATTTATAGTAAATTAAATCTTATAAACCCTGGAAACGTAACCTCGATGTCCTAATTGCAAAAGGAAACAAAACAACTCAAAATGAAACAAAACGCTCAAAACAGAAAGTTCTCACGCACACTCTGCATAGGGGGCCGATCGGTCGGAGCTGAGGGATGACCAATCGGCTAGCTCCAAAAACAATCCAATGAGTTTGCTGGACATTTAGACTTAATTTGACTGGTCGGACGATCGGTCGTCAGGGGGTCCGGGTGACCAATCGTCAGGAGTCATTTGTCGGCGTTTTTCATATTTTCTTGGTCCGATCTTAGGTTCTTTTGGGCCCTCTCCTAGGTCCACTTCCTGGCTCTTGCCTTGCCTCGATCAAGGGGTTGCCTCGCTACATCAGATATATCCATGATGAGAATGACCCTTGCTTCGATGAATAATCTGGTAGTTCGTTATCTTTTTGTAATCAAAATGCAGTAGATTGATATTGAGACTCGACAGTTAAGGTAGCAGGTCCAAATTATGATTCTAACTATTTGATTAATGTATATGAAATTGATTACCTATATTAGGTCCTAAAAATGGGCCAAATAATGGTATGATGTACCATTAGGTGGAGCTTATTAAGATTTCATATTTCTCTCAAAAGTCACCTTGATAAAGTATTTAATTTCAACCATCCGACAAAAGGATATGAATTAATTAAACAAGGTATATTTACCATGATGAAGAGATTTAATCTATATTTACTATAATGAAGAGATTTAATCATCGTCCATCAAGTAGGTGCCATCCATGTTAACGTCAGATTTTGTAACTGGATCCTCCCGTTGTTCACCTTCTCTCCAGCAGGGATTGTCTCCGATAGACCTGTAAGAAGACAGAAAGCAACTAAGGGTGGCTGGTGTCCAGCCGTTAGCCCTCCGATGCTTAAGTCAGGCCGAAGCAAGAAGAAGAATAATCAGGCAAAAAACAGGCCAGAGATTGAATATTGTGTGTACCTTTCTCTTAATGGAGTCATCCCTTTATATAGATCTGAAGCGATCCAATCTGTTACATAAGATATCGAGATCCCGCTGATTTCGTGTACGATATGGGATCCTGCTGATTTCGTGGGATAAGATCCTTATCCTTGGAGACGAGATCTAACCCAATTACTTATTGTGGCAATCACGTTCCTTGATATCAATCCCTTGAGATTCGGAACCACACGAGAAGATAAGCCCAAAAATCGACTTATACAGGCTGCTGGTAGGCGTGGTAGTAGCGCTGATTGCTCATGTAGAGATGGAAACCGTAGTTGGAGTCATAACCGGCAAAAAGGAAGGAGACGCCGAAGGAGCGGAGACCACCGAACTGGGTGTAGCCCTGCTTGGTGTCACAGAGGGATTGGACAAGCTGCTCGACAGGAATCGGGTGCTGGTACTATTATACGAAGATCGTCCAAATCAAAAGCAAAGACTCACGATTGCTCAGATGTCGAGAGCTACTCGTGTCAGGACTGCTCGCATTCAGGAGATGCGACCAGGAATGCGAGCTGAGCTGCTCGCACACAGGAGATGCGACCCTTTATCGCGAGCACGAGCTGAGCTGCTCGCACACAGGAGTTGTGACCAGGAATGCAACCCCTTCTGACGAGCACGAGCTTGACTGCTCGTATGAAAGATGCGCGACCCCTCTCTTCTCGCTAGAATATATTTGCTTACAACAGATGCCCCCCAAACCCTTGGTATTGAGGAACTATGCCAAGGGTTTGTTAGTGTAGACAGCTGGCTGCTGGGAGAGAATCGCGCATGATTCACTTAACGTGCTTCCACATTTATAATGGCCAGCTTTACGCAGCTTTTTCTACCGCCAGAAATGAGGCGTCGGGCGCCACGTGTTTCGTATTTAATGCCAGCGCCCGTTCGTCTGGCGTGCCGGATGAGAAGCTGCCGCGTGTCCCTCAAATCAGCAGGGATGATTGCGTATAAATATCGAACTTAGCCGAAAATCCTCCATTTTCGAATTTCATCTGCTGCGAAGTTTTCTTTTTCTTCTTCTCTGTTTCCGGAGTAAAAAACCTCTTTACAGAGGTATTCCTTTTTTCTTTCTTCTTATTTACTTCTCCCACCTATTTTCCTTTATAATGGCGGAAATCTCTGACGAAGAGATTGTTCCTTTGGGAGATGAAACCTCGGATTCCTCCGAATCCAATAATGCCAGAGTACCGGCTGGGAGATACTCCGCTTCCGGTTACTCTTCCATCTTGACGGAGGAAAGACTCTTTAACCTTAGAGAGGTATATAGAGTCCCAGACTCTGTATCATTTAGATTACTGGGGAGAGGGGACACAGTCGATGCACCACCACCAGGGTGTGTGGCCTTTTACGAATATTTTTTTCAAAGTGGGTGTACGCCTTCCCCTCCACCCTTTCATACGAAACTTCCTCCGTCTCTATAAGATTGCCCCGGGCCAATTAATAGTAAATGGCTGGCGGGTGCTTCTGAGTGTTTTTATCCTCTGGAAGCAAGCGGGTAACGATGAGTTAACCGCGGAGGAGTTTTTAAGGTTATTCCAACTGAAGAAGGCGCCAGCTAGCGAGGGTTGGTACTACCTTTGCTTCTGGCACCGGAATAACTTTATCTTAGGGAATCCTTCTTCCAACTGCCCGGGATGGAGAAAAAGATGGTTTTATGTTTCCGGCAATTGGGAGTCCAAAATGGGCTCCGACCCAAAAGGTCACAACGTTAATCGCCATTTTGGCGAAGGTGGGTTTTGTTTTCGCCATCTGTCTAAAAAGAACAAAGCCTTTGCCCTACGATGATTAATATGCCTTCTTCTGTTTGTTTTTCTTTTGTAGGGATACCAACTGGTGTGAAGCCAAATCTGTGAGGAGGACTCAACGAGAAGCTCGTTAGAGTCTATAAACTCTCTGCGGTTGCACGCCACGTAAACGCTGTTCTAGAGCCTCGTTGTCTCTGCGCGGCGGGGCTAATTTCTCCAGAAGAGATGACAAATGTTGGAGACAAGAGAGGAGCGCTGGGAGTGCTCCCTCGCTTAAAAGGTGCTGCCTCGAAAAGGCAGAAGAAGACTGCGGCCGGTCCTTCATCTGTGCCTGTCCCGACGGACGGACCTGGTCGTGGACCACAACCGCGCGTTGCTGAAAAAGGGGGGGCCGCCCAGACTTCTCGTGCGACTACGACTCCTCCGGCTGCTGCCACTCCACCGCCAGGTGCTCGTGGCCAGCCAGTGATCGAAGTCGCTGACAATTCGCCGAAAGGCGATCGGAGGGAGGGAGGTCTCCCTCCAAAGGATGTAACATGCGAGCTTGCTGGTGCTCGCGAGTCTGCGACACCTTCCTTGGGTGCCGTGGGTGCTTGCGAGGCGGGCTCAAACGAGATGGTAGTGGCCCAACCTTCCGGGTCGGGGATCTTTGTTATTCCCCCACACTTGCATCTGATATGCAAGTTTATGTTTGATAACATCTCTCCCAACGCCTTCGGGAGTTTACCTGAGCCAAGCCCAGAGGCTCTCTCCACTGAGATCGGAGTGAGGTTGGTTCAGGTAATAACCTTTTTCCTTTTTACCAATCTCTCCATGTTTTAATAGAATGACTAACAATCTAATCCTTCTTTCTTTATTTATATCAGAGCCTGGATCTCACGCTCCGTGTTAGGTGGGATGTCGAAGCCACTCACCGCAGCGTGGAGGATGCGGAGAAGAAGAAAAAGACAATGGAAGCCGAGGTCCAAGGGCGGGACCGCTTGGTGAAGGCTCTGGAAGTTCAGATCGCCAAGCTGGACGAAGAGAAGATGATTCTCCTTGTAAAAATCCAATCCCTGACTGAGCGCTTCCAGTCAGTGGACCTCCAACTTGCAAAGCTTCAAGAGCTCCATACTAAGAGCGAGAAGGAGAAGGAGATTTTCCTCAAGGATAAGATCCAGCTTGAAGAGTGGCTCAAGGACGCTCGGACCAAGCTCGCGGAGGCCCAGCAGCGACTTAATCAGCTGAAGGATGATTCCATCCATTGGGAAGAGGAGCGAGTGGCTCTCGTTCAGATGGTATCTGATGAGGGTCCTCGCGCAGTCCAGGAGTTCCGTACTTCTCAACTTTATGACGAGGAGCTATATGAAGCGTATATCGCTGGTCGCGATTTTGCGGTCAGAGTTATGCAGCAGATTGCTCTGACTTTTATCGTTGAGGAGTTCGACAGAGTGGCTTTCGAGGTTGTAGCTAAAGAACGGGCTGCCGCCGAGAACGAAGTCACTGGGGCAACAGATGTCGCTCCTGCTCCTGAGGCCGGTCCCGAAGCTGAGAGCCGCGAGCCTGCGCAAGATGAGGATTGACCAACCTTGACCTTGGCACCTTCCTATGGCTTGTATTTTTTTTCTTTTTACTTTAGAGAAGAAATCGATATGTAACGACTGTGTAATGATTTGACCTTTCGGTCCATTATAATGAATATCTATTTCTTCAGTGTCGTGTATTCTCTTTATCTTTTATTTTTGCTTTGTGTTGATCACATGTTGACTCATTAGAGGACGCGACCCCTTAATTCGAGCACGAGCTGCGCTGCTCGCAATTAGGGTGTACGACTGCGGCCCCTTAATTCGAGCACGAGCGGTGCTGCTCGCATTCTGGAAGTGCGATCCCTTTCACCAAGCGCGAGCATCTAACTCATGAAAAAATGAATTAGACTCAATCCGGGGGTCGTGTGACCGTGTCTGCGTTGAGATAGACTGATCTATCGATTGAGATTTCGATTCTACCAAGGGCAGAAGATTGGTCAAGAGAGAGCATATGCTCTCTTCAGGGCTATCTGTAATCATAGGATGGACAAGCAACCAACTAGTAATAATTTTAATCCTACCAAGGGTAGGCAATTGTCCAAGAGGATGGTATGCACTCTCTTCAGGGCTATTCAGGTCCAAATGAATGGAGTAGCGACCAAAAGATATCTTCAACTTTATTCATGAAATGTTGTTATGAACTACATCAAATCTAAGGGAAGTATTGCAGCAAATGCTCTACGTGCCAAGGGCGACGTACGGGTCTTCCCTGCATGTCTTCGAGGTAATAAGTACCGGGTCGTACAATCTTAATAACCCGATAAGGGCCTTCCCAATTTGGATCCAGCGAACGAGCGGGAACCCCGAGTCTTTGCCTCAGGACCAAATCTTCGAGCTGGAAGGACCTAGGCCGAACTTTAGCATTTTGATAACGAGCAATACGTTGCTGATATGTGACCGCTCGTAATTGGGAGGTATTTCTTCGTTCTTCCAAGAGGTCGAGATGAAGTCGAAGATCTTCCTGATTACCTATGGGGTCATATTGTTCGATCCGATACGAGGGCACTTGAATTTCCACTGGTACTACCGCATCGACACCAAATGCTAAGGAAAAAGGGGTCTCACCCGTTGATGTACGAGTTGTAGTCCTATATGCCCATAATACCTCTGGTAGAAGTTCTGTCCATTCACCTTTGCATTCACCAAGCTTGGTTTTTAAATGGTGCTTAATGATTTTGTTCACTGCCTCGACCTGCCCATTCGCCTGAGGATGATATGGAGAAGTGCGGAGATTACGTATCTTCCATTTGTCACAAAATTCATCAAAGGCCGCGTTGTCGAACTGCGTTCCATTGTCGGTAATTATAGTGTGAGGGAGTCCGAAACGACATATAATATTTCTCCATATGAACTTGGCAGTTTGTTTCTCAGTAATCTTGGCTAATGGTTCTGCCTCGGCCCATTTGGTAAAGTAATCAACCGCCACAATTGCGAACTTATTTTATCCCTTTCCCATGGGCAAGGGTCCAATGATATCGACCCCCTACTGAGCGAAAGGCCAAGGGCTATCAACTGGAGTCATCCGTTCGGATGGTACATGAGGTATAGGTGAATAACGTTGGCACTTGTCACATTTTTTAGAAAGTTCAATTGCATCTGCTTTCATAGTGGGCCAATAATATCCTTGCCGCATCGCCTTATATGCTAGGGATCGCCCCCTGGGGTGATTACCACATGCCCCCTGGTGTACTTCGTCTAGAACACGAAGGGCTTCTTCTGGATGAAGACACCTTAAATAAGGTAAAGAAAAGCTCTTGCGCAACAATATTCCGTCTTGCAAGGTATACCTGGCAGCCCGAAGGCGAATTTGTCTTGCAGCTTTCTTGTCCTCTGGTAGGTATCCGTCTCTGAGATACAGGATGATGGGATCCATCCAGCATGGAGATGATTGTACCGATATTACTTGCGCGAGAGTCGCTTGGTCGATACTTAGGTTCTGACGATGCTCGATGGAGACTGAATGTGATAACTCAGATTCTGGTGTAGAGGCGAGCTTTGCCAGGGAATCGGCAAGTTGGTTCTTCTCGCGAGGAATATGAATTATTTCATAAGTCTTCAGTTTTGCGAGCAGGATGAGGACATGAGACTTGTATAAGGCCATCCTTTCTTCTTTGGCCTCGAATTCACCAAGGACTTGGTTGACAATAAGCTGGGAGTCGCTATGAATTGATAGATTCTGAATGGCAAGGACAATGGCCAATTCGAGGCCGACGATCAGGGATTCATATTCTGCTTCATTATTCGAGATACGAGAATCGAAACGCAGAGCATATTGGAAATGCGACCCGTCGGGAGCCACTAAAATCAGGCCCGCTCCACTGCCACTGGCCCGCGACGACCCGTCCACGAAGAGTGACCAAGGAGGCTGGTCGCTGGTCATGGTATTATCATCAGGAGAGTATGTGAATTCGGCGATGAAGTCAGCCACGGCCTGGCCCTTGACTGCAGTCCTAGGGCAGAATGAGATATCGTGCTCGCTGATCTCGACTGCCCATTTAGTTAAGCGTCCGGAAGCCTCAGGTTTTTGAAGAACTTGCCGCAGTGGATGATTCGTTGGTACTAGAATAGCGTGGGCTTGAAAGTATGGTCACAGTTTTCGAGCTACCGTGACTAAAGCTAGGGCCAGCTTCTCCATATCAGAATACCTAGTTTCTGCATCCACCATTGCTCGACTGATATAATAAACGGGCCTTTGCACCCCGGAATCTTCTCTTATTAAAGCGGCGCTAACGGCCGTAGAGGACACAGATAAATACAGAATGAGTTGCTCATGTGCTACAGGTTTAGATAAAATGGGGGGTGTGCTCATATATAGCTTCAATTGTTGAAAAGCCTCTTCACACTGTGGTGTCCATTTCCAATCAGACTTGGCCGTTGCACGAAGGAGTTTGAAGAATGGTAAGCACTTGTCAGATGCTCACGAGATGAACCTGTTTAATGATGCGATGCGACCATCCAGACGCTGGATGTCCTTCAGAGTGGTGGGGGATTTCATCTCTATCAATGCTTTTATCTTTTCAGGATTTGCCTCAATTCCGCGCTGGCCGACCATGAACCCGAGAAACTTTCCAGCAGACACTCCAAACGCACATTTTTCTGGGTTCAATTTCATTTGATACTTCCTCATTAGGTCGAAGGCTTCTTGAAGATCAGAAATATGATCATCTTCTACGGTGCTTTTCACGAGCATGTCATCAACATAAACTTCCATATTCCTACCGATTTGAGCAGCGAATATTTTGTTGACGAGACGTTGATAAGTGGCCCCTGCATTTTTAAGGTTGAACGGCATTACCTGGTAGCAATATAATCCCCGATCTGTGATGAAAGCGGTATGCTGGCTATCAGGTGGATGCATCATGATCTGGTTGTAACCAGAATAAGCATCCATAAAACTGAGCAGAGCGTGTCCAGCTGTTGAATCGACCAACTGGTCAATCCGCGGGGTCGGGAAGCTATCTTTGGGGCATGCTTTGTTTAAATCTAAATAGTCGACGCACATTCTCCATTTGCCATTAGCTTTTCGGACGAGGACCACGTTCACGACCCACTCTGGGTAGTCTACTTCTTTTATGAAATTGACCGTGAGTAGCTTCTCGACTTCAGCTTTGATCGCCATTTGTCTTTCTGCAGTGAAGGCACGTCGACGCTGGTGTACGGGCTTATGTTTCGGGTCGATATTGAGGCGATGTACAATGACATTGGGGTCGATGCCTGGCATATCTTTATGAGACCAAGCGAACACGTCCTGGTATTCGATGAGGAAACGGACCAGATCTTCATGATGGACACTGGTTAAAGAGGATCCAATGTATACGACCCTGGATGGGTCACCTTTGGATAAATGAATCGCCACTGTTTCTTCTCCAGGAGTTCCTGATTTAAGAGAATTCTCTCTCGGATCCAACGAGGTGTTGGTGGGAAAGTTGGGTGAACCTTGTGCTATCTCCATAAGGGGTGTTGCTTGAGCCTTCTTCCGATCCTGTAGGGCTATCTGATAGCAAGACCGTGCCTCCTGTTGACTTCCTCGCACGACCCCGATACCATTTGGGGTAGGAAATTTGACACACAGATATGAAGGGTGTAAGGCTGCCCCGACCTTAGTAAGAGACGGCCGCCCCAAAATGGCGTTATATGCTGATTTTCGGTCCACCACGAGGAAGTTTATGAAGACGGTGGTCTTCGCTGGACTTTCTCCAAAAGTAACTGGGAGATCGATGCTTCCTTCAGGCGTTACTACCTCACCTCCGAAGCCAACGAGGGGGGTCGATACTGGCTTGAAAAGGCTTCTGGCAAGTGTCATTTTGTTGAAAGCCTCCAAGTATAGAATATCGGCTGAGCTACCTGTATCCACCATTATTCGATGTGTCAGATAATTTGATACCTTCAATGTGACGACGATAGAGTCTTCATGAGGGAAATGAATTCCCGTTGCATCTTCGAGAGTGAAGGAAATGGGAGGATGGTTGGTTTTTGACGAGCTAGACGTCTGTTCCAGCCAATAGATTTGTTGGGGTTCTTTGGACGCCTTTCGAGCGTATGCTTTTCTTGAAGTTTGAGAGTCGCCCCCGCAAGCTGGTCCTCCGACGATGGTGCAGATTTCTCCCGTAGGCTCAGCGTCCTCTTGGTCAGTTTGATGATGAGGTTGTTCCTTTTGGCGAGATGAGGTCTTCGCCCTTTCTGGTGATTGATTTTTACGAGCAACATAATCCTAGAGATGGCCTTTTCGAATAAGGGCTTCGATATGATCTCGTAGAGAGATGCAGTCTTGGGTTCTATGCCCGTGATCTTTGTGGAAGTAACAGAACTTACTCTTGTCTCTCTTTTCAGGATCGGACTTGATCTTTGCAGGCCACTTTACATATGGCTTGTGTTTAATCTCCATTAGAACCTTTTCATGAGACCGATTAAGAGGAGTGTAGTTATGATATTTACCAGAATAAGGCTTCTTGGGAGAACGATCGCGTTGATCGCGACGATACTTTTTATCTGTAGAAGAGGCTCCTTCTGGCTTGCGTTTCTTACCCTGTACTCCATGGCGTGTTAATGCGACTTCTTCTGCATTGATATATTTCTGAGCTTTGGCTTGGAACTCTGCCATAGTTTTTGGAGGGCTCTTATCTAAAGCAAACCTGAATTTCTCGCTCGTTATTCCGGCTATGAGGGCTGTAAGACCTTTTTCTTCAGTATAACCCTCAGTTTGAACGGCTTCCGCAGTAAACCGTACGGTGAACTCCTTTATTGTCTCCCCATGTTGTTGTTTCAGATCCATCAGATGGGAGGCTGGCTTCTTAGTGCGAATGCTTCCCATGAATTGAGAAAGGAATATTTCTGATAACTGAGAAAAGGAGCTGATGGAACGAGGCTTTAATCCCCGGAACCACGTACGAGCTGCTTCCTTCAATGTTAGGGAGAAAGCCCTACACATGATTTTTGAGCCATGTCCCTCCAACTCCATGAGAGACCTGTATGTTTCTAGGTGTTCAAGAGGATCACCAATACCTGTATACGGGGTGATAACAGGCGTTCGATACTTTCTAGGTAACGGCGCCTCCATAACCTCGCTGGTAAAGGGGGACTCGGATTGATGTATCGCCGCCATGACGGCAGATGGTTGATTTGCCTGATACTGCTGTTCCACGACGTCAAAACGATCATAGATTCTTTTGAGATCTCCTTCCCATGGTAGGGTATAGCCTGAAGTTTCGGCGGTGGAGCCTTAAGGTTGAGCTTGTCGAGACGAACTAGAATGTATAGAATGTGGAGACGGCACAGGGAGATGGCTGCCAGGTGGTGGGACCTGTGGTTCATCCATAGAATGTCTGGATGCCACTGGTATGGGCTGCGGTGGTAACCCCTCTGAAGATTGTCTTTGCGGCTCGGGGAAATGCTGATCAAGCCGATTCGACAGGGCCTGAACTCCGGCATTTAGAGTTAGAAGAGTATTTCCGAGGAAACGCAGGACATCGTCTTGATTTCCAGAAGCCTCCAATAATGGGTTTGCTGATGGCATATTTGGGGCTCCTTGAGGGAT